>CM076580.1:1018834210-1019407585 GCA_034641835.2 Pinus albicaulis | reverse complement strand
TGAGTGATCTATTGATTTGGCTTCGGTATACATAATGTTTAGCTAATTCAGACAATGGAACAACTATTTTCAATTTGCCTATTTCAGCTTCTAGATTAAAAGGTTTTTTAGTCTGAGTTCTTGTATTTAGAATTGTTGGATTCCTTGTTCTATGTCATGATTTTCTCCTTCTCAGAATGGGGTCGTGGGCCGAAGTTGTTTTTGAATCAAACTCAAGGTTCCCACATTTCCCTTGGGAGGAAGAGTATTGGAAAGTTGTCTCGTTATTTAGTTGAGTATCGGATACTGCCTTCAATTATTGATCAAAAGATTAGGATCTCATTCAGAAAGAATATGCATGGGGGAAGTATTGGTTTTACCTTTCGAGGGGCCGTTTTTTAACTTCTTTGTTTACTTGTTTCGGAACATCAATTCTTTTCCTCGCTCCTCAAATTGTATTGCTTTATGGACTTCCATAAATGTATCGTATCATAACCTTTCCTGAAGTCAAATGATTCTCCCCGAATGGGTTTGAAATGTTTCAAGAATGTGAGCTTTTCCATCATATCGGGTCAAGAAACTGCAGGTTTGTTCTCGCGTTCCGCAAATTTGTTTATTTGACATCTTCTCTCGTTGGTTCACCGGGTCGAGGCTTCAACATAATTTTTCCGGAATGGGGCCCCAATATTTCGGTCGTAATCCAGTTTTTCCGCATTTTTGATTTTCGGGTTCCTTCCGAAATTTGGATTTCTCCTGCAAAGATTACCTGCTTGACCATCCCTGGTGAGACTTCCTTTTCAATTGTTTCTCACTCTATCTCCTACCCTTTCCATACCTTTAATAATAGCATCTAGTTTCTTTTCAAAAGTCAAGGTTCTTCTTACGAAAGGCATTCTCCTTTTCTACCGTTTTCCAGCTCATTTTTCTATCAAAGCTGGCTTCAACACTAACAACTATATCAGATCTCTTCTAAATTTTGAGGAGCTCTTTTCCCAAGTCGATATTATACCGTAATCAAATCCATCGTGAATTTGATTAATACTGTAACCGGAGGAGGTCTAAGATTTTCGTGGAATAGCATTGTAGGCCTCATCGAACCTAGTGATGTAATCTTGCACCGTTCCTTATTTGGTCCTCTTCTTTAGTTTTCCAAAATCCTACAAGATTTGAAGAGGATCTTTCTTCTTTCTCCTATCCGTTTAAAAAATGTTCTACAAGAGCTTGTAAGTTAGCGACACTATTTGTGAAGGGCTCTAAACTGTGTTCGACTTCTCCAAGAAGACTTTGGACAAATATCCTCATTCTCACATCATCAAGACTATTTCATAAATTTCAAAATAATCTACCATCTTTTTAGTATGTCGTCAGCAGCAGAAGTACCGTAACCATCAAAAGGAGTGATTTTACTTTGTAGTCTTGGGCACAGCCCACAGATTGACCGGGTAATACCAAAGTGACATATATGTTTACCATTGCAGATAGGTAATGATGAACAATGGTGAGGTTGGTCTATGAGTAGTGGATGGAGGAGTAGAAGGGTAGTTCGAGGGGAAATGTTAATGAACTTGGAGAGGTCAAGTGATTAAGTAAATATTTGATGTTCCTTTAGAGGTAAGTTTAGATTGTATGGAATTTCGCAAATGTTTATCAAGATGTAAAAGAACAAACCTAAATTGTAAATCTTCAACAAACACTGGTCTAGAACCAATTGGACAACTCGTATTTAGAAAAATTCACAAATAAAGAGGTTTCAAATTGCTCATCAAAAGGTTCGTCCCCAAGGTGCAAATCCACTTCACAGATAAAGATATCGATCTATAGAGAGGTCAAAACCACGTAAATTTCTTGACCTCTCTTGTCTCCTAATAATTTCCGGGGACCGCATTCGGATTTTCAAACACGTACAGAGATCTGGGTCGCATTGGCCCTAGTGTAATGAGTCCTTTTTGAAGCTAGGTTTTCAGTGATTTTTTTTTGGTTTTTTGTTTAAATGAACAACAATACAACTTCGATGATTTTTGGAAGTTTTAGATATTGACTAGATTTTCTTAAAGATTATTTGACTAAGAGAACCGATCGCTATCCAAACCGAATGCTCGGGGCCCATAAACTAGACTAGAGACAGAGACTCGAAGAAGCATTTATTTACTTCATGCAATCGCAGCAAAAAGCGCTCAAAGGCTTCGGCTAACTCGTGCTCCGTCCGTAGTTTATAAAGTAAACAATAGTAACAATAAAATTATTCAGCCCCGCATGGTCGCCACTATGTTATCACTCGCATTTCTCGGGTTGTCGGGAAGAGGAGGGTGTCCGAGGTGTAACCATAAACCAACTTTTTAGGTACAAAATCTAGCCAATCTGTACCCAGAGAGGGCTCTCTCTGTAAAATTTAGCTTTGTTTTTAAAGATATTAGGCTATTTATAAAGTCCAGGGGGTTTTGATTGAATTTGGGGTGACGGAATTCTATAGCTGAGGGTAAGAATGAGTAGTTTTATGCCATTGGGCTAATGGAGTAAAAGAAAATGGCTTAACCGATTAAGTTTTTTAACAAAATATGGTTTGCACAAGGTAAACAAATAGGGAACAATTATAGATCTAAAGTGAATGGAATGGAATCAAAATGGATGAAGGAAATTAAGAATCCTTTCCAACACATTCGGAAGAGGGAAATTAAGTGGATTATCAATAAAGAGCAATTAAGTATTCTTTACTAAATATTCAAAAATGCATAAACTAGAAAACAGGGATAATTATGACCTGATCAAGTAAATCAGCTTTAGAAGAAAACATTTAGAATAACAACGATTGGAAATACATCGCACTTGCTAATTTTCTCGATTTATTCCTTTTTCGTTAATCATTCGTATATGAAACACATTTGATATAATAAAAAAATATAAACTTCTCAAAACATAAGAGATAGATGACTTATTGATCCATTGTCTCACACAAAGAATCCTCATGAGCCTTTAGCATCAATTCTTCATCTAGCGCACAGAAAATTTTCCCCAAGATTATTCAAAATAATCAATGTTACAACAAAGTCTAAGAATCCACCCCACAATACTCTAACCCTCGAGGGAGTATTTATACAAGAAATTATAAAAATATCTCATAAAAAAAATTGAGATATAGTTCGAGATGACTCTATAAGTATTTTACAACAAACCAGAGACAACATGGTCTCGTAGACAAGAAAAATGATAAATCGATGTTGTGTCGTTTCCTTCTTTGAGAATGTGGCCGGGAGGTAGGCCCTATGATTTGGCTTTCCTGTTGTTGTCCTCTTAGTAATCATTTTGGCTGCTCCGTTTTACCGATACTCTTTAACCGCTTTCCGACACACTTTGATCTTCTATTCATCCTTTTATCCCTCTTACTGGCAATGATCGTAGTAAGAAACAAAATTTTCACAAGGATACTGTTACAAAAGTTCCAGAACTTTTTTCCCACCATTTAGTTTTGTATTCCCGTTCTTGTGTACTCTTCTCAAAGTTTCATCTCATCAGATATTTGGAGAAAGTAGCCTAATTGGGAATAAATGCTTTACCACAAGTTCTAGACAAACAAATTTTCCAATCATTAAGAATATTTTTGCCCCCAGTAATACGTCACGATGAACTCGTCGTAGGAACCGGCTCGATGGTCGGTGATGCTTGCTCAATTTTCAACATAACTTTCAAGGTCCATTAGTTTATCCTTCCGAAACTAAAGGACCTGGCAATTCCTTTTTATTTAATAGAATATTCAATCTTTTTTGTGAAGGTATCACTTTTTCGTATATCAGAGCATCTTCTTGTCGAGATTCTCGCATCGCAGTTATTTTAGTAAAAAAATCTTTAATATCCAAAATTGTTCCCTGGTTTTCTGCTCTGAATGCCAATTTCTTCAAGTTTATGCTTGTTCTAGTATTCAAAAATTTATAAGTTCATTGGCTTCTATTCGACATGTTTCCCAATTCTCTTGAGTTTAGAATTTCTTTCCAAACCAATTCGACTAAATCATTCTCGTTCTCATACATTATTTGGAATCGAAGGCTAAACACTACTCATTAGATCCAATGATGTTGTCCCAAAGAATTTTTATTTCTTTTAAAGGCTTCTCCAACAGTGAGCCCTTTTCTCCAATGCTTTGTTCAATGTTTAACTTATTAACCTCTTGTTTTCTTCCAACACTTATTTTTGTAGACTGAGATTGCTCTAAAGTGGTGAATCGTATCTTTGTTCTTTGAAGCTCTGTCACTTGAGTTTCAATCTTCCATCGATTTGGGATATTCTTCTTCCAACAAATTGGAAGTATTTACCCAGGATACAATTTCCGTTGAAGGACTCGTTGTATTGCATCAGAATTAATTTCCATTGTAGACGTCGGAATATTCAATCATTTGTCTTTTAACGTTCAAGCTCTTTTTCGCCTATTGTTGTTCATTCTATTTATAGATTGTAAGTCCATAGATTCTTCTTCATAATTTTGTTTCATGATTTCTCATAGCGTCAGTATGTCTGGAGGTCGGTAACTTCGCTGTTTTCTCAAGGCTTCGTGATATCACTGTCTTTCTTCTTTAATCAATGCCCTTCTATACCCTCGACATCTTGGGATTATGTCCAACCAGGTTGACATTTCTCTAAAGTTTTTATCCTTGGGTTATCCTTATTCATAGGAGGCTTTTGCCTGGACCAGACTAGGGTTCTTCCATGGAATCAATTTATGGGTCATCATTGATTTATCACTTCGCAGTAGAATAAGTCATTTCAATTGCTTATGCTCAGGGTAACCAATTCTGATCCAAAGGATGAATATCTTACAGTAACTTCAAAATTATTCTCGATATAATCAGAGTCGTTTTGAGGTCGCACTTTGGGTCGAAGCACCTTGGCCATTTATCTACCTTCATTGATATTGTATGACATCAATTCGTCGATTCTTAGGAGCCATCTTCAAATATCGATCGTAAACTTGAAGTCTAGTGATTCATCACTTTTGTATTATGAATCATCCTTTAGACCTGTACTTACGTGGCTTAAAAGAAGATACTACACTTTTGTCACGATAGCCTTTCTTCAGAATTAGTGGATGTTCAACGATTGTACAAGTTTGTCGACTACCTTTTCTTTAGCCTACTGTGACTTATGAAATCGCATTCTATCGGAAGAGGATTCAATTTTTGTCTTTTAACATCGTCGTTTTGAAGATCCACCGATAGGAGTACTGTCAAAGATTCTCTTTTACCTTTTTCTACATTGAGAGGAGTTTGTAAAATTGAAATTTCTCGCTTCATTGGTATGAGTAGGAGAAATCGTACTTGACCCCGTTCTTTAGAATTTTTCGGAATGTTCAACATATTGTAAATTTTTCATATCTATATTAGCCCTTTCTCCTCTCAGAGCTACTGTGAGCTACCTACGCATTTCCGTAAATTTTGTTGAGAAGTCCCTGCAGAAGGACAAATACTTGCACCGCACCCTGTTTTCTCGGGGAACACACAAGGATGAAACATGCACAGCAAATTCGCCACGAGTTCGGATTGGTTCGCCGCAATTTTCTCCTTGCCAGGGTTATGGTGGGCTGACTGCTGCTCGTACGCTGGTTTTGAATCTTTCGCATGGACTGTCACCCAAAATAATGAAAATGATGCAGGCTCCTTTGTTTTATTTACAAAGTCAAAGGTTGGCGGGTTTTTAACTTTTTTTTTAATTGGATGACGTCAGCTATGGTGCCTTCAATATTTTAAAGCAAGTTGTGAAACGGTTTTCATCGCACAACTTTTGGGAAGGCTATGAGGGCGCAGCGATTCCACACGATGGACTCACGTGTGGCGCGACACTCATCTAGAAATCACCGGCCATCGCGTGTTATTGTTTGGACGGGATAAGAACGATGACATCGCCAACCGTAGATCTTAGATTGGTCAATCGTAATCTGTCAGTTTTATAAAGGAAGATGACTCGGGAAATTAATAGCAAAAAGCCCAATGTAATTTATTATGAAATAATAGCACCGGGGGGATTTGATTGGTGGTTAGGGTTATTAATTAATCGGTGAGGATTAATTAATCCCTTTATACTATTGAGTGTCAGTGCTTAATTATTAATTGGAAAATTCAACCAATTAATTCTAATTTTTATTTATATGGTTATATTTCAACCATCAAAGTGATAATAGTATTTTTGGGATTTTACTGTTAAAATAATACTAGAAAAGTAAAATTGTGACTTAAATAATAAAGTTAAAAATTAATATGAAAAATGAATAAAGTGCTATGTAAGACATTAAATTAATGTAGTTAACTTATGCTTTTATGAATAGGGTTTTGAGAAATATCAGATGATTTTCCCAAGTAAAAAGGGATTTTACTTAGGAAAACATTTCAGAAGTGAGTACTGTCATGATGAATGATTTCAAGTACTTAGGCTTTTCCACCGCTGGATCGAGGGTCCCGTCCTCCAAAAGTCAAGGAAATGCCTTTGAGCCCCCTCTAATTTTCAAACACTTAGTACTTAGGGAAATGAGTAGTTTTTAGGTATTAGGAAGGAAGTTAATAATTTTGACTTTTGCTTTGCTTGAAATTCTTCAAAGGTATTGTCTCATTTTCGAACTTGTGATGAAAGTAAGGATTTAACACATCTAGAGTCATTATCCATCACATGTAATTCTACAACATCATCTACTCACCCTACCTACTTTTACCTCACCATTTTTTCTTCTTTTTATTAGGGTGCACTTAGACCGGCAAACTCCTTATCAAAATTTTTCTTTTACATATGGAAATCTATCTACCCCAACTCATTATGGTCCCAAGGTTTTAAAGGAACCATGAGCCTTATTTACTCTACCTATCTACTTATCTCATTAAGATTAAAATGTAAGCTTGGTCATATTTTATTTCTATCTTCTAAAACACAAAATTGAAAGATGAACAAGCCAAGCTTAAAATCGGTTTCTGACTGCTCATGAATTGTGTACAAAATACAAGGTGCACACACACTTTTATCATTACATAAGAGAAAAAGTAGCAGCATTTAGACTTGCACACTTTCCTTGGCCTTTCTTTAGGTGGGGTTCATTTTCTTTCACTATTTTGGCCATTTTTATTTTTTCACCCTTTGATTTTTCTTTTAGGGTATACCTCTTTACATTTTTTCAATTTTTTGATTTTTTGACAATATGGAAAACCTTTAGAACAAGAAAAGGTATGAACATATTACATAGCCCATCAAGTCAATCATGATATATGACACCTATTGGTATAGGAGTCTAACACCTCCAACATTAGAGTTTATGAAATCATGATTAACATTTATTTTGTTCTTATCATGAGTTTCCTCTACTATATTTTCACCATTAGGAAACATTTCTTGTATCAACTTTCTCAAACCTTCCATGTCTGATTTTAGCTTATTCTTCATGTTTTCCAACTTAGTTTTCCATGTCATCCATCTTAGATTCCATGCCATCTTCCATGCCATTCTTCAAAACCATCCATCTTAGATTCCACGCCTTTCTTCTGCCCCAATCATCTTAGTTTCAATGCCTTTCTTGAAAACTTCCATGTCATTTTTGTTTTCAAGAGGCCAAATCTGTTTACCTACCTTGTAATTTTAATATGTCATGTTTCATTCTTCATTCTTTTACGTAGTCATAAAGAGAGCCTTCTAAAGGCTTAATGGGTGTTGAATTCTTCTTAGGGCCATTTTATAATCCATACTCATATCTATTCATAACATGTGCCCTCGGAATCAATTTGTAATATTCCAAATTAGGAACAACTAGTAAGGCATAGCTTTGTACCATTTTCCAAGAATAATACAAGAATCGGAACCAAGACCTGGATCTCTTAGAAAAATGTGTCTAAGTGCTGAATCCAAGAGGAGGCTCCAAAGAAATCTTCTAGGCATAAACATATCTCCCACTACTAGATTTCCCAAAAAAGTGCTCGAAGAGAGGGGTCAGTATGAATTGTATATGAGCCGAAATGGACAACATTATTTTACACTCATGAACATATGAAGATCTTAATGGCAAAAAAATGATGTTATAGCAACAAATAAAGTACAAGTTCTTGAGGAAACATTCACTCAAGAAAGGCAATGCAAGCCTCAACAAGACATGTACATGAAAATGGAAGAACATTGCTATTTCTACATAAACCGAGGCTAAGAGGACGCAATTTATAGAAGGTACTGCTCCATATTACATGATAACTGAAATATATCACAAGATATGGCTCAAATACAATAGGGGAGCAAAGCTCTAACCCTTAGAAGATATAATACATCAATCTTCCAAAGGATTGGTCAAATATTAAATGAAAAGAAATGGTTTATGCTGTCAAGAAGAATGCAACTCCTAAAACTAGAAATACATGGAGATGGTCAAGATGATAAAAAATATGAAGTATACCTCCTCAAATGGATCTCCTAAGCGGAAGGATGATCCTTGCACTTGAGATCTCACCCTCCAATCAACTCAATCCTCACCTATAAGTGCTCCACACATGAATTCTGTCTAATATATAAGCATACCAGAGGGTGGAATAGAACATTTGGAAAGTGTTGTGGTCCGTAATAAGCCCGTATATTTCCAAACTAATCCTCCAAAGGGAAAGAAAGACTCTCCCTTCCGGGAAATGCTAATGGAAGAGGTGTTGCGACTTCTCACCGCAACACACTACAACACAAAATTAGTCACAATAATAATGTCCTGGAGAGGATGCTTGGCCTCAAGCTTAGATGTGAGACAAATAAGTACAACCTTCAAGAGGCTTCGAAGAAAGGAGAAGGATCTACAAGGAACTGCATAGAAGCACAAACAACTTCAAATATAAACAAATGCACGTAAATGTCTAAGGTAAAAGAAATAAAATAATCATAAGCATGTAAAACAATGCATCGCTTGCCCTCCTTTTTAAACACATGAGAGCTCCTCTCCATGGGTCCCACTCTAATAGCGTTTCCTCCTTCAAGGAATATTACATCCTCTATCTCTGCACATCTATAGATGCTTTCCACTTCACACTGTTATCAAGCCACACTCTGGTCGAACTTTCTTAACTTTTTCTTGCCTTTGGCAATGTCCCCTTTCACACATGAGGGTGTGAAATCTAGTTCCAAGGCTGGGATCCTACTTCATAATAGAGGGATTTCATCCATTTTTTTATTATGAATGGGCCTTCTCAACCCATTATTCATCTTGGAAGTGGAATTTAGTAAAATCTAATATTCCAATTTATTGAAGGGAAAAATTTGGAAGAAAAACAGAGCAAATTCTCCTCCCAAATGTTGCTTGTCCTCAAGAAACTGCATGATAGAATCAAAAGTTCCACCAAGGCATGGAGTCAAAAAATGATGGTGTCACTTCATGTATCCTCCATCCCTGCTAAATCATCCAAACAAAATGAGTCACCTCCCAACATGGCAACTCCTAAAAATCTCCTTCCACCTCAAGTTCGGAATGAAGGTGGGCTAAAAATCTGAAATATGGTAAGCATCATAGCCTACCCCATGCTATCCTTCTATCCACTTTATGATGTCTAGATGCAAAGCGATCATGGCTGAAAAAAGTATTTCCCCCGAAATGGCCAAGTGAAAAATAATCCTCCAAATAGTTCACCTCCACACGAAGAACAAGTCGGCCCAAAATGTTTCATCCATGATGAATAGGACAGATCACTACATAGATCCAAAAATGGGAGAATTTTTCTACAAGTTTTACATGATAATGCATTATAAAAACAATAGCCCTAAGGATACAACATGCTCATCGATCGCAACTCCAAAAATAGTGTAAGGGCAAAGCACAAAAATCATCTCATCTACTAATGAATAGTAAATGGTCGAATATGTCATAAATACAGATCAACACTCATGATTATACAATGAATGAATATCAATCTCATGGCCCACCCCAAAAGAGAACAAACATGTGGTCATGGTGGCCATATCTCTTCCCATGCCCCATTAGAATGTAGTGTAGAAAATGGGAATTGTCCCCACCTAAGGACACATCCAACTCATTTGTCTTTCTCATAATAATTCTTCTCATAAAAATCTGATCCATCAGCAAATGAAGTCATGATCATAAATAAAGCAAGGAACATCGATGGTTTCATATGGTGCTTCGATGATACCAATGGGCTTCCCAGATGTGGTACAACGTAGCTAAGGGGAAAGCTACCGTTGAGAAAGTACAGCAAATTTGTTTATTACAAGAACAATCATGCATGTCTTCATAGTGAATTTTTGGGTGCAACAAATGAACATACATTTGATAATAAAACTTGCTCAAGGCCACATAAAAGATGGCCGCCCATCATATAGGTTGGCCCAACTATGAACATGGAGCAATATGAAAAGCTTGTCCTCTTGTGAAGCAATGCACTGCATAACAATGGTAAGAGTATGCAAATCAATGAATGTATAAACAAACTTCTTACCATATGCCGGAAGTGAAATGGTACATGGATCCATGAATGAGTCCTCCATAGTGTTTTGGCATGCTACAAAGAAAAATGTACCACGTGTCGCAAAATATCCTCTTCTCATGCTTGGAAATCCAAGTCAAGAAGAACAGTGCCAGCTGATAGATGTCTCTATCCACTATTCCACTGAATCACCCTCCTCCTTGTTCACCAAGTGCATACAATGTGAAGTGATCCTAGGGACACCTCATCCATGTCTCCTCGTTCCAAGTGAGCGGTTACCAGAGCTCATGAAAATAAGCTCCCGTCAATACAAAGCTCTATTCTTTGACATGCTCCTTGTCAAATACTCCACTAGTAATGCCGCAATACATAAGAACCATCCCAATGTGGAATTACCTTCTGCCCATCAAAAGCCAAGGAGATAATGTCATTTCCTCCGCAACATTATGCAAAGTGTGAGAGAAAATCGTTCCTGCTTCCTCCTAAGAACAAGCCAAGCAACAAAGATCACGCTTTCCCCATACTTCCATCATACAACTCATGTGATGAAGACACAGCTGAAATTGGATACGTTTTTGTACCACATAAACTCCATATCCATACTCCACGCTCAATGATGTAAGTATCCTCGCCATCTCTTTCTCCATCCTCCTACTCAGAAGAGTGCATGCTGGAGTGATGGTTAAACTTTTCAAGAGTAACCAAACAGAACAAGAATCTTGCTGTTCAAGATTACAAATTTCCAGGCAGCTCTCATCTCTTGCTCATTAACAACATCCACTCAATAAATTGTGGATGATTTCTCTTCTTCCTCATCTTTGTACTTCCCATGATGGCTACCATCCTCTCAAACCAAATCTTTGTTTTTGCGCTTCATGGGGTTTTGAAATGCAAGCTTCTCAAGGATCAATGAGACCCTATAAGGACTCAAATAGGTGGTAGGAAAACCTCCTATCATGATGTGTGTGCCCAGGAATGCTCAACACAAGGAGAGATGTTATCCATCCCAAGATGTCCTCCACCATCTTCATCTAAGCCCTCAGGAATGGAAGAAATCTTCATGACCCATGGTGTGTTGAAGTGCACCTTCCGATGAGATCTCCTTGAGACCTCCTTCCAACAATAGTCCTCCAAAACCAATGAGGTCTTGGATCTGCCGAAAGTAGAAGTTCCTTCAGAGTCGAGATATTTATTGAGAAAGTGTCATCTTGAAAGGATAAATCGTTTCTTACTCCAAGATGTCTACTATATTTCTTCAATTCTTCAAACCTCAACCTCAAATGTGATGCATAATCCAACAATGGATCATGAGAATGATGGTTCTCTCCTTTAATACCTCACAAGCGTAAGAAAGGGTGCAAACCAAGTCGCTTTCAGTGCAGTAATAGGATTTTAGACTCATGGTCATGTAAAGTAAATTTGACCCATGGTCATGTAAAAGTAAATTTCCACATTTATCAAAAGAAATTTCTGCAACATTATATTGTGAAAATATTTTCATACCTTGATGATCTTTGGGAACTTCTTGTAGGGCTGCAAGAGTTCCTTCCTCCAAAGTGTTGGTTGCTCCAACTGCGATGGCGTACGTCTTCGCAGGCAGGACACGGCGATCCTGCCGGATTCTCCCATTCAAACCCTTTGAGGTCTTTCAATACCTCTCATAGTTTGGAAAAGAAGAAGGGAGATCTCCTCTTCCGTCATTCTTCCAATTGGTGAGCCATGCTTTCATTTTCTGAGGATATCTCTTGTTGATGAGAATAGGAAGTGCATGAACCTTCCTATTCTTCTTCTTCAATATTATTGTTTCTGAACATTGATGAGAGAAATCTCATCTTCTTTCGCCATTCTAATCTCTTTGGTTAAGACTCACAGTCGAGGCCAAGAAAGTTGCTTTCGATACCACTTTTATAATATTCCAAACTAGAACAACTAGCAAGGCATGGCCGGGAAAATGCATTTACAAACAATGAAGGCGATATAGAATTGAAACCAGGACTCCGGATCCCTTAGAACAATGTGTCTAAGTGATGAATCCAAGAGGAGGCTCCAAAGAAATCCTTCTAGAGTGGTTAAACAGACGTATCTCCCACTACTAGATGTCCTCAAAAAGTGCCCTCAAGGAGAGGGGTCGCAAATATGTAAGCACAAGAGCCGGAATGACAACGTTAATTTACACTCATGAACATATGAAGACATGAATGGCCAAAAATGATGTTATAATAGCAAAGAAAGTACACCGAGGAAATATTCACTCAAGAAAGGCAATGCAAGCCTCAACAAGACATGCACATGAAAATGGAAGAACACTGCTATTTCTACATATAAACCCAAGCTAATATGACGCAGCTTTATAGAAGGCACTGCCCATATTACATAATAAATGAAATATATGACAAGATATGGCTAAAATACAATAGGGGAGCAAAAACTCTAACCCTGAAGCACAATACATCAATTCCAAAGGATTGGTCGAAATAATAAAATACAAAATGCCGCAGTTGTCACAAAGCACCGCAACTTGAAAACTAGAAATACATGGAGATGGCAAAGACATAAAAAATCTGAAGCAGACCTCCTCCAATGGATCTCCCAAGGGAAGCGTCGATCCTTACACTTGAGATCTCACCCTCCAATCAACCTCCGCAATCCCTCACCCAGTGCTCCGTGAAAATAATGCACGAAGAGGGTAACTCAATATGTGAATAGAATGATTTGGACAAGTGCCAAGGTTCATAGTGATCTGCACAGCTTCAACTAATCCTCCAAAGGAAAGAAAGACTCTCCTCTCCGAAAATGTAAGTAATGGAAGAGGTGTTGTAACTTCACCGCAACACCCTACAACACAGACCATGCTTCGGCAGAATAACGCTCTCGGGAGGATTATGCTTCGGGCTCAAGCCTAGATGTGAGACAATCATCACAAATACTTCAAGAGGCTTCTCAAGAAAGGAGAAGGATTCTCACAGGATATTCTTGTGCTAGAAGTACAACAACTCACCCAAATGTACCGGTATTTAAATGTCTAAGAAGATAAGAAATGAATAATCACAGCATGTAAAACAATAGCCTGCCTTTCCTTCCCTTTTAGCACATGAGAGCTCCTCTCCAAGGGTCCCACTTTATTAGGTTTCCTCCTTCAAGGAATATTCCATCCTCTATCTCTCGCGCTATCCCATAGATGCTTTCCACTCTCATACCTATGCTACTGCTGACTTGGTCGAACTTAACCAAGCCTTTCGTTAAATGTCTCCTTTTCACACATGAGGGTGTGAAATCTAGTTCCAAGGATGATCTCCTTTCATACTAGAGGGATTTTATCCATGTTTTTATTATGAATGGGCCTCTCACCCCATTATTTATCTCCTAAAGAATTTAGTGCAGAAATCTAATGTTCCAATTTATTGGTGCTGGGGTGTACCGGAATATTACAAATTCCTCCTCCCAAATGTTGCTTCTCCTCAAGAAACTTCCAAGGACAGAACGGGAAAGTCTCCTCGCTTTCAAGGTATTGTTTTAAATGTGATGGGGAAAATTTTCCCCCATGTGGATCCTCCATCCTCACAATCATCCAAACAAAATGAGTCACCTCCAACATGGCAACTCCTAAAATCTCCTTCCACCTCAAGCTCCGGAATGAAGGTGGCTAAAAATATGAATATGGTAAGCATCAGGCCTACCCCATGCCGCCTTCATCCTCTTTATGATAAGTGGTAGAGTGTGTGTCGATCCCAAGCTGAAAAAGTATTGCCCTCAAATGGCCAAGTGAATAAAATCCTCCAAAGAGTTCTCCTCCAATAATGAAGAACAAGTCAAGCCCAAAATGTTTCATCCATGATGAATAGGACAAGATCATCATAGAGGATCCCAATGAGAATTTTTTCTCACAAGTTTTACATGATATGCACATACAAAAATAGCTCGTAGGACACAATGCGTATCATCCACCCAACTTAAGAAAGAAAAAGGGAAAGGGCAGCACAAAAATCATCCCATCTACTAATGAATAGTAAATGGTTGAATATGTCATAAATACATGATCAAATACTCCCCCATGATTACACAATGGATGAACATTTGACCCTATGGCCCCACCCCAAAAGAGAACAAAGCGATGTGGCCGGTGGTGGCCACACTTTCCTATGCTCCCATTAGAAACATGCAGTGTAAAATGTGTGGGAATTGTCCCCACCAAGGACACATCCAACTCATGTGTCTTTCTACATTAATGCTTCTCACAAAAATCTGATCCATAATGTGGGGAAAATGAAGTCATGATCAGCAAAAAAATGAAGGAAACACCGATGGCTCTACATGGTGCTCGATGATACCAACAATTTCCTGTATGCACACCCAGCTTTTACAAGTTGTCGCTGAGAAAAGGCACAAGGAAAAATGTTTTTACATGGTCAATCAGCGGCATGTCCATATGGTTAATGTTTTAAAAATAACCGAACATACATGTGATAATAAAACATCTCCGCCATGGCCACATAAAATATGGCTGCTTACATCACATAGGTTGGCCTAACCATGAACATGGAGCAATATGAAAAGCTTGCCCTCTTGTGAAGCAAATGCAATCGCATAGCAATGGTAAGAGCATGCAAATAAATGAATGTATAAACAAAATTATTACCATATGTCAAGTGAAATGGTACATGGATCCATGAATGATTCCTCCATAGTGTTTTGGCATGCTATTTAATAAAATGTACCATGTGTCAGAAAAGATCCCTTCTCATGCTTGAAATCCAAGTCAAGAAGAATATGCCATAGTGATAGATGCAGCCCCTATCCACTATTCGTTCGCCTACTACCTCCCTTTCCTTGTTCACCAAGTGCACACAATGTGAAGTGATCCCTGGGGACAATTTCATCCATAAGTCATCGCTCTCCCAAGTGACATCACAGAGCTCATGCAAATAAGCTCCGTCAATACAAAGCTCGCCTTTGGACATGCTCCTTGTCAAAGACTCACTAGTACAAGCCAGTCATACAAGAAGTTCCTCCCAAGGTGGAAGTACCTTCTCTATCATCAAAAGCTGAAGGAGATAAATGCCATCTCCTCCTCCCCGCAACATTATGCAAAGTGTGAGAGAAAATATGTTCTCGCTCCCCTAAGAACAAGCCAAGCAACAAAATATTCTCACGTTTTCCCCATACTTATCATACAACTCATGTGATGAAGACACAATGAATGATATGAGTGTATCACATCAACTCCATGCATCCATACTCTATGCTTCCCAATGATGCAAGTATCCTCGCCATCTCTTTCTCCATCCTCCCACTCTTAGGAAGAGGTATGCCAAGTGATGGCCAAACTCTTTCAAGAGCAACTAGCGCAACCAAGCCTCCTACTGCCTGCATCATAAATCGCAAGTAGCCTCCTAGCTCCTTGCTCATCAAAACATCCACTCAATCACTCGTGGATGATTTCTCCTTCTCCTCATCTTGGTACCCTCCCATGAGGGCCACCATCCTCCCAAACTAAATCTCTCCGTTCTCTTTGAAGTTCATGGATTTTGAAATGCAAGCTTCTCAAGGATAAATGAGAATTCATATGACCCAAATAGGTGGTAGGAAAACTCCATCATGATGTGTGGCTCGAGGAATGCCCAACACAAGCATGAGAGATGTTATCCATCCTAAGATGTCCTCCATCTTCTATCTCAAGCCCTCGGAGAATGGAAGAAAATTGTGACTGTTGTTCAACCCTTAGTAGCGCCTACTTAGAGTACCTAAAAGACTTCAATGGTGTCACAGTAGTTATAATCAAGCCATGTTAAATCAAATCCAAAAGATAAATAGCACTAAGTGATGAGGCTAACAATAGTGAACGTCTAACACAAAGGAAGAGAAGACGTGGCTTTACAAAGCCATCCTACATATGGGAAAAGGCCTCGCATTATACATGACAAGAAAGATTGCGCACCCGAGGCCGGCCGTGGGGAAGGGGACGAGGCCTCACCGCGACCGCGACATGTGGCAGTAAAATCACAAAGCAGTAAATAGAATGACAAGTGTTGGGTCAGGACTCGTTCCGTGAGCAAGTGGGCCCGCTCGTGTGAGGAAGATAAGTGTTGGTCCTAATAAAGTGAAGTCCCACGTGTTAAGAATTGATAGCTACATGGAACAACCAAGAAGGTGGTAAGTCCATTAGGTCGGGTCGGCACGGCGTTCGTACCGCTTTAAACCCGACACGAGGCGCCCACCTACATCCCCGAATTACTCATCCTCACGCGCCACGTGTCTTCGGGGCGTTGTCGTTAAACCTACGTACACTTGCCCTCTGTTTCTTCACATTTTCACCTTTTTGCTTCAAAAGTCCTTCCAAATGGTAAAAACCCCGTATTCTCTCTCAAATCATTTTTCGTGTAGTTTTCCACTACGATTAACAAGCAGGGAAGAACGCCGGTTTGTCCAAGTCACCGCGCCTGCTTCCTCGTCGCTTTTCCCAAGCATTATTGCCACCCTCTCGTCAGTAATCCATTTTTTCGTTTCGTTTCATTGTTTTTCCCTTTTCTTTCTTTTTTCCTCGAATTGCTGAATAACTCGCCATGGGGAGAGGGACGCCCAAGAAGAAACGAACTCGAAACTCCCCAACCTGGCGAGAGTTCAGAAATCCTCCCCGGTTTCGAGCCCCTTTCGTGACTCTGCAAGCGGCATCTCAGACCCAAATACCCTTTTCATATACTTCGAACACCGTTCCCCACCGCCCGGTCGCCGACCGTAAAAGTGTCGATCGTTTCCGAGTTGTCATCTCGCTTGTATCACTTTGGGTTAGTCATCCTCAAGTCCGTTCGTTTCCATTTTATTGTCCCCCAAGCGAGAGACTCTTACTATTCACATCGTGATGCTCATTTCCCTCGTGTACATATGTCTCTCCTTCTCCCCGATATTATAAGGCGGTGCTCGTTTCCTCCTGAAGGATGCCCATCAGCTAAGGATGAAACTTTGCTCGCAGCTACTTAACAAACTCACGAGGGAAGCTCGCCGTGCCTTCATAGTCGCTATAACCGTTGATCAGCGGCCCCACTGCCCGGTGGGACCTTTCCCATTGGAGTCCGTTGTAAGAGGTCCGACCGGGCCCCGTCCCTCATCGTCAGCCTCCCCGTATAGGACCCGAAGACATTTCTTGGGTAGGCATTCGATTCTTGTGGCTTATGATCTTAATGGGGTTACACCGGACATCTGTGCTCGCTCACCATCCCACCTAAATTTCGGGAGCTAGCCAAGGCCTCGAAAGCTGTTTTTGTTCGTTGGTTTTTCACCTCTTCCTCGTTCCAAAGATGCGCACAAGTTTAATCATTTGGGGCCCACAGAGCGTATTTTGCAACCTCACTTGTGCCGCCTTCGGCATCGAATTTCTCCGTTCGTCAATTTCGCTTTTCCTTCAAAGGGAGGGTTACACGCTTGTGAATACCTTCATGTCCATTGGTTACACCATCATTCACGACGCACCTTCCTCAGGTTTTCCGCAGATGAAGTTACCAAGCTGCTGGGTGTCGAAGTACCAATAAAATTACGATTGGTTTACCGTAGGAGGACACCAAATCCGTGTCTATGGAGCCACAGCTCCCTACCACCTCCCGGCCTTTTCCTCGTCCGACGAGGTCACGAATACATCCTATGTTTTCACAACAAATACTCAAACGCGTTCGTCTCGCTAAGAAAGTATCCGAAGTCGACAATATTATTTCTTTGTTGTAAATTCAGATATGTTCTCCTTATTGTTAGTGCAATATTGCAGAATCCTGACCGAAATTAGGAGAGTTGGGCTTACAGACCCATGAAATTATCTCAACAAAAAGAAAGAGAAACAGGGTTCGTGCCTAGACAACAACGTTAAACCAGCCACTGAGCAGTGGCGCACCTATAATCCGTCTGTATGTTTGGTGGGAGACTCGATCAGTCGCCAGGAGAAGAAGAAGAGAACAAAGGCAATGAGCAGAAGCTTCTGGGTACTTCCGGAAAGTGCCACCACCGAAGAGGCAAAAGGGTCACCAGGCCGAGGTCACTCCATGGAGCACTCGGAGCCCTCACCTTGGAGAGTTTGATAAGAGCAATGTAGGATACAGACTCTAAGATAGTGTCGCTCCTCCTCTACCACCGAAGCGACCGAGCGCTCATCGAGCCTCCTCCTTCCAAGACAAAAGAACGAGAGTCACTCAATAAAACCGTCCGGAGACAACATAGGGCTCAATTAGAGGTCGGCGAGAAACATCACACTGCACCGCTCATGCAGAAGGACCAAGACTCCCAAAGTTGCACAGAGGCTATCCCCGACCGGGACCCGACGTCTCATACAGATTAACTGTCGACATGAAGAAGGTCCCGAAGATGTGACCCTGAATGACCTTCGGCACAATCACACATGATGAAGGAGACAAGATTTCGCATCACCCTTGCCCTAAAGAAGACAGAAAGTGTACCCGACGACCCAAATCCAGCTTTTTCCAGCAGTAATGCAGTGCTTGTCGTGCTAACGCATATCAAAGTGCTATTCTGAGATGCAGACACACTCAGACAAGATTTGAGGGAAGGAATGCTTTATTAACAGCGTTGGCGCGAGAAGGACATTTTGGGCCACGAGAAATCGTCCGGGCATACCACCACATCCGATACGTACCGATGAACTAGTGCATGTGGAGGAGGAGAAAAATCTAGCCGATGGCCAAGCTTTCCGCAGAGAGAGAGGAGAAAGAAAAAATGGCCGAAGAATGGAAGATCCGGAGAGCAGAGGCCACTGCCGTGTAGATCAATGGGATACTTACGCTTGTCGGCGTGGCCGAGACATCAAGTGATGGTGTTCGAAGCAACGCACAACTATCTGCTGTACTATGGTCGAGACAGAAGTGTCGGGGGAAGCAAAGAACGACAAACAAGCAAAAGGTGGAAGAACCGGGAGGGCGTCCGTCGAGAAGGCTTTAACTATTGAAGGGCCGCGAAGAGAAGAGGAAGGAAAGAAGACTACGACCTACAAAATGGGCTGCATCATCACCGAACAAGAGTAAGGTATGAATATCACTCGTCGAGGCCGAAGCTCAATCGTCGGATATAATCGTGGCCGTGATCGAAAGTGGGAGTTCCTTTAACGTATGATAGGAACCCAAATCTACCCTTCCATACCTTAATAGGAGGTTGCGTGTGAGGTCGGGATAACCGCCAACTAGGAGCTCTAGTATGCCGAATTTATATATCTTTTTCATACAATCGAGGAGCAAATGACGTGGGCAAAACATGACATTCTCAAATAGTGTTTATGGAAATCAATGAATGCTCTGAAATTATAGAGAAAGAGGAGGCTCGATTGGCGCTTGTGCTGCTCTCCAACAAGTTTTATATCAGGGAACAACAACAAGGTGTGAACCAACCATCACCGCCGGCTCTTCATGTTGGGAACTAAACGCTCCGCCGTACTCATGCACCCCGATCGACATATGACTCTAGAGGCATCCGGACTCAGCTCCGATTCCTCTGTACTGCAAAGGAAACTGTACCAAGGTTGCCTGGCCATCATCGCCGTCCTGGTTGCAGGAGTTTAGTCTCCTCCATATGATCCCATCGTCTCCCACCCATGCACATTCACACTCGGGCGGCAGGCATTTACCAGGGTGGAGAGACTCTCGCAGACAGCCGAACCAACCAGAAAGTCAGCTGGAGGTTAACACAGCCTCGACTCAAGATGCTGGGCCTCCTCTCCCACCGATGTACCTCCTCCAGCTCACTGCTGTACCGACCCAACAGCATTCATGACACCTCATGTTTCATTTGCTATGGCCCAACGTCTCTTATCTTCATTCATATGCTTTTTAAATTTCCGAGGGTAAGTCTCACCTTGCATTTTTACTTTTACTCTTGAACAATGATCTACATTTTGATTTTAAAGTTTGAATTTAGGTCATACATATTGAAGAGTTGTTTTCTCCATCATGCCATTTGTATTTTTTGATAATGATCATATTTAATGGATCACGCCGAGAAAGATATTTTCAAAAATATCTTCTCGCCGAAAGGCGTATGGAATGTTATATAATACAAAAAAGAAAAGAATGATACCAGGTTCCATTTCTTCGCGTAAAATTGGATTGTATTAGAATTGTGTCCGTTTTGTGAAAATTCGATATCGTCGAGGAGCCTGATTCGGTCTGTACACAGAAGTTTCACCGTAATAAGGATCTTGATACCCGCCGTATGGTGTCTCTATTGTTAGTTTCATCTATGCTCATTTCTCTTATATTATACTCCGGAATGCGAGTGTCTTTTGTCTTTTGACATGAACTTATCGTGTTGATACTTAAGTCGTAGCAGCTGACACTTTAAATGGCCTGTGCATGAGCAATGTATTGTTCCACATGCATTTCCACTCGTATTTCTACTATGTTGGTTGTATTGAAATGTTATTGACGGAGTTTCGAAGTGTGTGTGGATTTTGAGATGTTTTGCTTCTCATTTCAGATGCCAGTTCTCTTAGTATCATCTATGATGTACCGACATCCCTCGCTATACACCGCTGACGTTCATTTTCATTTTCCGCCATATGTCGTGAATTTGGCCCCCGATTATGTTGATCCGTTCTTACAATTGTCCCGACGTAAAGAGTATCCGAATATTAGCATTTCATTCGTTCAAATAAGTATTTAAATGCCTCAAACCCGTCTTGTCTGTTCTATCAGGTCTATTCTTGTCGTTTCAAAGGAAGCAAGCAGTGTAAGAGCTCGACATGTTAAGGGATGAAACTTTGTCTTAAATATCCTCGGCCTTCACCTCATAAGATGTCCTAGGCACCGGTCTATAACAACCTAGGGTCATTTTCAGAGCGGCGAAATATCTTATGGCGCCGCTCGCTGGGGACCGAAGTTGAAGAGACGTGGTCCTCGGGCCCGACAAACCGTCCACTCCCTGGGCCAGAGAATCAAGAGTTGTGAGTTGTGCACAGCCTCACCTTGGCGACTCATGACGATATTTCGTATAAAACCCACGGCACTCGGCTCCCGAAAGCCACACCTAAGGTCGTATACACGATACCAAAGACACCTTCGTGTCTCCACCCGCAGCTAATCCTTCACAGAAGAGGTCGGAGAGAAAGACCACTGTACCATACCGATATTCCCCGAGTTTTCCTCAAAACTTCATATCTCACCTCTTTCAAATGCCCAACACAAAGTTTCAACTTTGGTTATAAGAGAGCATCGTTAATACTTCCGATAGCCCTTACCGAGAAGGTACCCGTATCAAAGACGAAGTCGAGTTCAGTTTATACTCCACATTATTTTTTTCATCCCATCTCTAAGTTGAAGATATTTAAAGATCACCCAGAAGTGTTCATGTTAATGTCTCTACCCCTCATCAAGTCCTCAAGTCACTATTCACCATATTCACCATTATTCATACTCAACTCACAAACACCTCAGCCCACCTCGCGTCGCTTTCAAGCTCTCATCCTATCACTTTCCGATGGCGAATGTACTCCGGCTTTACAAAACAGCATGCCCCTTTACAAATGTTGTTAAATGATATGCTACAGACTATTTGAAGATTCTACCCGCATTCAATGGGGAGAACTATGTTGATGCTCACAAGCATGTTGAAATCTTTCTGTCATGAGAACTTGCTGGAACATATTTAATGTAACTCGAGGCTGTTTGTATAAATTCCTTTAGTGGGGAGGTTATGTATTGTTTCTCACAGCTGATCTAATTAAATACCCTGGGAGGCTATGGAAGAAGCTTGTGAAAAAGTGGGGAGATAGGAAAGATCATGGGGATACCTTTAAATCCTAGGCTCAACACCCTTAAAAAGAAAAACACAATGAAGGGGTACTTAATCTATTTTAAGATTTAACAATTGTGGCCACAAATTTCCCACCGAGATGATGAAGCCCCATCGGGGATCAATGGCGTGCTGTCAAGTTAGCAGCATTTGATTCCGAGTTTGGCTTCTCACTAAGGGAGAGAAAGTTGCACCACTTCGATGATGCACATATCGATGTGTGCATTGGAAATAGAAGCAAACTTTGTCTCAACCTGGTGAAGACTCAAAGTAAAGCAAGAACATGATAAAGAAGAAGAAGCATGAAGAAGTGTCCATCGTGTCAAGATAGAGACTCATGATAAGATCGAAGAGAGGACAAAATGATCAAGAACCTCTCTAGCAAGTTGGTCAAGCCAGAGATGGAAGCTAAAAGTTCTCCACCAAAGAATTTTCTAATGTTCAAACAGATAGTTCAATCCCACACAGAAACCTCCTCAGACACCCAGAGGGAAGTATGAGCCACAAGACCAAGTACCGCACTTTGTATTTCGAAAGGACAAATGGGAGGCTTCCAAGACTCCTCTGAGGAGCAGACAAACATGCCCTGCTTTTCTCGCATGGGCTGAGAATATAGAGAGTGCCTCTGTTCAGTGAATCGAGGAGGATGCATTGCGACCTCACTCGGTAGTTTGGGAGAAATGAGGATGCCGAAGAGCCGTAACGATGATCACTCAAACCAGTTTGTTGATTTCATGCAAGTTTCCGCTCATCAGGAAATATGACCTCGGTGTCCTCCAGAAAAGGACCCGTACTCAAGATGAAGAGGAAGATGCACCCAGCCGATCAAAGACCGTTACGTAAAAGAACAACACCAAGAATCTTCTGACAGAGGTAAGAAGCCCCTTATTCAACCTTTGCAAGATAATAGTCACGTTCTTTCCGGCGCAGCTTCTGTTCCTCGAATAAAACTCCACAGTAAAGGTCTGCCAAACAAAGAGTCAAAAAGAAAAGGGAAGTCCAACAGAAAAGCCTGCTCATTTTAAAGCCAAAAAGGAACTTGAAAAGTTAAAACCCCCGTCCCTCCGTCCAATTGCATCAAGCAATGACAGACGCTCATGTTTCCTCTCATTTCAGCCTCCGAAGTCCCACACATTCCGCACAAGCCTTAATTTACAAGAAGAAAGGCCTATGGTAGAGCTATCTCATGTTGAGCAACCTGACCCTCTACCTCTCTATGTATCCCTAATAATCCGCGATTTACTATTACATACAACCCAGATGTTGACCGGAGCATCCCACAATTTGATGCTCCCTGTTCATTGCGGAGCAATTGGGTCTCCAAATCACTCGCCCATAAAGATCTCTACCCTTGACTCCAAAAGAGTGAAGTGTCGGCATGATCAAGGACCCAGGTCACCTTGGCTCGTATCCTCGCCAAGATGTGGTAATGACATCGTGAGCGGCCGACATCCGCCGTCGACGGCCATGAATGGCCTGGGGACTTGCACTGAGGTCAATCAAGTCAGATCTCACACACGCCACTATCCCTGCCTTTGGGGTCAAGAAAGCACAGAGACTGTATTTTGGAAACTATGTTTGGTTAAGACAAATACCAAAGAAAGCATTTCCAACTCTCCAAGCATGCTAAAGAGAGATGAGATTTTTCCTGCTCAATGTTGGGAGGAAGACCGAGATTATGCCCACGAGCCCTCCTTCTCGCCAATTGAAGACCGATCTACCAAAGACAGGATCATTTAACCGTACATTTGGACACTCCACTTTGATGGAGCAAATCTGCAGAAGGAAACGGGGTCGGGAGTGTCGTTTATTTCACCCTTGGGTCGATGGGTCCCCCTCTTCAAATTAGAATATGAGGCTGTACGAATACTGTGGCCGAATATGAGGCACCATAGGTTGGGGTTACAAACAAAGAAGAAACATGAAGATCCAGGGTCTGGTGGGTGATGGGAGACCTTGAGTTGGTGGTGAGGCGGGAGAAATCGCGTCGAAGCCGGCGATCTCAGGCGGCGTCTGCTGCAGGAACGGAGTTTGGGATCTGGGAAAATTTTCTGGAATTTAATATCTGGGCTTATGCCTGTGTGAACACAATGCATCGGCGTACTCTCGGGGGTCAGAATGCTAGCAATATCTCCGCCCACTCGAACCCTCTTCGAGACACGAAATTGAGGTAAGATACCTACCAATTCTTCGAAGAATGTCAAGCACCGGTGGCCCTCGAAGATGAGGAGCAAAGAAGAGGTTAGAGAACGTAGGGGAGTTTTCAAACTCGTAGATCGCAATTGTGAAGAGGAAGAAGTCGAAGACATCCTGTGGGACAAGCTAGAAGAGAAGATAGCTAAATATGATTTTTACAAATAAAGGGGAAATGTCATTCCCCGAGGGTCGGCACTGGAGAGGTCACCACGAAGATGATGGTCCCATTAAGGAACAACAAATGGTGAGACCATGAGAACCGTTTGGAAGATCTCAATCAAGTAACTCAAGAAGATCCAAAGATTTGGTCACATGAAAGTCCCGTATGAATATAAACCATTGTACCAAAAGTCAAGCTTTCAAAACCTACAAAGACGCATTTGCTTTATTTATCAAGATTTGAAAACCTTTGATGTCGCTTTATACAAAAATTTCATTGAAAGCCGATGCAAAACCCCACAAGCAAAAGTCTACAGTAAATTAATCCTCGTTGTTACCATCGATCGAGCAAGAAACAAAGAAGCATTCAAGGCTAAAACATAGCGTTACCATATTCTGAATGGGGATAATTTATCCCAAAGATGCAAGAAGAACTAAGGAAACTGTGCTCGTGTGTGGATTTCGTAACCCATCAGGCATCTCTAAAAGACAACTATCCACTACCAAAGATGGATCATATTCTGCGTAAAAGGTGGTAGGGGCCTCTAATGTCCATGATGGATGGAAGTTCTCGTGCTATAATCAAGTGGCCGTATTCCCCGTAAGACCAGAAAAGAGCGCCTTTCACCACGCCCCGGGGGAATACTTATGTATGCCAGACGTTTATCTTGGACCGACCACGCGGCCACGTTCGCAGGGCGATGGACATAACTTTTGTGGGAGAATGAGACAAGTTCGGTGGTATACTCAGACGATATAATGGTCTTTTCAAAGGATGATGTCGACATGTCACAGAGATTTAAGACTTTGAGGAATGCAGGAGGTATGGACTCTCAACCCCCCAAAATCTTTCTTTACCAAGAGGGTAACCCTAGGACATATAGTGACTAAAGATGGGGTCAAAATCGATCCTAAAAGGGTGGAAGCTATAAATGGTATCTCTCTCTGCAAATGAAAGGAAGTATGATATTCCTAGGACGGATCAATTTTCCAAGATTCATTCCCAATTATGCCGAAACAGTTGCACACACCGCGTATATGCTAAAGGACAATGAGGTGAACAAGGCACCAGATCACAAGTGCTCGCCAGAGATCAAGACCGTACTTGCCGAAGTTCCGCATTGCGAAAGCTCCTCGACTTCACCGAACCTTCTGCGATTTTCTCTTTTGCATCACCTCGCTGCTGGCGGGGTCCTAATACTATATGTGAAGAATGGGGATGGGTATGAGCAACCCATTGCTTTTTAGTCAAGTTCTTCATGACGCAGAACAAATAATAACATACTTGAGAAGCAAGCTTATGCCTGCAAAGTCCTTAAAGGCCTGCACAGCATTTTACACCATGGGATCGTTTGTACCTGGCAGGAAGTGAATATTGTCCAGTGCAGGGGAGATAAGAAGGCAGGCGTGGGGTGTGGATTGCGAGACACAAGAATATGACCTGGATATAAGGCCCACCAAGTTAATTAAAGGACAAAATAGCGAAGATTTTATCAGACCACCATCAAGCTCGGCACCTACTCTATCCATGATCGCAAGATGAAGCATCTGAGAAAATGTACAAGGAGTGCTTAAGTGGAAATGGCTACTCAAAAATAATAAGACAGGTCACCTCACTAGCCTTCCGGTACAAAGAAATTGTTGAACACTGACACCACCGCCCACCCACTGGTGATACAAATCCAAATACGCAGCCTTGAGGCTTAAATCTGCACATGTCATATTAATGGTCAAAGACATTGGAGATCCGGCTAGGCATACCTGCCATGTCCTCAGCCTCGATGAGGTAGGGAAACATCATAGCCGGACTCCATGAAGGGACCGTGGAGGGCACACTGAGGAGCATGCCTGTACCTAATACTGTTTCAACGTTCAAACTATTTGGGAGATGTCTTTTCACTTTTGTCAAGGGTGACAAGTGCCAAAGCTCGTTAAAACAAGCTACAAAATGCCTATTCCTGCAGTGTTGATGAGCTCTTCAAGCAATGGGGTATTACCTCTGCTAGGTGAGGATCTGACCACCCTCCAAAGGCGCACAAACATTTGACCATTACCACAAAATGGTGGAGGCCATTCCTTTACCTAAATGCCACGTACATGCTGGTCATAAAGTTCCTGTAGGAGAACATCATTCTGTGTCAGACAGCCCTGCTTATTGTGCTCGTTACACAATGCTCGTTTTCAACTGCTAAGATGGTGACCTTCGTCAATGACAACATCACCGGGTCACTCACGTGTACCTTACTACCCCCAGGCAGCAATGGTTCCTGCTTAGTCATCAAACAAAATTGGTCTCAGTAATCAAGAAGACAATAAATGAGAACCAAGAGAAATTTGGACCCGCAATCCAAGTCGTTCTCAGGCAAACACCAGATAACCAAAGAAAGGGCAACAGGAAGTCGCTTTACGAACTAGTATACCGACGAGCAGCCGTATTCCCATACAAATGGCCCACCAGGCCTGCTTGCTAAAGAGATCATATGTCAGATGGCACGACTGCAGAATCAATCAATTGATCGAACTGGAGAAACGCACTGTGGGAACCGTAAGTCGGTGGACTATCAGAGAAGATGAAAGAATTGTTTGACCAAAGACACAAAGACAGAAGTCGCAGTGTGTGACTTAGTGCCTGTGTGGGATGTACGCAGCCGACAAGGGCAACCATGGTAAGTTTGACCCCTTTGGTTCGCCCCAAGATTTCTCCAGTGATAAAACAGACATTTGGCGGAGAATTTACAAGGGACTACTGGAAGCTCCGTGAATCTGGGCAATTTCTCAAACCATATTTCCACCGAAGAAGGCTGAAAAAAATCCCCGACCGTATTATATTGTATATTAGTTGCCGTTTTTGCTCGCTATCATCAATTACGCACGTGTCATGAAGATCAGACAGGCGTAGTTTGGGAAGCGAGAGTGTTGTTCGCAGAAGACGACAGTGCTCGTTAGGTTTCGACACGTTCGAGGACAAATTGCCGTCTCAGTGGATCCAATGTTGTTCAACCCTTAGTAGCAGCCACGAGGCCTCTAAAGACGAACAAATACAAAGAAAGTTATAATCAAGCGTGAAGTGTTAAATCAAATCCAAAAGATAAATAGCACTAAGTGATGAGGGGCGTAACAATAGTGAACGTCTAACACAAAGGAAGAGAAGACGTGGCTTTACAAAGTCAACCTGTTATATGGGGAAAAGGCCTCTGGACACATGACAAGAAAGACGCGTAATTCGAGGGGGGTCAAGCCGTGGGGAAAGGACAAGGCCCTTACCCCCGCGGACTTGCGACACGTGGCAAGACTTCACGACGGAGAAATAGTAACAGGGTTGGGCCAAGAGATTCCGTATCGTGGTGGAGTTAAGGTGGGCCCGCTCAGGTGAGGGAGATAAGCGTTAGTCCGGCAAAGGGGAAGTCCTACGTGTTTAAAGGTGGATAGCGCATATGGAACAACGGTAAGGTAAGTCCATTAGGACAGCTGGTACTCAGTCTGCACGCTTAACCCGACACGAGGCGCTCACCGAGGAGCCAGATTTACCCAATCCCCACGCCACGTGTTCCCGCTGTCGTGTCCTTACGACACTTGCCCTCCTGCTCTCTTACACTTTCACCTTTAACCTAAACAAATTCTCCCGAATGGTAAATCTCGTATTCCTCTCTCGTAAATTATTTTCTGTGTAGTTTTTTCACGGCGACACAAGTAGGGAAGAACGCGGTTTGTCCAAGTCACCGTCACAGTTTCCCTCGTCTTTTCCTGCTATCGTCACCCTCTCGTCAGTAATCCATTTTCCGATTTTTTTTTCATTATTTTTCCTTCTCTTTTCCGAATTGTTGAATACCTGCCATGGGGAGAGGGACGCCCAAGAAGAACGAACCTGAAACTCCCCAACTCTATGAGTCTAAAAATCCTCCTGGTTTCGAGCCCCTTCGTGACTTGCAAGCGGGTATCTGTGACCCAAAATACCCTTTCGATATACGGAACATCAAGCCCCTACTGTTCGGCCGCCACTGTAAAAGTGCTGATCGTTTCCGAGTTGTCGCGTCCGGCTTGTATCACTACATTACCCCCCAAGTCCATTCCTGTGTCGATTTTATTGTCTGGCTTAGAGACTCTTATGATTCACATCGTGATGCCTTCATTTCCCCTCAGGGTAGCATAATCTTCTCCCTTTCTCCCGATATTATAAGGCAGGCTCTTCGTTTCCCTCCCAGTGATGCCTACTTCAGTTTTAAAGACGAAACCTTGCTCGCACAGTTTAATAAACTGTCGAGGGAAGCCCGCCGTGCCTTCATAGCTACCATAACAGTCGATCAGGCGACGGCCCTACCTCCGGTTGAGCCTTTCCCATTGAGTCTGTTTAATGAAGAGGTCCGACCAGTCCTGTCCCTCATTGCCGGCCTCCTGGGAGAAGGGACCCCTGAAGACATTTCCTGGGTATGCATTCGATTCTTGTGGCTTATGACTCAGAATGGGGTTACACTGGATATTCTAGGTTTCCTGTCTTTTACCATCCGGAACCAATTTCGGGAGCTGGCCAAGGCCCGAAAGTTTCGTTTTTGTTCGTTGGTTTTCTACCTCTTCCTGTTCCAGCATGCAGACAAGTTTAATCATTTGGGGCTGGACCGGACGTAGTCTGAAAATTCCCAGCCCAGGCCAGTCTTCGACTGGAATTTCTCCGTTCGTCAATTGCCTAAGGGGGAGGGTTACATCAGTTTCGTGAATACCTTCATGTCCATTGCTTACACCATCAGTCACGATGCACCATCCCCTAGGGTTTTCCCAGAGATGAAGCGCTGGTTACAGGCTGGGAAGTACCAGTGTACCGGCGATTGGTTTCTATCAGAGGAGTATACTGAAATCCGTGTCTATGGAGCCGAAGTAGCCCCCTACCAGCTCCCAGCTTTTCCTGTCCGACGATTCTACGCCCTTGAATACATCCGGCAAGCCCTCAAGGCTGACCAGCTTCATTTCGTCCCCGCTAAGAAAGGCTACATCCTGAAGCTTCCCGACAATATTGGCCCCTTTGTTGTAAATTCTAGATATGCCCTCCCGATTGTTGAGAAAATATTGCATAACTTGGATCTGAAATTAGGGGAGAGTTGGGCTTATGACCCACGGGAAATTATTTCAAATAAAAGAAAGAGAAACAGGTCTGCGCCCTACGTTCATGAATCCAGGCCATTTCTGGAGTGGAAGGCTAATTATGAAGTCTGGCCTATGTTTTCGCAGATGGAGACGGACTCATCTGCCACAGGAGAAGAAGAGGAAGTGAACAAAGGGGGAAATGAGCAGGAAGCTGGTACTTCCGGAGCGCCACCACCCAAGAGGAAAAGGGTGGCCACTAGTGAAGCCGAGGTCATCGGGGAAGGGATAATTCTGGAGCCCCTCGCGAAATTTGGAGAGTATGATAAGAGCAAGGCAGGGATAGTAGTTCTAAGAGATAGCACCGCCTCCTCTGACTACACTGAAGTCACTCAGGCCATCATCGAGCCTCCTGATTCGAAGACAAAAGAAAGGGAGCTGACCAATAAAACCGTCAGAGACAAATATAGGGCCGAACTAGGAGGTTTTGTTGAGAAATATCACACCAGAATCTCTGCCTCGGTTAATGCAGACACTGAAGACCTGGTGCTTTCCATGGCCGAGGCTATCCTGGACCCGAATTCGGACGTCCCTAGCTACAAGGTGATTGAATTGGTTGTTGACATGAAGAAGGTTCCAGTACAGGACCTGAATGACCTTTTCCAGACAATCTGCGACATGATGAAGGATAAGATTTCGCAGATTACCCTTGCCCTAAAGAAGACAGAGCAGAAATTCGATGACCTGAACAGCTCTTTTTCCACAGAACAGAGCGCTTGTCGTGCTAACGCACATCAGGTACGCGTCCTTAGAGAGCAGATTAAGAATTCAGACGACGGAGGGAAGGGAATGCAAGCGGCATTAATAGCCAAGTTGGAGAAGGACATTTCAGCGGCTAGGAAATGGTCTGGCATACCGGCTTCACATCCGATACAGACCGATGAACTGGTGCACGTGGAGGAGGAGAAAAACGAGCTGATGGCCAAGCTTTCCAGAGAGAGAGAGGAGAAAGAAAAAATGGTCAGAAGAATGGAAGATCTGGAAAGCAGAGCTACCGAGCTGCAAACCCGCTGGGACACACACAGTTGTCATGCAGCCGAGACCTCAAGTGGGACAGGATCAGCAACAGCACAACTATCCACAGCTATGGCTGAGATAGAAGTGCTGGGGAAGCAAACAACGACAGCAAAGCAGAAGGTGGAAGAACTGGAGGGCGCCCTGGCCGAGAAGGTCAGAACTATTGAAGGGCTGCGAAGAGAAGTGGAGGAAGGAAAGAAGACTGCGACTGAGCAACAACAGATCATCGCTGAGCTGAAGAGTAAGGTGAAGGGAAATATCACCCTGGTCAAGGCCAGAAGCCTGATCTGGTCAGATATAATCATGGCCGTGACTGAACAGTGGGAGTTCCTAACAATGATAGGAGAGCTAAAATCTACCCTTCCATACCTTAATAGGAGATTGCAGGAGGCCGGGGATAATCTGCCAACTAGAGCCCGACACGCCGGAATTTATATATCTTTTCTCTATACACTGAGAGCGAGTGACGTGGCAAAACATGACATTCCCAGCAGATTTATGGAAATCAATGAATGTCAGAAAATTATAGAGAAAGAGGAGGCTCGATCGGCAGCTTCAAAGGCTCTCCAACGGGTCGCAGACATTGTGGAACAGTTCAACAAGGTATGGAACGAAATCACCACTGCTGGCCTCCCTTCATGTTGGGAACCAAACGCTCCTGCCGTACTAATACACCCCGACAAATACACAGCACTTCTAGAGGCAGAACGCGATCGGTCAGATCTTCAGATAGGCAAAGGAACTCAGCTTAAAGCTACTACCATCATCACAGCCCTACAGAAGGAGTTTAGTCTCCTCCACATGATCCGGTACCGTCTCCCCACCCACGCAGACATCCACACCTTCGGCGAGGCATTTACCAGGGTGGAGAGACTCTCAGAGATGTCAGAGCCAAATCCAGAAAGCCAGCGGAGGTTAACGCAGTTCCTGACTCAGCATGCCAGTCCTTCCACCGATGTACCTCCTCCGGCGTCTACTACAGCCTCGACCCAACAGCTTTCATGACACATTATGTTTCATTCATGACATGGCCTTAACGGCCTTTACTTTCATTTCAGTTATGTTTGATTTAAATTTCCGAGTGGGCGATTTTTCCTCCCACTCTTGCATTTTTAATTTTACCTTGAACAATGATCTACATTTTGGTTTTAAGTTTGGCCCGGGGCCTGTTACGCATGATGGAAGAGTTGTTTTCCCCATCATGCCATTTTGTGGTTTTGATAATGATTGTTAACAATTTTGAGCATGCGAGAAAGATATTTTCAGAAAATATCTTCTCGCTGAAAGGCAGATGGAAGGCTATATAATACAGGAAAAAGAATGATACCAGGTTCCATTCCTTCAGAAAATTGATTGTATTAGAATTTCCTGTGTGTCTGCTTTGTGAACAATTTGGATACTGCTCGGAGGAGCCCATCGGGTTTCAATAATAAGAAGCTTTACTGTAATAAGGATTCCGGACACGGTTGTATGGTAGTGTGTGTGCCTCTCTATTGTTAGTTTTCATCTATGCTCATCTCTCTTATATTACATCCTGGAATGCGAGTGTCTTTTGTCTTTTGATATGAACTTATCGTGTTGATACTTATGTCAGTAGCAGCTTGACACTTTAAATGGCTCAGGAGTAATGTATTGTTCCACATGCATTTCACTCGTATTTCTACTATGTTGGTTGTATTGAAATGTTATCGACGGGAGCTCTTGGTATGTGTGGATTCTTAGATATTTAAGCCCATTTGTATGCCATGAAGTTCTCCTTAGTATCATCTATGTGACAGCCGATATCCCCTTCTCGCTATACAGCTCCGCTATTGTTTATACTTACTTTCTCTGCCATATGTCGTGAATCTGGCCCTGATTATGTTGATCTGTCTTACAATTGTCTGACGCAGTAGTATCTGAATATTAGCATTTCATTCGTTCAGCGTTATTTAACATGCCTCAAACTGTCTGAAGTTATGGTTCCATTGTAGTCCATTCGCTGTTTCAAAGGAAGTAGTGTAAGAGCTCTGTCATGTTAAGGGATGAAACTTTGTCTTAAAAATCCTGCTCTCTACACCTCATAAGATGTCCTAGGCACTGGTCTATAACAACTCTAGGCTGTCTCTAGGAGTTACAACATCTTTATGGCGCCATTGCCGGGGATCGAAGTTGAAGAGATTTAAGTCCCTGGGCCTCGACAAATCCTGTCCACTCTTCAGTTAGGTGAGCACGAAGAGTTGTGAGTTGTGCATACCTCACCTTGGCGACTCCACATTTATATTTCAGATAAACCTATTTGCAGTCCTGGCTCCCCGAAAGCCACACCTAAGGTCAGATACTTCACAGTCAAAGACACCTTTTGTGTCTGACCCAGAGCGAATCCTTCACAGAAGAGGCTGGAGAGAAAGACCACCAGTTCATATCGATATTCCTGAGTTTTCCCTTGAAAACTTCCCGTATCTTCAGTCCTCCTCTTCTCAGGTCGCCCAAATACAAAGCTCTAACCCTATTATAAGAGATACTGGCTATTACTCTGATAGCCCTTACCGAGAAGGTACCCGTATCAAAGACGAAGCTGAGTCTAGTTATACTCCACATTATTCTTTTCACCCTACCCCTGAAGCTGAAGAGGTCAAAGAGATCACTGAAGTGTCTGCTGTTAACAGCCCTACCTCCTCATCAAGTCCTCAAGCTGTTGTCCACTATATTCCCATCATTATTCATACTCAACTCACAACACCTCCTCCACCTCGCGCTGCTCAAGCTCTCATCCTACCTCCGCCTCCCCCGATGGCGAATGTACCCGGCTTTTTACAAAACAGGTATGCCCCTTTACAGCTGCCTGCAGTGTTAAATGATATGCCGCAGGACTATTTGAAGATTCTACCCAGATTCAATGGGGAGAATGGTGTTGATGCTCACAAGCATGTTGAAATCTTCTGCTCTTTCGCAGAGAACTTTAATGTGGAACATCTGGATGTGGTTCTGAGGTTGTTCGTGCAGTCCCTTGATGGAGAGGCTAGAAAGTGGTTTAAGTCTCTTGCAGTTGAGTCCATCAACACCTGGGAGGCTATGGAAGAAGCTTTTGTGAAAAAGTGGGGAGATAGGAAAGATCATGGGGATACCTTAACCGAGTTTAACACCCTTAAAAAGAAACACAATGAAGGGGTATCAGAATTCATCAGAAGATTTAACAAATTGTATTACAGCCTCCCAGCCGAGATGAAGCCACATCAGACCGCTGCCAAGGTCGTTTTTGTAGCAGCATTTGATTCCGAGTTTGGCTTCTCACTAAGGGAGAGAAAGCCAGCCTCTCTTGATGATGCTCAGACTGATGCATTGGAAATAGAAGCAAACTTTGTCTCGACTGGTAAGACCAAAGTAAAGCAAGAACATGATATAAGAAGAAGAAGCAAGGAAGAAGTTTCCACTTCAAGTCAGGATAGAGACTCAGCAAATGATAAGATCGAAGAGATGAATAAAATGATCAAGAACCTCTCTAGCAAGTTGGTCAAGCTAGAGATGGAAGCCAAAAGTTCTCCACCAAAGAACTTTCAGAATGCTCCAAACAGAGGGTTCAACCCTCAATACAGGAAACCTCCCTTGCAGATACTGCAGAGGGGGCAGAAGGAGCCACAAGACCAAGTACCGCACCCTTTGTACTTGGAAGGACAAATGGAGGCTTCCCCTGAAGACTCCTCTTATGAGCAAGATGAAACATGTCCGGTTTTCTCAGACAACGATGACATAGAGTGCCCTGTCCAAGGAAGTGAGGAGGATGCATTGCAACCTCACTCAGAAGCGAAGGATAATGAGGATGCCGAAGAGCCAGAAATCGATGACTACTGCAAACAGTTTGTTGATTTCATGCAAGCTCAGTTCAACAGGAAATATGACCTCAGGTCCTGCAGGAAAAGGACCCGCACTCAAGATGAAGAGGAAGATGCACCCCAAAGATCAGCACCTGCACAGAAAGAGGCCAATACCAAAGAATCTTCTGATAGAGGTAAGAAGCCCCTTTACCAACCTTTGCAAGATGATAGTCACATACCTTCCTCCTCTCAAGCAGCTGTGTCTCCTGTGAATAAAGTTCCCATTAAAGAAGTCAAGTCTGCCTTGCCAAACAAAGAGTCCAAAGAAAAGGAAGTCCAGATAGAAAAGCCCTTGTCTGCCTTCAGTTTGCAAAAGGAACTTGAAAAGGTCAAAATCCCTGTCCCTCTGTCTGAATTGTTGAAGCAGCTTGCATATCAGTCACAAGTCTCCTCTTTCATTTCAGCTCCTGAAGTCCCACACATTCCAGACAGTCTTAATTTGCAAGAAGAGAGGCTTATGGTAGTGTTTGGCCCCCATGTCGAGGAATTGGACCCCTCTACTCCTCCTTTCTATGTTTCCCTAGTAATCCATGATTTACTATTACACAACTGTATGTTGGATTCAAGAGCATCCCACAATTTGATGCCCCTGTCTGTCATGGAGCAGTTGGGTCTCCAAATCACCCGTCCATATAAAGACCTCTACTCCTTTGACTCCAAAAGAGTGAAGTGCTTGGGCATGATCAAGGACCTAGCAGTCACCTTGGCTCAGATTCCTGCCAAGAGTGTGGTAATGGATATCGTAGTATCTGACATCCCAGCTCGCTTCGGCATGCTGTTGTCTAGGTCTTGGGGGACCAGAATTGGAGGGTCAATCAAGCTGGATCTGTCATACGCCACCATCCCTGTCTTTGGGGGTCAAGAAAGGAGATTGTACCGAGAAACTAGGTTTGTCAAGACAGTCACAAAAGCAGGAGATTCAGTAAAATCCCCAGTTTACAGTAGAGATGGAGATTTTTCTTGTCTAATGTTGGAGGAAGATCAGGAATATGCTCATGAACCTACATTTTGTCAGATAAAGACTGAGCTATCAGATCAGGACCGTGAATCTGATATCTGGACACTCCACTTTGATGGAGCCAATTCCAGAGAGGGAAACGGGGCTGGAGTGTTGCTTATCTCACCCATGGGTCAATGGGTCCCCCTCTCTTTCAAATTAGAATACGAGGCCACGAAAAATGTGGCTGAATACGAGGCACTCATATTGGGGTTACAAACAGCAAGAAGCATGAAGATCCAAGGTCTAAAGGTGATGGGAGACTCAGAGTTGGTGGTGAGGCAGGTGAGAAATCAGTGTCAAGCGAAGCATCCGAGGCTAAAGGCCTATAGAAATGAAGTGTGGGACCTTGTGGAAAATTCCTTTCTGGCATTTAACATTCAGTTTATGCCCAGGGAGCACAACAGAATGGCAGACTCCTTGGCTGTAGCTGCTAGTACATTCCGCCCACCTCAGAACCCTCTTCTGAGATACGAACTTGAGGTAAGATACAGGCCTTCAATTCCTGATAATGTCAAGCACTGGCAGGTCTTCGAAGATGAGGAGCAGGTGAAGAGGTTTTTGGAGACTGTGGGGGAGTTTTCAAACTTAGAGATCGACAATTGTGAAGAGGAAGAAGTCGAAGACATTCCGAGGGACAAGCTAGAAGAGAAGATAGCTGGTCACAGATTCCTACAGCTAAAGGGAAATGTCATTCCCCGAGGGTTGGTACCTCTGGAAAGGCTGTTCAATAAGGATGATGTCCCATTACAGCCAAACAAAATGGTGACTGAGGACCAGGTTGAAGATCTAAATCTGGGCACGAAAGAAGATCCAAAGATTGTGAAGCTGTCGAAGAAAGTCCCAGATGAATATAAACCATTGTACCAAAAGCTGTTTCAAACCTACAAAGACGTATTCGCCTGGTCATATCAAGATTTGAAAACCTTTGATATCAGTGTGATGCAGCACAAAATTCCATTGAAAGCCGATGCAAAACCCCACAAGCAAAAGCTCCGGCAGATCAATCCCCTGTTGTTACCATCGATTGAGCAGGAAATAAAAAAGTTACTGAAGGCTAAAATTATAGTGCCACTAAGGTATTCTGAATGGGTGGCCAATTTAGTCCCAGTACGCAAGAAGAACGGTGAAATCAGGTTGTGTGTGGATTTCAGAAACCTGAACAGGGCATCTCTAAAAGACAACTATCCACTACCAAAGATGGATCATATTCTGCAAAAGGTGGTAGGGGCTTCTAGAATGTCCATGATGGATGGGTTCTCGGGCTATAATCAAGTGGCTGTATTCCCGGAGGACCAGAAAAAGACAGCTTTCACCACGCCCTGGGGAACATTTATGTATGCCAGGATGCCATTCGGACTGATCAATGCAGGGGCTACGTTTCAGAGAGCGATGGACATAACTTTTGTGGGAGAACAGGATAAATTCCTGGTGGTGTACCTAGATGATATAACGGTCTTTTCAAAGGATGATGTCGAACATGTTCAGCATTTGCAGAAGACTTTTGAGAAATGCAGGAGGTATGGACTCTCTCTCAACCCTCAGAAATCTTTCTTTGCATTAGAAGAGGGTAAACTCCTAGGACATATAGTAACTAAAGATGGGGTCAAAATCGATCCTAAGAGGGTAGAGGCTATAAACGGTATCTCTCTCCCCAGAAACAAGAAAGAAGTACAGGTATTCCTAGGACGGATCAATTTTCTCAGAAGATTCATTCCCAATTATGCCGAAATAGTTAGACACATCACAGATATGTTAAAGAAAGACAATGAAGTAAAATGGGCACCAGAACCAAGGCAGGCGTTTGCCAGGATCAAGACTGCATTTGCTGAAGCCCCAGTATTGGCAAAGCCTGACTACACTGAACCCTTCATGATTTTCTCTTTTGCATCACCTCACACGGTGGCGGGGGTCCTACTACAGAAGAATGGGGATGGGTATGAGCAACCCATTGCTTTCTTTAGTCAAGTTCTTCATGACGCAGAGCTGAAATACAACATACTTGAGAAGCAAGCTTATGCCCTGGTAAAGTCCTTGAAGGCCTTTCGCATGTACATTTTACAATCTCACGTGACTGCTTTTGTACCCGTAGCAGCAGTTAAGGACATCCTAGTGCAGGGAGACAGTGAAGGCAGAAGGGGGCGGTGGATTGCGAAGATACAAGAATATGACTTGGATATAAGGCCCACCAAGTTAATTAAAGGACAGGGGTTAGCGAAGATTTTATCAGAATCAAACCACCAAGCCCTGGGCATCCACTTATCCATGATCGCAGATGAAGCATCTCAGGAACAGACAGGGAGGCCAGAAGTGGAAATGGCAACTCAAAAAATACAGATGAAGTACCTCACTAGCCCCTGGTACAAAGAAATTGTTGAATACCTCCTGACACTTAGCTGCCCACCCAGCTGTGACAAGTCCAAATACAGAGCCTTGAGGCTTAAATCTCAAAAGTACGCCGTGGCTAATGGACAGTTATATTGGAGAGATCCGTCAGGCATACTGCTGTTATGTCTCATCGAAGGGGAGGTAGGGAACATCATAACCGAGTTCCATGAGGGGATCTGCGGAGGGCATTATAGCTGGAGGAGCACAGCTCAGAAAATTTTGAAGGCCGGGTTCTACTGGCCTAAACTATTTGGAGACGTCTTCACTTGGGTTAGAGCCTGTGACAAATGCCAAAAGTTTGCTGAGAAACAGAAGCTAGCCGCTTTACCCCTGATTCCTGTGCACGTTGATGAGCCTTTTAAGCAATGGGGTATTGACTTCATAGGTGAGATCCACCCTCCCTCCAGTGGGCAGCACAAATGGATTTTGACTGCTACAGATTACTTCACCAAGTGGGTGGAGGCCATCCCCGCACGAAATGCTACAGATACAGTGGTCATAAAATTCTTAGAAGAGAATATCATCTCAAGGTTTGGATGCCCTGCCAGAATAGTCACGGACAATCCTCAGGCTTTTAAATCTGTGAAGATGGTGAATTTCTGCCAATAGTACAACATCACTCTGGGCCACTCCACAGCTTACTACCCCCAGGGCAATGGTCTTGCCGAGTCATCAAACAAAACACTGGTCAGAGCACTGAAGAAGACAATAAATGAGAACCAGAGAAATTGGGACTCTCAGCTGAAGTTTGCTCTATGGGCAAACAGGATAAACAGTAAAAGGGCAACAGGGAAGTCGCCTTACGAACTAGTATACGGACGAGCAGCTGTATTCCCCATACAGTTGGCTCTACCTGTGGCTCGTTTCATGCAGGAGACTCAGGAAGAAGCTGATGGCACGACTAGAAGAATCAATCAATTGATTGAACTGGAGGAAACGCGTGTTCAGGTGAATCAGAGGCTGGTGGACTATCAAGAGAAGATGAAAGATTTGTTTGACCAGCACACCAAAGACAGGAGGCTGCAGGTGGGGGATTTAGTGCTCCGATGGGATGTACGCAGAGCTGACAAAGGCAAACATGGTAAGTTTGACCCCCTTTGGTTCGGTCCTTTCAAGATCGCAGAGCAGGGAGGAAATAATACATTCAAGCTGGAAAATTTACAGGGGGATCGGTTGGAAGCCCCTGTGAATGGGCAATTCCTCAAACCATACTTCCAATTCTAAAGAAGGCTGGAAAGCCTGACTGTATTATATTGTATAATAGTTGCTATTTCGTTTTGTTTGTTTATCATCAATTACAGACATGTCATGAAGATCTGTACACGGCACAGCTCTAGAAACTGAAAAGTGTTGTTCAAAGAAGGTCTACAGGCGGTCTGCGTAGTTCTCGACATGTTCGAGGACAAACGTGCCGTCCCCAGGTGGAGCCAATGTTGTTCAATTCTCAGCAATAGCCACGAAAGTCCCTAAAAGATGAACCGGTCACATTAAAGTTATATGCCAAGTAGCAAGTGTCAAATCAAATCAGGCCGAAAGGGAAAAAGGGTGGTAAAGCGCACATATATTGACACCAACGGATAAATGGCACTAAGTGAGGAGAGGTGGAACAATAGTTGATGACTGGCACAAAGGTAAGGGAGACATGCCTTTACAGATCAACTCATATACGAGAGAAGGCCTTTGATTATACATGACGGCAGTACGTAGAAATTCCGGGGGGGTCAAGCCGTGGGGAAAGGACAAGGCCCTTACCCCCGCGGAATTGTGACACGTGGCAGGGCTTCACGGCGGAGAAATAGTAACAGGGTTGGGCCAAGAGATTCTGTATCGTGGTGGAGTTAAGGTGGGCCCGCTCAGGTGAGGAAGATAAGCGTTAGTCCGGCAAAGGGGAAGTCCTACGTGTTAAAAAGTGGATAGCGCATATGGAAGAACGGTAAGGTAAGTCCATTAGGACAGCTGGTACTAAGGCCCGTACCAGCTTTTAACCCGACACGAGGCGCTCACCTATATCTAGAATTACCCAATCCCCACGCGCCACGTGTCTCAGTGTCAGTGTCCTTACGACACTTGCCCTCTGTTCTCTTACATTTTCACCTTTTAGCCTAAACAGTCCTCCCGAATGGTAAAAACTCCCGTATTCCTCTCTGGTAAATCATTCTCAGGTAGTTTTCTACGGCGAATACCAAGTAGGGAAGAACGCCGGGTTTGTCCAAGTCACTGTCATGGTTCCCCTCGTCGTTTTCCCAAGCATTGTCACCCTCTGCTCAGGTAATCCATTTTCCGTTTTTGTTTCATTATTTTTCCCTTTCTCTCTTTTCCGAATTGTTGAATAACTACCATGGGGAGAGGGACGCCCAAGAAGAACGAACCTGAAACTCCCCAACTCCATGAGTCTAGAAACCCTCCTGGTTTTGAACCCCTTCGTGACTTGCAGGCGGGTATCTGTGACCCAAAATACCCTTTCGATATAGGAACATCAAGCCCCTACTGTTCGGCCGCCACTGTAAAAGTGCTGATCATTTCCGAGTTGTCGCGTCCGATTTTTATCACTGCATTACCCCCCAAGTCCATTCCTGTGTCGATTTTATTGTCTGGCTTAGAGACTCCTACGATTCACATCGTGATGCCTTCATTTCCCCTCAGGGTAGCATAATCTTCTCCCTTTCTCCCGATATTATAAGGCAGGCTCTTCGTTTCCCTCCCAGTGATGCCTACTTCAGTTTTAAAGACGAAACCTTGCTCGCACAGTTTAATAAACTGTCGAAGGAAGCCCGACGTGCCTTCATAGCTGCCATAACAGTCGATCAGGCGACGGCCCTACCTCCGGTTGAGCCTTTCCCATTGAGTCTGTTTAATGAAGAGGTCCGACCAGTCCTGTCCCTCATTGCCGGCCTCCTGGGAGAAGGGACCCCTGAAGACAGTTCCTGGGTATGCATTCGAGTCTTGTGGCTTATGACTCAGAATGGGGTTACACTGGATATTCCAGGTTTCCTGTCTTTTACCATCCGGAACCAATTTCGGGAGCTGGCCAAGGCCCGAAAGTTTCGTTTTTGTTCGTTGGTTTTCTACCTCTTCCTGTTCCAGCATGCAGACAAGTTTAATCATTTGGGGTTGGACCGGATGTATTCTGAAAATTCTCAGCCCAGGCCAGTCTTCGACTGGAATTTCTCCGTTCGTCAATTGCCTAAGGGGGAGGGTTACATCAGTTTCGTGAATACCTTCATGTCCATTGCTTACACCATCATTCACGATGCACCTTCCCCTAGGGTTTTCCCAGAGATGAAGCGCTGGTTACAGGCTGGGAAGTACCAGTGTACCAGCGATTGGTTTCTATCAGAGGAGTATACTGAAATCCGTGTCTATGAAGCCGAAGTAGCCCCCTACCAGCTCCCAGCTTTTCCTGTCCGACGAGTCTACGCCCTTGAATACATCCGGCAAGCCCTCAAGGCTGACCAGCTTCATTTCGTCCCCGCTAAGAAAGGCTACATCCTGAAGCTTCCCGACAATATTGGCCCCTTTGTTGTAAATTCTAGATATGCCCTCCCGATTGTCCCGACAATATTGGCCCCTTTGTTGTAAATTCTAGATATGCCCTCCCGATTGTTGAGAAAATATTGCAGAACTTGGATCTGAAATTAGGGGAAAGTTGGGCTTATGACCCACGGGAAATTATTTCAAATAAAAGAAAGAGAGACAGGTCTGCGCCCTACGTTCATGAATCCAGGCCATTTCTGGAGTGGAAGGCTAATTATGAAGTCTGGCCTATGTTTTCGCAGATGGAGACGGACTCATCTGCCACAGGAGAAGAAGAGGAAGTGAACAAAGGGGGAAATGAGCAGGAAGCTGGTACTTCCGGAGCGCCACCACCCAAGAGGCAAAGGGTGGCCACTAGTGAAGCCGAGGTCATCGGGGAAGGGATAATTCTGGAGCCCCTCGCGAAATTTGGAGGGTATGATAAGAGCAAGGCAGGGATAGTAGTTCTAAGAGATAGCACCGCCTCCTCTGACTACACTGAAGTCACTCAGGCCATCATCGAGCCTCCTCCTTCCAAGACAAAAGAAAGGGAGCTGACCAATAAAACCGTCAGAGACAAATATAGGGCCGAACTAGGAGTTTTTGTTGAGAAATATCACACCAGAATCTCTGCCTCGGTTAATGCGGTTTCTTTGAAGACACAGTGCTTTCCATGGCGAGAGCTCTCACAGACCCCGAGTCGGACGATCGCTACAAGGTGATTGAATTCGGTTGCTCGACATGAAAGGTTCGTACGAGGACTGGTGACTTTCCGGACGATCTCTTGCGATATGATGAAGGATAAGGTTACGAATCACACCCCTTGCCCTAAAGAAGACGGTACAAAATACGGCGTGCGAATAAATCTTTTGCCGCGAACAGAGTGCTAATCGTGCTAACGCACACCGAGTGCGAGTCCTTAAAGAACGGTTAAGAATTCGAACGACGGAGAAGATTGCAAGCGGCATTGATAGCCAAGTTGGAGAAGGACATTTCAACGGCTAGGAAACGGTCTGGCATGCCAGCTTCACATCCGATACAGACCGATGAACTGGTGCACGTGGAGGAGGAGAAAAACGAGCTGATGGCCAAGCTTTCCAGAGAGAGAGAGGAGAAAGAAAAAATGGTCAGAAGAATGGAGGATCTGGAAAGCAGAGCTACCGAGATGCAGACCCGCTGGGACACACACAGTTGTCATGCAGCCGAGACCTCAAGTGGGACAGGATCGACGCGGCCACAGCCGCTATCACAGCCTTGGTGAGATACAAATGTGGAAGCAAACAACGACGACAAGGCGAGGAAGGTGGAAAAGCGGAGGGCGCCCTGGCGAGAGAAGGTCGAGAACTATTGAAGGGCGCGAAGAAGTGGAGGAAGGAAAAGGCGGGGGCGGGCAACAACGGATCATCGGCGAGGAGGCCGAAGAATAAGGCGGGGAAATATCACTGATGGGGGCCGGGCTTTCGATACGGTCGAATGTAATCATGGTAGTGAGGGCGAGCAGTGGGGTTCCTAACAATGATAGGTTGTAGCTAAATCTCTGCCTTAATAGGAGGTTGCAGGAGGCCGGGGATAATCTGCCAACTAGAGCTCGACATGCCGGAATTTATATATCTTTTCTCTATACACTGAGAGCAAATGACGTGGTAAAACATGACATTCCCAGCAGGTTTATGGAAATCAATGAATGTCGGAAAATTATAGAAAAAGAGGAGGCTTGATTGGCAGCTTCAAAGGCTCTCCAACAGGTCGCACACATTTTGGAACAGTTCAACAAGGTGTGGAACGAAATCATCACTGCTGGCCTCCCTTCATGTTGGGAACCAAACGCTCCGGTCGTACTCATGCACCCCGATCGATATACAGCACTTCTAGAGGCAGAACGAGATCGGTCCGATCTTCAGACAGGCAAAGGAACTCAGCTTAAGGCTACTACCATCATCACGGTCCTACAGAAGGAGTTTAGTCTCCTCCATATGATCCGGTATCATCTCCCCACCCATGCAGACATTCACACCTTTGGCGAGGCATTTACCAGGGTGGAGAGACTCTCAGAGATGTCGGAGGCCAAATCCGAAAAGCCGGCGGAGGTTAACGCGATTCACGACTCGACGTGCCGGTCCTCCCTGGCCGTGCCTCCTCCGGCGTCTACTACGGCCTGCGACCAATGACTTTCATGACACATTGTGTTTCATTCATGACATGGCCTTAGCATTTCTTTCATTTCGATTATGTTTGATTTAAATTTCAGTGGGCGGTTTTCCTCCCACTCTTGCATTTACTTTTACCTTGAACAATGATCTACATTTTGGTTTTAAGTTTGCTTGGGGGCATATTACGCATGATGGAAGAGTTGTTTTCCCCCATGTGCCATTTTGTGGTTTTGATATTGATTGTTAACAATTTTGAGCATGCGAGAAAGATATTTTCAGAAAATATCTTCTCGATGAAAGGCAGAGAGAAGGCTATATAATACAGGAAAAAGAATGATATCAGGTTCCATTTTCTTCAGAAAATTGATTGTATTAGAATTTCCTGTGCGTCTGCTTTGTGAAAAATTTGGATACTGCCCGGAGGAGCCCATTGGGTTTCAATAATAAGAAGCTTTACTGTAATACGGATTCTGGACACGGTTGTATGGTGGTGTGTGTGCCTCTCTATTGTTAGTTTCATCTTTGCTCACCTCTCTTATATTATATCCTGGAATGCGAGTGTCTTTTGTCTTTTGATATGAACTTATCGTGTTGATACTCATGTATGTAGCAGTGTGACACTTTAAATGGCTCAGGAGTAATGTATTTTGCCACATGCATTTCACTCGTATTTCTACTATGTTGGTTGTATTGAAATGTTATTGACGAAAGCTCTTGGTATGCGTGGATTCTTAGATATTTAAGCCCATTTCTATGCCATGAAGTTCTCCTTAGTATCATCTATGTAACAGCCGATATCCCCTTCTTGTTATACAACTTCGCTATTGTTTATGATTACTTTCTCTGCCATATGTCGTGAATCTGGCCCTCATTATGTTGATCTGTCTTATGATTGTCTGAAGCAGCAGTATCTAAATATAAGCATTCCATTCGTTCAGCGTTATTTAAAATGCCTCAAACTGTCTGAAGTTCTGGTTCCATTTTAGTTTGTTTTCTGTTTCAAAAAAGGTAGTGTAAGAGCTCTGTCACGTTAAGGGATGAAACGTTGTCTCAAATATCCTGCTCTCTACACCTCATAAGATGTCCTAGGCACTGGTCTGTAACAACTCTAGGCTGTCTCTAGGAGTTACAACACCTCCCAAACTTAAAAAAATGCGCCCAGTTAAAAAACTAAATGCGAATTTTGTGGGGAGGCGGGATTTTATCCCTCGACCTCCCCTTAACCATTTTGTAATTTTAACCAACTCCGCCAACTGCTCAGATTGGTAATTCCACTCAACAAACACCATTTAAACTTGAAATTTTCCTAGTGCGCCTAGGCCAGGCAGAGGAGGACGACACACAATTCAAGGCAGAGAAAGGCACGTAGTTCGGGGGAATCTTTTTGATGCTTGGAGAATCCTTTTGATTCCAAGGAGGTAAAATTTTCCTTTGTCAGAATGTATTGAAATTTATATGCATTTTAACTAGAATTTCACAAGGAATGTAATGGCGAGGTCAAATTCACCTTTCGAGCAACGGTTTTTCAGATTCCCTGTGGAGGAGAATCTTTAGGAATCTTGAGGGAATCTTTTAGATTCCTAGGAGGCAGAAATTCGCTGGTGTCATAATGAGGTCAACCTTATACTCATTCTTCCGATAATTTCACAAGGATCTCAATGGTGAGATCAGATTCCTATTTTGAGTTGCATATTTCTAGATTCCCTGTGGAGGAGCATCTTTGAGGAATTTAGGGGGGATCTAAAAGATTCCCTAAGGCCCATAGTTCAACAGTGTCAGAATTCAACAAATTGATAGTCAATCCTACACCTCTTGGTGACACGAGTTCAGTGGTGTAGTCATATTTTCCATCCGAACCTTACGTGTTTTGGACACTTTTCAAAGTGGAGTTGTAGGTGTCAGCATTCAGTGTGTGAGTCGTCGTTTTTAAGATATTTGATGCCACGAGATTGATGGCACAACCAGATCCTACACTTTATCATAGTGGACAATTTGTGAGGCACAAAATACCATCATCTCATGATCATTCACCTCACACCGCGCGAGATGAGCATGAGCCTACATTAGCATCTAGCAGCAGTCTTCATGGAGATGAGGTTGCACCATCAACCACGTCTAGTGTGATCATGTGCTTCTTTGTCTCTTTTCTATGAGATTCATTATGCTGTACAGATCCTTGTTTGATGTTTGATGTGGGATCTTGTTTTTGTTCTTGAGTGGAATGTAATTTCTATCATGGATTTTCATTTATGTTTGAGATCCCTTTGTTTTCATTTTGGTGAGATACTCATTGTCACATGTATGTTTGATTGAGATCCATTTGCTGCCATGTTGGCAGGATACTCATAGTCACCATTGAGTGAGATTGTCATGCTGATAGGAGTCCTTTTTGTGAATGAGAGTTCCTATAGCAGAACATCTCGTGGAGAGGTCCAACCACTCCTGCGTGAGGGAATTTTCCTTGTATGACAGAGAAAATACCATCCATGTACATCATCACTATTTCCAACACTTAATGCAGTGGCCTGCACCATCTTGACACCGAGGCCCAGAGACGTAGTCCCTCTTGGATGAACTCCATTATCAATATCTTGTGTTGCTAATGCTTGTTATGTTCCTCTTCTTTGCAACATGCAAATATGTTCATTAATGCTTTGATAAAATGCAATTATAACACATCAGCCGAAGTAAAAGGTCTTGGTTTAAAGGGTAGTGAAATTTACCCGAATCAAGTGGTATCAGAGCGGTCTTCTTGTTGATTTGGATTGCAAGCATGAGCCACTGAATGTGCAGAAATGAATTAGCATGGAGGACATCAAAGACATGTATGAGATGATGCTCAGGGTGTCTGAGAAAGAGGACATGTTGTATGAAGCTTATGACAAACAAGCAGAAGATAACGCTGAGTTGAAGACACTCCTACAGAAAGAGAAGGAGGACAAACATCGATTGCAGCTTCAGTTACAAGCCACTACAGAGGCATTGGAAGAATTGAAGCACAACCACCAAACTCTTCAAACAGATCTTGATGCATTAAAGACACTTCTACGAGTAGAGAAGGGGAAGAAGCAACGATTGCAGCTTCAGCTACAAGCCACGACAGACGCCTTGGAGGAAGTGAAGTGCAACGAAGGATTAGAGATGCCCTTTTCACCTACTTCAAAATAACCAACGAAGATAAATAGTGTTGATTTCTCTTTAGTTTCATCTTCACATGATATCATTTCTAGTGGAAGTGTGGAGATACCCATTAAAGGAACCAACATGAGACTCCTTACCAAGATGGGGTACCAAGGAGGAGGACTTGGCATTGGTGGCCAAGGAATATCTCAGCCATTGGAGGTTGTGCAGAGACCTCGCTACGTAGGTTTGGGATACACTAAAGTAGGATGTTCGAAGTACATCAAAGGAAAAAATACATTGTTGAACTCACCAGGGAAGAGGATTGATGGGAAAACTCTACCATCATCCCATGGAAGTGCATGTCGCAATAGAAGAGCTAGGACAAGCTCTCATCACCATGATCGCACTAGAGACCTCCAGGAAAGGTATAAAAAGTCTCGATATTCACAGGTTCATTTTGATTATAAGCACGTTGCTAAAAATGAACGTAAATCATGGAATAAGAAAACTTGTCATTTTTGTGGTTTATGTAACCATGTCATTTTTGAGTGTTGGAAAAGAATGGCAACACAAAGGAGGATGAGGCGTGAAAAGCCTTCTCCATAGATGGGAAATAAATTGGTTAAGCAGGTATGGAGGAAGAAGACTCATTGCAGTTATTGTGACTGAAGTGGCCATCAAAGTGCCATGTGTTGGAGACTCCATCCAAAGTAGCGCCTTAAAGACAAAACGTTTGTGCAGAAACCAGTCGAAAGAGCTGATCGACAAGTGAATTCCCCATAGGGGGATGGCCCGTTCACTTTGCTAAAGAGGGATTTCTATAGATTATTTTTCTATATGTGTGAGCTTGTCATGGCCTTATTTTTGTAAATCATGTGTTGTATTTCTTTATGTAAAAGTGATGATGTGTTTTCCATCGCTTGCTAAGAAACCATGATATTTTGGTTTTGTTTGGTAAATCATGTGATGCATTTATTTTATGTAAAAGTGATGATGTGTTTTCCATTACTTGGAAAAGTGACAATGATGTTTTTGGCCTTGTAATGATAGCTGGGGTGTGTATTCCATTTGATGTAAACTTGACCACCGAGTATGTATTATAAACTCATGGCAAGTATGGAAATGTTTGGGTCATAGTTGGTCATAATTTGAGCATGTAATTTGCAAGACATTGTACTACAGATTTGAAGTGGATGAAAGTGTTGGCTCATCACTTAAGGCTTTGAAGAAAAAAGGTGAAGGAGATGGAAAGGTGACCTTTTTCAAGACACTTGTGGTGCATACATAGTACACAACAGTTGCAGATTATTGTTGATGCTTTTGGAGGACCAAAAGCTCCTCATTGCGGAGGAATAATACAGGTGGCTCCAGAGACACACACAGGAAAAATAGGGTTTATGGAAGCTCAAAAAATCAGAGTGACTAGAATGATGTCGAACTAGGATCAGAGCATAGATCTCATTGTCCTGATCACAGCGGTGCAAACAGTTCGTCAAAACCGAGCTCGTATGCGAAAGTTAGAGCCATTCAAAGTTCAGGGTTGACCAGGTGACTTGGTAGGTTAAATAAGGCGCAATTTCACCGAGATCCGAGCACTGCATTCTGGCCAAATTCTGGGCAAAATTTTGGCCTCCTTAATTTGTCTCCTTCGGCCTATTTTCAGAGATTTTAAAAATATGCATGTTGTTTAATAAAACAAAAAAAATATTAAAATAATGGCACATCGTGACCCCCGCCTTATCCCCACCGCATAAATATATAACATAAAAATATATTAAAATATTTGGGCTGGTGGGCCATGACCCTTGTCGGACCCCGCGGAATCGCAACCACCGCATAAACAAACATTATGGTGGGGTGGTCGGCGATCAACCCCACCACCCCAACCATAACCCACACCATATATAATACAATTTTTCAGGTAGGGGGCAGGCCGCCCAAGGCAGGCCTGACCCCTCCCAAACTTAAAAAATGTGCCTAGTTAAAAAGCTAAATGTGGATTCTGTGGGGAGGTGGGATTTGATCCCCCAACCTCCCCTTAACCATTTTTCAATTTTAACCAACTCGACCAACCGCTCAAATTGTTAATTATACCCAGAAAACACAATTTAAACTTGAAATTTTCCCAGTGCACCTCGGCTAGGCAGAGGAGGAAGACATGAATTTTGAGGCAGAGGATGGCACGTAGTTCGAGGAAATATTTTTGATGCTTGGAGAATCTTTTTGATTCCAAGGAGGTAAAATTTTCTTGTGTCAAAATGTATTGAAATTTATATGCATTTTAACCAGAATTTCATAGGGAACACAATGGTGAGGTCAGATTCAGCTTTCGAGCAACGGTTTTACATATTTCGTATAGAGGATAATCTTCAAGAATCTTGAGGGAATCTTTCAGATTCCTTGGAGGTTGAAATTCGCCAGTGTTAGAATGAGGTTAACCTTATACTCATTCTTCTCAAAATTTCGCAAGGATCTCAATGGTGAGATCAGATTCCTGTTTTGAGTTGTAGATATCAAGATTCCCTAAGTCCTAGATTTCGACTATGTCAGAATTCAACAAATTGATAGTCGATCCTACACCTGTCGGCAACACGAATTCATTGGTGCAATTATATTTTCCATCTGAGCCTTATGTTTTTCAGCCACTTTTCAAAGTGGAGTTACAGGTGTTAGTATTCAATGTGTGAGTCATCGTTTTCAGGATATTCAACGCCATGAGATTGATGGTACAGCTAGATCCAGCAGTTTATCATCCTTTTCTTCAAATATCTCTAGGATGTGAGGTATATGCAGTGTGATCATGTACTTATTTGTCTCTTTGCTATGAGATGCATTGTGTTGTATAGATCCTTGTTTGGTGTTTGATGTGGGATCGTGTTTTTGTTCTTGATGTGGGATGTAATTTCTATCCTGGATTGTCATTTATGTTTGAGATCCCTTTGTTGACATGTTGGTGGGATACTCATTGTCACATGTATGTTTGATTGAGATCCCTTTGTTGCCATGTTGGTGGGATACTCATAGTCACCATTGAGTGAGATTGTCATGCTGATAGGAGTCCTTTTTGTGAATGAGAGTTCCTTTAGTGGAACATCTCATGGAGAGGTCCAACCACTCCTACATGAGGGAATTTCCTTGTATGACGGAGAAAATACCATACATGTACATCACCACTATTTACATCACTTAATGCAGCGGACTGCACCATCTTGAAATCGAGTCCCAGAGACGTAGTCCCTCCTAGAAAAACTTCGTTATCAATATATTGTGTTGTTAATTCTTCTTATGTTCCTCTTCTTTACATCATGCAGATATTTTCATTAATGCTTTGATAAAATGCAATTATAACACATCAAACGAAGTGAAAGGCCTTGGTTTAAATAGTAGCGAAATTTACCTGGATCATGGATGCTACTTAGATGATAATAAGTTTAGTAGGGGAGGATCTAATGAATTACAATTTTGGATGCCAATATGCACCCTTTCTCAAAAAATTAAGGTAGGCATGAAAGTTTGTGATGGCTTGCTGCAAGGCTAGACAATATTTTACTAATAATAAAATAAAGAATGTCCTACATTTCCTTTATGTGGGATTAGAATGATTTGGGTGCACGACCTAGATGGGTAGACCTAAGGAGTTTAACAAACCTTAGTTGGTATACATATTTCACATTGGGTCCTATTTACAAATAAAATTTTCCCAACAACAGTTACAAGTTCTCTTCGGTATGATGTCCCAAATAGAACTCACACCATTTGGGATAAGAGATCCATATGAATTTTGTATCGATAACCATTCATGTTTTTTAGAATGGTATGAGATGTTGACAATTTTTATAGCATAGGTATACAGATTCTAACCTAAAAATATCTAGCACACTAAGATGGAAAAAGGGTAAGTTATCTAGAAGTGAAGGATAAAAGAGAATTATCAAACAAATGATCTAGTAAACACACAACTATATAGAGAAGGAAAAAAATAGCTATAATATAGGACAACAAAAAGTTCTCAACTTACTATAGAAAATGAATAGTGGTTGATATTTAGATCTAACAAGTGCTCATAAATGAAATTATAGAAATTGGAAAAAAAAATATGTGAGAAGTCGTCTAATTTACATAATAGTACATAACCAAATAATATACATCCCACAAAGCACATACATACATGAACTATTTAAGAATAGTAAAAAAAGAAAGAGCAATATGCATGTAATTATATAGATCTAGTAATGTCCATTCGAGGCTTTTTAAAATTACAATAATATGTATAGAAGTACCAACCTCCTAGCTCCAATTTGCAATGAAATCAATAAAAAATCCAAAAATATTTTCATACTCAGATATGTATATTTTAATAATTGTCATCTATGTTTATTGAGATTTTGATAAGGTTAGTTACAACTCTTCAAGTTATCATAAGATACAAATATAATAAGAGAAAATAGTTTTTAAACTCTTAAAAATGGGATGATAGCTGATATGATCTGAGTGGTTCTTCATTGGGGGACATCATGATGTCTTCAGTACATGCCACATAGACTCGTAGGATGATGTAATCACTTGAATTTTTCTAGTGGCAAGTCATTTATGCTATCATGGTATTCATTCATGTCTTGGGAAAGAATTGATCTATCATTCTCTAGTGAAAACAAAATGAGTTCATGGTAATGTGCAATTGAAAATTTTCCACTAGCTAGGCCATATTATTGTCCAATTTTTCCTATAACTTCAAAGCATTAGATAAAAATTATGGAATCATATGTCTATTCCTGTTTTGATTTTGGGGCTTCCATTGAGGTTTCAAGATATTATCTAGGCTTCAATTACTGCTAATTAAAAACACACAATACTTCTTACAACCATTGCTTTTCTCTTTGGTTAAACTGTAACATGAACGCCAATGAGTATATTGGAAGGAACATCCCTTGCTTTCAACAACTCTACAAATTCTATTCTTAGTTTTCTTCACTTGGCTTGGTCTTCCCATGATATCCAATTGATGGACTTTACTCATTCTGCTGATACATGCCATCATTTCATTTGAATTTTAGTGTACAATACTTCTTATTGATGAGGGTTTCACTCCTTATTTATCCTCAAAAGTGGTAGTGTTTAGATTAAAATTTCCCATGTAATCACTGAAAACACCAAATACCCATTATAAATATTAATCTAACATGTGAAATAAATAGGTATGGGGAACTATTTTTCAAGGCATGGATATATGTATGGAAATGTAGCAAGTTTAGTGGTAAGGAGGCTATAAAATTGATATATTAAGCCCAGGAAGCACTCTTACCCATCAAAATTGCATATTCAAAATCCAAACCAAGATAACTATGTCTTTATCCATGGAGGACCCTTTGTGTTCTTTTGGGAGGAAAAATAGGGTTTATAGGGAGGAAAACACTTGTTTAGGTATTTTTGTCTTGAAGAAAAATGAGTGGTTAATATTCAATCCATAAGGATAGAAAAATGGTGTTGAGTTGTACATAAAGCATGTTCTAGTGAAGGGAAACTCTGGTTATCCAAGGGAGACATTACCGTGGAAATTTTGGGGCCATGATAAAAGGTTTTTCATATAATCCAAGTTAATTTAATAATCAACCCTTTTACCATGGTTTTCTCCTTCAATTTAGGCCAATTTTTTTCTTAAGGAATAGTTGGGTGGAGGCACCTCAAGTGGAGAAAAACTTAAGGGAGACATCCTAAATTATTTTTTGAGCTTATAAAGTATTTTAACATTAGCTAACTGGTTATTGTAGTGCTATAACACTATAAAAGTGGTTAATGTTGTGATACAGTGACTTGGAGGTTCAAAATATGAACCTAAGAGTTGAGTTTTAGGCTATTAAACATGAAACCCTAGGGGCTTTGATGAGGGGAAACCCTAGGAAAATCAAGGTCAAATTACCTTGGATATGTTAGGGATATAACATGGGAGTTTTCATGAGTTTTAAATTACTTAATAATTCCTCATTTTTACCTTGAAATTCGCCTTCAAATTATTAGAAATTGGAGAGAGACGTTGAACACAGGAATAACACACAATAATAATTTCTATATATCAAATCACAGGAATACATTACAATATTTATAGTGCTGCTGAGATCCAACTAATTCCACTCTTGGAGGGAGAAGTTGAGAGAATCTCTCAACATCCTCCAACACACCAAACCATTCCCTAATCTATAGTATGAATATTAAATGAGGCATTATCTCAAACACCCCCCCTTAATGCCTACATTACAAAAATGGAGAACACACTAATTTAATAAAAACATTTGTCTGCCCTGGTCTTCATTAACATTTGTACCCACTCTGAGATCTCATAGACAACGCTCTTTTCTTCACCATTTTTGAGCTACCATTCAACCCATTTAAAATACATTTGTTTCTGACCAGCAATACTGAATTTGTAAGATCAAATATTCTTGACACCCCCGAAGAATAAATTTCAACAGTCTATAGGAAAATATTCTAGATACAGAATATGATCAGTGATTAATCCTACAAAGTGACCTTTACACACAAGGATCTCATTGTATAACCTATAACCAATGCTCTTGAAGCCCCGAGAAACGACAAGTTCCATCAGCACGTAACAAATTCACACAATCAAATTAGTCAATTGTTCTCTTGGCACCGAAGAACGTCGAGAACAACTAATTTAAATTATGCGAAATTGTTCATAGTTGGTTCTGCACTACACAAATCTCACCAATAAACCCACAAATCCAATGCAAATCAAACCAATAGCATACATAACCAGCAATTTCAGCAATTTTGACCCACCACTGTCCAGCTCAAGTAAAGCTGGCCCATCGTCATCACGCAGAAACGCGATCAACTCTTTTTCTTACAAATATGTAAGCTCGCCAGACTAGTTCCTTCAGGGAGATAGGAACCTCGACCATTTATTGGAAAATAAATTTGTTGCACAGATAGCACCAGTAATGGGTATCATCATTTTCTGGCGATGGAACAAAGCTAGGCCTTAAAATTTAAGAGTGTGATTCAGACTGATCCATTACAAAACGCCGCACAGGAGAGTAATGTGGCCACTTAGAGCGAGTCTGAAAGTGACAGCCGGGTTGACATGACCACTGGAAATGTTAGCGGCGATAGAGACAACCACAAAGAGCACCAGGGCGTGAGCCAATCCCACCCGAAGACACGCACGTGGAGACATAAGAGGTCGACATCGTAAGCCATGATCAACATCGACGCGACGACGATGGGAATCGCTACTGCAACATATGACCTCCACGCTTCAAATTGACATCATGAAATACGACATTACAATCTCTGCCTTCATCTGTTGATAATTGCCTCCTAACTGGTAAAGTGACTAAACAAAACAATACACGTTCCAGTTGTTATTGATTCATAATCATAGACTTCATTTATATATCCAATACAAGCGAGTCAATTCCAAGACCGGCAAGTGTATTCATTTCTTTGTCATGGAATAGTGGTGAGCGCCATCCATGTATGGGAATGACATTGAACACTGTACTCGATAAATTTCGATGATCGGATCGCGGGATGATATTAACCATATCTTTCACTGCGCTGGAATACTGCAAAGCTAACGAGAATGATAGGGATTAACCAGGGCCCAATTACAATACGATTAACAAAGGCGCACCATGATCCAGTGCGACCACCCCATCAGTCATTAAGTAAAAATGGCGTCTTTACTTATGAGCAAGAGGTAAAATAAAAATTAATTTTCAGGAAAACAAAGGACTCAAAATCTTTTCTACCAGTACTATCTAATCCTCCTTCTGTACAAAATTTCTCTCTCGATATTTCATTTTCATAGGCATCATAGTGAAGATTAAGCCCAATTCATTCCGTACCATAGAAATTGGAGAGATCCGTTGAACACAGGAATAACACACAATAATAATTTCTATATATCAAATCACAGGAATACATTACAATATTTATAATGCTGCTGAGATCCAACTAATTCCACTCTTGGAGGGAGAAGTTGAGAGAATCTCTCAACATGTGAACGTACTGAACTAAATCCTAATCAACGTGTGAAATATGATGAGCTTATCTCAGAGGCTTCGATGGATGTTTCACCAAAATCCACAGAAGTCATAGAGGAAGAAATTATGAAGAGGATATTCATGGTTCAGGTATGGGCTTTGAAAATGAGGTAACTGTTATATATCGAACAACAATTAATATTATGATATTAGAAATTTTGATGTCCCTAATGAGCAGAGATAAATTTCATAGATATGGAGATTTGATAGTGAAGGATGTCATGACATAGCATGAAATGTTGTGAAGTATTAGTGGTGAACACTTATTAAAAAACTATACATATTTAAATGAACTACGATTTAGAACCGATGATGATGTAGCAACCAAATTTTTTTCATCAAATATTAATTAGGAACAACATATTGGTGATGAAGTAGTGAAGTTATCAAGGTCTTAACCTTTCTAAAATTTTGTAAACCTATGTATTGCTTGAAATTTTCTCAAGTTTTCTTTTTCGTATTATTATCTCAATACATTAATGTGTAGGCTTAAATTAGATTGATGAATTTGGGGTGGGAGAAACTTTTATTGGGTAATATGTCACTCTCAGAACCATACCTAAATGAAGCAACCAAGTTGGATGGTGCCAATTACATCAATTAGAAGTTTAAAACACATATGTTGATGGAAGGATATAAGGTTTGGTCGATAACAAGTGCTGATGAAGTGAAGCCAGAGGCAACTGTAGGAGCTACAATTGCATCAATTCAATATTGGGAAAGGCACTAGACTAAGGAAAAAGTGTTTCTCAGAATGTCTGTAAATGACAGCATTATACCACATATCAGAGACTACAAGACATCTAACGAGAATTGGAAAACTCTCAAGTATTTGTACGAGTTTAAGAATACAAATTGACCCATCTCCCATAAGAGTAGGATTATTTCTATTACAATGGAAAAAATGAAAGCAACAATAATTTTATTTAAATAATTAAGGACATTAAGTTAAACTTAGAGATATAGGAGAAACAATATTTAGCATTGACCTAGTCACTATAACCTTAAATGGAATGCTAGATGAGTATTATATGTTCATTTCAGGTCTTGCAGCAAAGGATAAGGCTCCCACTTTTTATGATATGTTAGGTATACTCATGTAGGAGGAAGAAATGTGAAGGAACCTTAAACCTCAAATTTATGATTTTGCGTTGATGGAAAAAGGGAAATCGCCTATCAAAAGGAAGCCCTAGGAAGAAAATAAAGGAGTAAAGGCACCACATGGAAGGCCATCATTTGGTACGCCACTAGCTACAAAACCAAAACCATGTATGAAATTTCGAAAGGTTGATGCTCAATGTCATTACTGTGGCAAGTTTGGACACTACTCTAGAGGTTGCATGAAAAGGAAATAACATGAGTTCAAACATAGAAATAAGATGCACACTGGTCATTTTCTTGATAGAGGAGAAACAATGAATTATGGCATAAAAATGTTAGACTATTTGTTACAAATGTTCCACTTTCTACTGAAATAGATGATCCAAATACATGGGTTATTGGTTATGTAGCCTCCATCCATATTTCTTGTAATAGGAATTGGTTTGAGGACATTCATGAAACTAATAATGGTGCAAATATATCTTAAAGATGATCGTTCACACAAAATTAAAGGGTAAGGTGACATGTCTGTGACATTACCAGATGATCATGTTAAACAAATTCATAATCTAATGTACGTGCCTGATATTAAGAAGAATCTAAACTCAATCTATACCATAACATATTTGGGTTTGAAAAGAGAATTTGCAAATTCACATTGTGTGGGGAAAAATATGCAGGATCACTTCAAGGTTGTTCTAACATGAGGTAGAATTGGAGGTTTATATAAGCTCAATGTGACAACCAAAAGTCATCAAGCATTAGCATCCAAAACTATGAAAACAAAAGCTCTTTGGCATCAAAGGCATGGCCACATTAATTATCATGATTTATTGTTACTTCAAAAATGAGGAAATTATGGTAAAATGGTTTCCAATAATTAAGAATGAATATTATGCATGTGAAGGGTGTGCATTTGGGAAGAGTTCCCTACTCATACAGATAAAGGAAAAGGGATATTCTAGAACTTGTGCATACAAATGTATGTGGTCTTATGCAAACATGATCATTAGGAGGAGCATGTTATTTCTTGATATTTATTGATGACAGTACAAAAATATGCATGGTTCTACTTCATGAGAAAGAAAAGTGATACATTTGAATATTTTAAGGAGTTCAAAAACCAGGTTGAAAAGAAAACAAGAAAATACATCAAAATCCTCTAATAAAATCAAGGGAGGGATATATTTCAAATGAATTCATCAAATACTACAAATTGTTGAAATTTTCGACAAGAAACAGTGAAGTTGGCATCCGAAAACAACATTACAGCACACACACTAGTGTGGGACCACAGGTCACACAGTGATGGATCCTAGGGATACATTAGTGTGCAAGCCAATTTATTAAATAAATTTGAAATGTGTCTAAATTAATTTTCCCTTAATGGACATTAAAATGTAATCTTATCTCATAATCAATTTTAATAGTTAACTGAGTGTGATAAACTCAGTTAGCTCATGAATTTCGAGTTAAGGGTGGTTGGTGAGGCATGCAGAGTGATTCTATTAGTTTTTGAGTCCAAGTTGCAGTTGTCGTATTAGTTTAATGCATGAGAAATCAGTCAACTCAATTAAGTGAGTTAAAGTCAGTCTAACTAGTTGCAACTAATTGTTGCACTAGTGAGAGGTCAGTGAATTAAATTAGATTTAATTCACATGCAATGAACTGTCAAGTGATTGATGATTTACTATTAATAACTACATGCATGTCAGTTATGATGAATACCCATTGGAGACAAAGGTTAAAGGGAAGTTAAATATCATTTGTATTTTTAGCAAACTGCCCAGATGTAGTTAAAACACCATAAGATTTCCCATGATACTTGTGCAATCAAGGAAGGCTGAAATTCCTAAAGAATAGGGATTGCATTCCACATGGATTGTGTGAGCAAGGCAGGCTAAAGATAGGCTGAAAATTGGATAAGTGTTGGACCAATTTTGTCTGGATCAATGTGAGATAGTTAATAGATTGCAACAGACTCTTGTGAGAAGAGTGCATTGTAATTATGTCATGATTCCTTGGTTTATTATACAATAGATATAGAGGGGTTTTGAGCATCAAGCTTTCCCCAGGGAAAATATCTGTGTTGTGGATTGATTCGATTCTTTCTTTTACTTGGTGTGATTCGATTCTTTCTGCAAAATTAATTTGTAGAAGGATTCAGTATCTTTCTTTAGCATATTCCATGATAATATTGAATTCATTGGTATATACATATTGTTTGTATAATTTATACATGGTATCAGAGCGCCAGAAATCATAATAGTGGAGAAGAAATTGAGTTTGTGTTGAACAATATTCAAACTTGTAGATACTTTCGTTGGTGCGACAAGCGGATCAAGATGGATTTCAATGGCTTAAGATTGGAATATGCACTCAAGGACAGTTCTAATTATATTGCATGGAAAGACAAAATGAAGGCAGTTTTGGAGGAAAATGGGTTGAAGAATTCAATGATAATGATATTCCCCAATCCCGCAGTAGTAGACGCCGCTCTTCTTGATGCTTGGAAAAAGAAGGTAGCAAGGGTGAGGAGGATCTTATTAGGGGGAGTTCGAGATCACATTGTCTCGAGTATCCATGGAAAGGAGACTCCATATGCAATGTGGAAGGTCTTGACAGATCTATTTCATAACAACAGCGACCAAAGAAAATTGGCGCTAAAATACAAGCTTAGGAAAATCAAGGAGGAGGGCGAGACGGTACCAACATATTTTGAAAAGTTCACTCAATGTCGATATGAGCTTGGAATTTTTGGTGTGAATATAGAAAATGATGACTTGGTGAGCCTAGCACTTATAGGCCTTCCCAAGAGCTAGCATAGTTATCAGGGCTCTGTCAATGGGAGGGAGAAGTTACCAGATTGGGAGCGACTTTGGTAGGATTTGGTACAAGAAGAATTCGGGATGAATACCAGGGATGGATCCTCATCCAAGACTAATGATTAGGAAGATTGTGCCTTGGACAGTAATTAAAATAAGGTCAAGGGAAATAAATCCCAAGGCAAAGCGGGAAAGAAGACTGGTCCAAGATCAGATGTTTTCACTATCACGAGCATGGGCACTGTTGGAGTTCCCATTTTTTGGAAAGTTTGGCAGTACCAAAAGATGAGACAACATCAGAACCACTTTTAGACCCCAGGATCTAGCCCTCCTGGGTCCAGAGAGGTATCTCTCTATAAATGAAAATGTATATGTGTTTGAAGCTCAGTTTTAAGGTTTTAGGCTAGTTATATGGCACAAGGTTTGTTTTGTTTTGTTTGTTTGTTTGGTTGTTGGGAAACATTCAATACAAGACAAAGGGTGAGCAAAGAGGATTTTAGGAAAAGGAGAGATATTTCAGAGGACATTCGAGACCATTGGGCAATGGAGTCAGGAAAGGGTTTACTTGCTATTCAGTATTCAAGGCTTTCAATTGGGCTAGTCATCTAAAGCATAGGATCTTAAAGATGATAGTGTGGTATGGAATGATGGGAAAGAAGGTGAATGAAAAGGAAACCTCCAAGGGGACCACTTAGGAAACAGATCTAGGGACAGGGCATGCTATTAGACACCTATGATCCACCTCCTAAAAGGTTAACTCTTCAGACAAGGAAAACATTAAATATTTAAACACAAAGGTGAAGACCTGAGATCAGAGAGAGGCTTTGAACTCTCAATGCTTAGACATCCAACTTAAGGGAACTTAGAAAGGTTCAATTGATTGAAAAAAACCTTAGTGAGATATAATCAACATTCTAAACTCCCAGTATCCCAATTCTTTTAATTAAAACCCAACAAGAACATCTAAGAATAGATTCATAAATTCATACATTAGCTAGCAGTGAAAAACAGCTACTACACTGGTTAAATTATCCTGAATTAGTTCTTAGATAACACAATCAGTAGAAAAAATCAAAGGTAGGGAGAGCAGAAGCATTAGGGTACCATGCAAGGGTATATCCTAAGCCATATTTCTGATGCGTACCAAAGAAACGAAATGTAATGAATACAGAAGGAAAACAGAGACAAAGGCAGAAAACATCATTGTTGCTTTAAATCAGGATCCAAATAAATGTGCTTGTCATATTATAGAGCAACACCAGTCATGTACAACATTTTCCAACAACTTGATATTTGGTTTGAAAACATCTTCCTCAACCTATCTTACAACTTTACACAGAGAAATAAATCTCAAGAGAAACAACTTACAATTCACAGTTATCCGATCAATAATCAACAACCTTTACAATGTGTTTTTCTCGATTTTTTATAGCTGATTGAGAGGCAGAGGAGGTATATGAAACACTAATGAAACATTAAAACAGAGTAGAAGAAGAGGGTTGAGGCCCATTCTGTCTTAATATCTATGCATTGATTTTTGGTACTCTTTGGATGAAAGGGTGGTCTTCGACAGGCTGAAATTTACTCCAGGTATTTTCTTTGATGTACTTTCGGCTATAGTACTCTGCAGTACTCTGGTGAATAAACAAAAGGGCAGATAAAATGACTTTAGGTCTGCCATACTACATAAAAAATTCTCTGGCAGCATTAGGACTTCTGTCAGGGTAGAAACCTTCTCAGGAACACGATATAGAATAAAAACAGTATGGGTATTGTGTCCTTTCTTGGGAGGGAAACTTCCGCTGATGTGAAACACTGATATATTGCTTTCTGTGCATTAGGCCTCATTAGGCCCTCTGTGTTAATCATAAGGTCTTCAATCTGGTATATTTGCCTTTAAATTATTGAATTAAGGCTTAAGGTCTTCAAAAACATGTTTAAAACCTTTTAAATCTTCACTGATACTCTTTGTCGCTTCATGACTATCTCTGTCTGTGAAAATTGAGCTTTAATGGCGCTGGAGGTTTTACAGATTTGAACACTGGTTCTTTAATGGAAACATTTCATTCTAAACACCTTCCCAGGCATTTCTCTTTAATCTCAAGCTCTGAAAATGCTTCCTTTGCGCTACTATCTCACTAACCGTGACTGTGTAGGACAGAATAGTTTTCACCGTCTATATTCCCTGAAAAACACACAAAAATTTAAGAAATCCATGCGGTGGGAGGATGGATGCAGTGGAAGGCAGTGCGAATGGCAACGCAGCATGGTGGAAGAGGTGGATGCAATGGAAAACTGGTGAAAAATGCAGTGTAATGGTGCAAAATGCAGTTGATGGAGGTTTGGTGGAGGAATGCATGTAGACCGTTCGATCAGGCCAGGAGGTGATGATCGACAGTGGAGATTAACTAACAGAATGAATTTATAAGGCCAAGCGATATGCAACGAACTTTAATGTAAAACATTAAAGTTTTAATGTAGGAAGAATGATATAAAATTTTAACGTAAAACATTAAAACTTTTAATGTGGGTGGAAGAAATGATGTTTAATGCAAAACATACGAATTGGACCTTTGTATAGAATACAAAGGAAATGCGTGGAAATCATATGAAACGGGCTTGTATGGTGGGACCCGGTCATGGGCAGAGGGCGATTTAACCTGGGCCATCAGATCCCAGGAGGAGATCAACGGTTGCGATGATCCGATGCAATGTTGAGGTCGCGCGATCAAAAAAATGTGAATGGAGTTTGAGATGCAATGAGGGTCGTTGATCTATACAGATCAACGGTTGAGATCTGTAGATGGAATTTCAGAGGAGGGAAGTGGGGAAGTGGTTTTCCAAGAAAAACAACTGGTTTCGCGTGGTGAAAAGGGAGGAAGGTTGTTTTCACATTTTGAACGTGGTATGGGTCCTCTACTAACACGTGGCTCTAGAAAACCACCCATATCGCGTGAATTTGAAATGCTAAACTTCGGACACAAAATTTGCGTGATATTGCTGTTGGCCATTGGATATGGGATCATGAGATCCAATGGTGAAGGAGGAGCGCGATACGAGTAAAGTGCATGGTCAGTAAGGTGGGGTCAAGCGGACGGTGGTTTCATTGTAGGCCGTTCGATCTATGAATGAACGACTGAGATCTGGAGAGGGAGAGCAATAGTGGTGGGGCTGGTTAGTGGACAGGAGCAGTCTTGGCTGTCGGATCAAAAGGAATGAATGGTCAGGATGTAATCGGAACCGGAGGAGGCAGGGGCCAAATCTCCAATGGGATGAAGGAGCAATTGGCTCTGGACCATTGGATTGGCGGCAGATCAATGGTCACGATTGGATCGGAGGGTGACCAATCAGAGAAGCGGGGCGGAGTAAGAAGAAATCTGGGTTGTAGGATCAGAATGGTTAGATGACTCAGATTCAATCGGGGATCAGCCAATTGGGGCATCGGAGGGTGGCACATTTTAAAGTCTCCGATTGGCGATGAAGGCGGTGCTGCGATGGCCGTCAGATGCTTTGAGATCAACAGTGGATATTGCCCTTCGGGGGTTACACAGGAATGTTATAGGGCACGATGGAACAAGCGCGGGCCATTAGATCTTTCCAGATCAACAACAGAGATCATTTCAAAGGCTGACAGACTAAACATTCTCGCATCATAACTTTCTTGGTTTACAATGGAAAAGAGTGTTCCGCTCCGACTCTCTGATGCGATAAGCGCCTTCTGACTTAGCGCTTGGTCTTAGCGCTCGGGTTGATGGAGGGGAAGTGGTTAGGGGCTGGCCGAAAGGGGCTAAGCCTGTCATATGAAAAATAGGTGTTTTTAAGCTTAAAAACAGAGTTTTTAAGGCTAAAAAGAGGCTTTCGGTAGAGGGAAAAATGGGTTTTTAAGCCAAACAAAGGGTGTTTTTGAGGTTAAAATGGAAGATGGGATGATTTAGTAGACTTGGGAGAGGATTTAGGGGGTTAAAGGGGAAACTTTGAAAAGGGGAAAAAGGGTTAAAATGGGGAATTTTGTAGGGATACAAGGGGTAAATGGAGGCCTTTCTGAGCATAATTGTTTCCACAGACAGTGAGGCTTTTTGGATGGAAACAATAGTGAAGATCTTTTCAAAGGTAGAGGACACACAAAGGCTTCAAGGATGAGATATTTTCATATTAAATGTATCTCTTGAAGGCTCATAAAAATATTTAGCCACCTATTTGCTTTCCAAAAAATTCATAGGTGGCTAACAGTGGCTCCACATGGGGATGGCTTCTTCTTGAAGGAGTCAAGAATTCAGAAAAAAATCTTTGGAGTAGGCCAGATGCCCGATCCTTGAACCATATTTCTTCTTTGACTTAGTTGTTACATACATGATGGATATTAATCAACAAAAACATTCCCCAAACAATCTACCTACCCATCCTACAATCCTAACATTTTTTCTTCAAGGTGCATTTGAATTTGCAGACCTTCTTCATCATTTTTTTTATTGAAAGCATAAAAACAAACTAGTCTAATTCTACCCTTATTACTCCATGATACCATATTAAACTATTGGCCTCATAGTTTCTCTACCTAATCTAATATCTGCTAGGATTAAACTGTCTAGAAGATTTCTTCTCTACATTCTACAAAAGAAATTTAAAAACAGTCAAACCAAGATCAGACAGTCTGGTTTGCTGTGGATCCATGGCATAAAGACAGCTTCACATGAACAGAATTTTCAGAAAATTGAAAACAAAATCTGAAGGCTTGAAAGCTTGAAACTTTTGAAGCATCCTTCTCTTCTTTGTGACTCAAGTTTTGAGCTTGTTAGAGTCACTTTTTTCTTCACTTCAGCTCTGGTTTTGGGCTTGTTAGAGCTGATCTTTCTTTCCTCTTTGCTGGTTCATATTTTCAGCATATTAGAACCAGCTTCCTTTACTTCCTTTAGCTCAGATTTTGATCATTTTTGAGCCAATATTTTACACTTCAGAGGTTCAAGTTTTGAGCATGTCTGAACCTCTCTTTCTCTCTCTCTTTTTTCTTTTTTTGGAACATTTTCTCTTTTTCTTTGAAAATAAACACAGCAATGGTATTTACAATGGAAATGAAAACTGTAAATTGGAAATCAGCAGTAGTAATGCTTGAGTATCCTGCCATTGACAGGACCCCAAAAAGATCTGTACCATCTAGCTCTTGTAGAAAAAAGGAATTTGGACCAATGGTGGATTGGATGATGTAAGGACCCTACCACAAATTGTGAAATTTTCCGTGCTTTCCTTTGTCTTCTCTCCTAGAGTCCCACTTTAAAACATTATATCCAATTTTGAAGTCACACGCTTTTGTTCTCCTATCAAACAAATTCTTTATATTTTCCTGAACTTTCAGAGCTCTGTTATAGACCTCTTCTCTTGTTTGCGGGAGATGGAGAGTTTGATTTATCCTCCTTACCATACTGTCCTCTTCTGTCTGAATCTCTTGGACTAGTTTAATCACTGGTACCCCAAGGCTGGTAAGAAACAATGCCTCTATGCCATAAAAAAGCTGATATGGTGACATGCCAATGGGTTTCTTTGTTGTTAGCCTGTCAGCCCATAAAGCATGCACTAACTTGTTATGCCATGACTTCTTGTTCTCTTCAAGTAGTTTTTTGATGATGGTCACCAAGCTCTTGTTTGATGATTCAGCTAATTCATTACCTTGTGGGTAATAAGCAGTTGAATGGCTGAGTGCTATCTGATACCTGTGACAAAAATCAATCATTTTCTTGGATCCAAAAGCAACAGTGTTATCAGTGATTATTTTTCTTGGGCAGCCAAATCTAGAGAGGATGTGGTCTTCTAGGAACTTAATGATAACAGAATCTGTGGCATTCCTAGAAGGTATGGCCTATATCCATTTTGTGAAGTAGTATGTGACTGTAAGGATCCACTTGTGTTGTGCAGAAGAAGCAGGGTGTATTTCTCCTATGAAATCTAGGCCCCATTGTTGAAAGGGATCCTCAACAGTAATGGGTTGTAATGGTTAAGGTAGGAGCTTTCTTTTTCCCTAAAAAATCTGGCACTTATGGCAGGAAATTATCGTTATATGGATGTCATTGAAAAGTGTAGGCTATTAATAGCCAGCTCTGAGTATTTTTTTAGCAGTGGCTTTCCAATTTAAATTACCTCCACACTCTCCTACATGGAACTCTTGTTTAATCCTCTCTGCTTCAGTTTCAGGCAAAAATTTAAGCAATAGACCATTTGCATTTTTCCAGTATAAACATTCATTCAGTATGCAATAGTTTCTTGCTTTTAACTTTAGGAATCTAGCCTTAGTATTTGATAAATCAGGAGGGGCATTAAGGTTTGTGAACACATACAGGATATCAGAATACCAAGGAGAGTTTTGAAATTGTTCTTCAACTGTAGGATCTGGCAATCCTTCATGTTCATCCAGGGCATCTACCATGTTTATGTCAAGGGCTTGCAAGTTAGATTCAGCCATTAGTTGAGCTAAGCCCTGACCATTGATTAGTTTTGTGGGCTTTATTTCCAGGTCATACTCTAGTATTACGGCAATCCACTTGCCCCTCTTTCCATCAGGATCTTGGGACAAAATGTCTTTAACCACTATGTTTGGCACGTAGGCTATGATGTGAGAATGCAGTATATACACCCTAAAGTCTTTCAAGTCCTTTACCAAGGCATAGGCCTATTTTTCCATTATGTTATATTTCAAGGGTGCATCCCTCAGAGCCTTGCTGAAGAAAGCAATAGGCTGTTCCATTCTCTCTGGATTTTTCTGCAGTAGAACTGCAGCCACTGTATGCTCTGAGGCAAAGGAAAATATCAAGAAATATTTTGAGAAATCTGGGCTAATTAGGACAGGAGCCTGGCTGAGTGCGAGTTTAACTGATTCAAAAGATTTTTTAGCCTCTACAGTCCACTTAACCCCTACACCTTTTTTCAGCATGTTAGTCATATTTCTGAGGTGCTCAGCCAAGTTGGGAATAAACCTCCTTAAGAAGTTAATTTTCTCAATAAAGGACTGCAAATCCTTTATGTTTCTCGGGTGTGTAATCTATAGTATTCCCTCAACCCTCTGCGGGTCTATCTTAATTCCCTTCTATGATATAATGTGGCCAAGAAGCTTACCTTCTTGAAGCCCGAATATAGTCTTCTTGGGATTTAATGAGAGACCGAACCTTCTACATTTTTCAAAAACTCTTCTCAGATGTTTTAAGTGCTCCTCATCAGTCTTGGAGTAGACTGTTATGTCATCCAGATAGATGACAATGAAGTGCCATATTTCCTCTGAAAAGGCTATGTGCATTGCTCGTTGGAAGGTCGCAGCAGCGTTCATTAGTCCAAAAGGCATTTTTACGTACATAAAAGTGCCCCATGGAGTGGTGAAAGTCGTCTTGAGTTGGTCTTCTGGGAGTACTAAAACTTGGTTATAGCCTGAAAAACCATCTAACTGGGAGATCCTTTTTGAGCCTACTACCCTCTGCAGGATGTGTTCCATCTTTGGTATAGGATAATTGTCTTTAAGTGAGGCTCTGTTAAGGTTCCGGAAATCAATGCACAAAATGATCTCACCTGTTTTCTTTCTCACAGCTACAAGGTTGGAAACCCAATCGAAAAACCTCACAAGCACTATTATTCCTACCTCATACATCTTCTTGATTTCTTTTTCCACTAGAGGCAGTTGTTTCGGGTTAATCCTGCGAAGTTTCTGTCTGAAGGGTTTTTGGTTCTCTTTTAAGGGGATCTTGTGCTGTATAATGTCTGTATTGTAGGCTTTTAAGTCCTCGTAGCTCCAGGCAAACACATTGATGAATTCTTTAAATAAGTCGATATATTTCTTTTTCATGTCTGCGAGTAAAGACTTAGCCAACTTAATCATCTTAGGCTTATCTTCAGTGCCTATGTTGCATTCCTAGACATCAGAGTCTGAGTGTTCTATAGTGGGTTTTTTCACTACGTCGTCGAAATCAAAAGGGTCCTCTAAAGGTGCTATTCCTCTGGGTATATTCTTATCTTTTGACTGCATCACCTCTATTTCCTCTTTATCTGTGTTCTTATATTCTTCGGTTTGATTTCCAATTTTTTCAGTTAAAGTGTTTATTTCTTTGTTATGGGGTGATTTTTCTTCATTGGGGGGCTCCTCACTCAGGTAGCTTTCATTGGATTTAGAGTCTGAATCAGAGAATTCAAACTCCTTCTTGCCAATCAGGAAATCCTCTATCTGCTTGTCGCCCTCAAAGACCTGCCAATATTTCTCATTATCAGGCACTGCAGGTCTGTATTTTGTCTAAATGATGATTTTTTTGTCACTGGGAGACTTATGATACGAACTAACTATGCAGGCTAATCCATTTGCAATTATGGTCTGACTCCTAGGAACAAACACCAGTTCATATTATACAAAGGTTTTCAATAAATCCATAACATCATTTCTGTATGCTCTCAATCTAGGGTGTTTCATTGTATACTATCCGTTCACTTGTTTTATGATTAACTCAAAGTCTCCATGTACAACTATCCTACGGGCTCCTAGTTTCTTCATCAGGTTCAAGCCTAGGATGAGAGCCTCATACTCTATGATATTGTTCGTGCATTTGAAGTTCAGATTGAGGGCATGAATCTCAACATATTCATTCTCAGTGTTATATAACCACGCTCTGGCTCCTGCAGTCTTTCTAGTGCAATACCCATCGAAATTCATTTTCCATAAGGGATCATTTTCCTGTTTGTCATCATTTTCCTCCCTAACATGGGATTCATTGTTATGTTGTGTTATGGGGTCTGCACTGTGGTGTGGAGTGTTTTGTTCTTCATGATGTGTATGTATTTCAGAGAGATGACCAGTTAGTTGTTTGCATGATGTTTCTTGTTCACTCTGGGTTTCTATTTCAGTGCACTGTCCAAAGGTTTCTTCTTAATTTTCTTCTAATTCTAGAGTGGCCATTGTGTTAAAATCTATGGGCTCTACCTTATTGTCTGCATCTTTGTCTTCTAGTTTTGGCTTGTCTATGGATTCATTGTTGAAAAGGATAAAGGAGTCCAGATCTGTGTGTACAGAGTACAGAGGTGAATTTTCAAGCTTTTCAGGGTTGCTAACCATGAACTTCATTTGTGCCTCTCTATACAGTCTCCTAAGCTGGCTAAAGACAGGGATTGTGGCATATGAGCCATCCATTTGCATTGTACCTTGCAGCTTGTCTCCCCATGACCTCGATAGCAACATGCCATACTTAGGTGGCGCATCTGCAACTACAACATCCATAACCATACAGTTTGCTGGAATCTGGGTCAAGTTCACACACAGATCTTTGATTAGGCCAAGGCTTTTTACTCTGCTAGAGTCAAATGAATATAAATCTTTGTAGGGTTGGGTTATCTCTAGGCCTAACCTCTCCATAACTACCTTAGGCATTAGGTTGTGTGATTCCCCATAGTCATGCATTGCGTTGTGAAGGATCTTGTCATGGATATTGGGGCTGATATAAAAAGGAGGTACTACCCCTTCCCGAAATTTTCCTTCTATCTTTGGACCAAACAGAAGAGCTAGTTGATCATCACTTAGATTGACAGTGTCATTATTTTCACCTAGATTTAAAGCTTTCAAAATTTGGCCTTTATATACATCATGAGCGGCAAGCTCAGAGAGTGGGACAGAGATTTTAATTTTAGCAATCTCACTCTCCAAATTGAAGGAAGATTGACTCTTTGTAAGACTCAACTCTATTTTGTTAGCCACTACTTTAGTGGCAGAATCAGCGTGTTGATTCTCAGTATGTACAGTGTTGGTGGTTGTTTTATCAGGAGCATTAGCTGCAGTGCTAGTGCTGCTAGTTTGTTGACTCTGTTTATCAGTATTTTGGTTGCCTTTTTCTTTGTTCTTCCTAGAACTCTCAGCTGCTGATTACTTTCAGCAGTCACTTTAGAAGTCTTCTCAGGACTTTTCTTAATGGTAATCTCAGAAGCTTTTGGTTTGGAAGTGTCTAAGTTCTTTTTTCTTCTAAGTTCATATTGTTCTCTGACCTACATGATGGCATTTTCAAATCCTAGCCTGTAATCCTCAGATTCTAACCTTTCCTCATCCCAATGTGAGTGTGAGGTCTGATCATCTTCTGTGGAACAGTTGTGGATTAAGTTGTCTATTTCAAACATATTTATTGTGTTTCCCTTGGACTCTTCTATTATCCCCTCATCTTCATCAAGGAAGTTCTCTTGAAATGGGGGTATGAATTGTTGATCGGAGTCTCTCTACCTGTTGGGGGATTGTTTCTCCTAAAGTTTTGGTTCTGGTTATGGTTTCTGTTCTGGTTGCTGACTTGGACAGTCAAATTTTCCACCATTTTTCCCAGTCTCTCCATGGTTTTGGCTAGACTGTCATATTTTGGATCAGATGTGGAAGCTGATGTGTCATACCTATATGTTACCCTTTTCTCAGCCCTCATTCTAGCTTTCTTTTCAATCAGGTTAGCCTCTACACTCATTGCTCCTTTTTCCATATCTTCCAATGTGTTGTAATCTCTCTCCCTAAGCTAGTAGGCCATGTCAGCATCAAATCTTTCGGGATGTTTCACTAAAGCCATACCCTAGGGAGGTTTCATATGTGGAGGAAGAGCATTATAAATGCTGTTAAACCTTGTAGAATAGTCATGGACACTCTCTCCTACATTTCTTTTAAGGTTCTTGTATTCTGCTAAGATTTGGATAGGGTTGGTCTTGACTTCCCATTTGTTTATGAAGGATTGATATAAAGAGGGAAGATCATGGATACTATTAGGAGGTAGGCCTTTAAACCATGTCTTCACATCACCTCCTAAACTCTGGGCAAAGATTCTCATCTTGACTGTCTCATCATCTATCTTCATATATTCAAAGGAATCTTCCATCCTATCTACATGGTTTTGAGCTGTGGTAGACTCTTTTGCAGTGAAACATGGGATTTTTGATTGATAATCGTTGGGTAGAGGCATTAGGGGCTATGGTAAAAACAAAGGTGCGTACCAGGCTGCCATAATGGTGTTTTGAGGAGGTAAAGGATTGGCTTGAGCAGCTGGTATGTGGATGACATGAATACTAGGACCAACAACACTCTGTTGAGATGATTTAGGGTGACATAGCCCCAAGTTCTGAATGAAATGAATGTCCGAGCATGTAGATGGAGGAGTCCCTATATCCCTAATATGTTGACCACTGTGAGATGGTGAACCAGGAAGCTCAAGGTCTGACTGGTCTATAGCACTGAATGACCTAGTTCTAGGTAAACTGCTTGGTAAGTCTAGGTCAAAAAGAGTGTCCAATAGAGCTACAAAGTCTTCTAGTGTGGAGTTAGCTCTATGGATATGTCCAGAAATAGTTGGCCTCCTAGGTGTGGGGGATTTCCTAAGAATTCTCTCAGGGTTGTTAACTATTTCAGGTGGGTTTGGGTTAGGATAAGCTCCTGTATGAATGGTTCTTGAAGCCAAAATGTTGTCTTTAAAAAAAGAAGCTTAATCCTACCTGTTACTTCTAATATGGTTGATGTTGTAATGGAGGATGGTCTCCTAATGGAGTCTTTTGAAAACCAAGATAATCAGCAGGACTACTGATCACCAGTGGAGTCTTTTAACCGTTGAAGAACTATGGAGTCGCCAGGTGGAAGGTTTAGAATGTGTCGAGGAGGTATATTGTCCACCACAGTGATTAACCACCAAACTAAGGCTACTTTGGTCTCCTTTGAGTCTTTGAAGGGTTTAAAGGTGTGTTTTACTCAAAGTTCCCCAGTGGAGTTGCCATTATGTTGGAGTTCCCATGTTTTGGAAAGTTTGGCAGTACCAAAACATGAGATAACATCAGAACCACTTTTAGATCCCAAGATCTAGCCCTCCTGAGTCCAGAGAGGGATATCTCTATAAAGGTAAAGGTATATGTATTTGAAGCCCAGTTTTAAGGTTTTAGGCTAGTTATATGGCACAAGGTTTGTTTTGTTTTGTTTGTTTGTTTGGTTGTTGGGAAACTGGAAGGAAGGGTTCAATACAAGACAAAGGGTGAGAAAAGAGGATTTTAGGCAAAGGAGAGATATCTCAGACGACATTCGATACCATTGGGAAATGAAGTCAGGAAAGGGTTTACTTGCTATTCAGTATTCAAGGCTTTCAATTGGGCTAGTCATCTAAAGCATAGGATCTTAAAGATGATAGTGTGGTATAGAATGATGGGAAAGAAGGTGAATGACAAGGAAACCTCCAAAGGGACCACTTAGGAAACAGATCTAGGGACAGGGCATGCCATTAGACACCTATGATCCACCTCCTAAAAGGTTAACTCTTCAGACAAGGAAAACATTAAATATTTAAACACAAAGGTGAAGGCCTGAGATCAGAGAGAGGCTTTGAACTCTCAATGCTTCAACATACAACTTAAGGGAACTTAGAAAGGTTCAATTGATTGAAAAGGACCTTAGTGAGATAGAATCAACATTCTAAACTCCGAGTATCCCAATTCTTTTAATTAAAACCCAACAAGAACATCTAATAATAGATTCATAAATTCATACATCAGCTAGCAGTGGAAAACAACTACTACATTCGTTAAATTATCCTGAATTAGTTCTTAGATAACACAATCAGTAGAAAACATCAAAGGTAGGGAGAGCAGAAGCATTAGGGTACCATGCAAGGGTATATCCTAAGCCAGATTTCTGATGCGTACCAGAGAAACGAAATGTAATGAATTACAGAAGGAAAACAGAGACAAAGGCAGAAAACATCATTGCTGCTTTAAATCAGGATCCAAAGAAATGTGCTTGTCATATTAAAGAGCAACACCAGTCATGTACAAAATTGTCCAATAGCTTGATATTCGGTCTGAAAACATCTTCCTTAGCCTATCTTACAACTTTACACAAAGAACTAAATCTCAAGAGAAACAGCTTACAATTCACAGTTATCCGATCAATAATCAACAAACTTTACAATGTGTTTTTCTGAAGTTTTTATAGCTGAGAGAGAGGCAGAGGAGGTAGGTGAAACACTAATGAAACATTAAAATAGAGTAGAAGAAGAGGGTCAAGGCCCATTCTGTCTTAATATCTATGCATTGATTTTTGGTACTCTTTTGATGAAAGAGTGGTCTTCGACAGGCTGAAATTTACTCCAGGTATGTTCTTTGATGTACTTTCCATTGTAGTACTCTGCAGTACTCTGGTGAATAAACAAAAAGGCAGATAAATGACTTCAGGTCTGCCATACTGCATAACAAATGCTCTGGCAGCATTAGGACTTCTGTCAGGGTAGAAACCTTCTCAAGAACATGATACAAAATAAAAACAGTATGGTTACTGTGTCCTTTCTCGGGAGGGAAACTTACGCTGATGTGAAACACTGATATATTGCTTTATGTGCATTAGGCCTCATTAGGCCCTCTGTGTTAATCATAAGGTCTTCAATCTGGTACATTTTCCTTTAAATTATTGAATTAAGGCTTAAGGTCTTCAAAAACATGTTTAAAACCTCTTAAATCTTCACTAATAATCTTTGCCGCTTCATGACTATCTTTGTTTGTGAAAATTGAGCTTTAATGGCACTGGAGGTTTTACAAAGTTGAACATTGGTTCTTTAATGGAAACATTTCATTCTAAACACCTTCCCAGGAATTTCTCTATAATCTCAAGCTCTGAAAATGCTTCCTCTATGCTACTGTGTCACTAACCATGACTGTGTAGGACAGAACGATTTTCACCGTCTATATTCCCTACAAAACACACAAAAAGTTAATAAATCCATGCGGTGGGAGGATGGATGTAGTGGAAGGTAGTGGGAATGGCAGCGCAACATGGTGGAAGCTGTGGATGCAATGGAAAACTAGTGAAAAATACAGTGTAATGGTGCAAAATGCAGTTGATGGAGGTTTGGTGGAGGAATGCATGTAGACTGTTCGATCAGGTCAAGAGGTGATGATCAACGGTGGAGATTAACTAACAAAATGAATTTAGAAGGCCAAGTGATATGCAACGAACTTTAATGTAAACCATTAAAGTTTTAATGTAGGCAGAATGATATAACATTTTAATGTAAAACATTAAAACTTTTAATGTGGGCGGAAGAAATGATGTTTAATGCAAAACATACGAATTGGACCTTTGTATGGAATACAAAGGAAATGCACAGAAATCATATGAAACGGGCTTGTATGGTGGGACCCAGTCATGGGCAGAGGGCGATTTAACCTGGGCCGTCATATCCCAGGAGGAGATCGACGGTTGCGATGATCCGATGCAATGCTAAGGTTGCGCAATGAACAAAATGTGAATGGAGTGCGAGATACAGCGAGGGCCGTTGATTTATACAGATCAACAGTCGAGATCTGTAGATGGAATTTCAGAGGCGAGAAGTGGGGAAGTGGTTTTCTAAGAAAAACAGCTGGCTTCGCGCGGTGAAAAGGGAGGAAGGTTGTTTTCACTTTTTGAATGCAATATGGGTCCATGGCTGACACGTGGCTCTGAAAAATTGTCCGTATCGCGTGAATTTGAAATGCTAAACTTCGGACACAAAACTTGCGCGATATTGCTGCTGGCCATTGGATCTGGGATCATGAGATCCAACAGTGAAGGAGGAGCGTGATACGAGGAAAGTGCATGGTCAGTAAGGTGGGGTTAAGCGGACGGTGATTTCATTGTAGGCCGTCTGATCTATGAATGAATGGATGATATCTGGAGAGGGAGAGAAATAATGGCGAGGCTGGTTAGTGGTTGGGAGAAATCCTGGCCGTCAGATCAAAAGGAATGAACGGTCAGGATCTAATCGGAACCGGAGGAGGCAGGGGCCAAATCTCCAATGGGATGAAGGAACGATTGGCTCTCGATCGTTGGATTGGTGGCAGATCAACGGTTGCGATTGGATCGGAAGGTGACCAATCGGGAAGCGGGGCATAGTAAGAATAAATCTGGGCCGTAGGATCAGAATGGCTGGACGACTCAGATTCAATCGGGGATCGGCCAATCGGGGCATCGGAGGGTGGGACATTTTAAAGTCTCCGATTGGCGATGAAGGCAGTGCTGCGATGGCCATCAGATGCTTTGAGATCAATGGTGGAGATTTCCCTTTGGGATTTACAAAGGAATTTTATAGGGCGTGATGGAATGGGTGTGGGCCGTTAGATCTTTCCAGATCAATGGCGGAGTTCATTTCAAAGGCCGACAGACTAAACATTCTCGCATCGGAACTTTCTTGGTTTACAAAGGAAAAGAGTGTTCCACTCTGACTCTCCGATGCGATAAGCACCTTCTGACTTAGCACTTCGTCTTAGCGCTTGGGTTCATGGAGGGGAAGTGGTTATGGGGTGGCCGAAAGGGGCTAAGCCTGTCATATGAAAAATAGGTGTTTTTAAGCTTAAAAACAGAGTTTTTAAGGCTAAAAAGAGGCTTTTGGTAGAGGGAAAATGGGTTTTTAAGCCAAACAAAGGTGTTTGTGAGGCTAAAAGGGAAGATGGGATGATTTAGTAGGCTTGGGAGAGGATTTAGGGGGTTAAAGGGGAAACTTTGAAAAGGGGAAAAAAGGTTAAAATGGGGAATTTTGCAGGGATACAAGGGGAAAATGGAGGCCTTTCTAAGCATAATTTTTTCCATAGACAGTGAGGCTTTTTGGATGGAAACAACGGTGAAGATATTTTCAAAGGTAGAGGACACATAGAGGCTTCAAGGATGAGATGTTTTCATAGGAAATGTATCTCTTGAAGGCTCATAAAAATATTTAGCCACCTGTTTTCTTGCCAAAAAATTCATAGGTGGCTAATAGGCACTATGCTACAAATTGTCCATAGAAGAAAAGCAAGAAGAAGCTTGCAGTTGCAGCAGGTGAAGAATTGGCTTCACAGTTCAAGCTTGATTTTACTCTCATTGCATGCATGACCAACACTTTAATGGGATGAATGTGGTATTTAGACAATGGTGCCTCATTCCATATGACGAGGAATAGAGATCTCTTCAGTGACTTGGAGGAGAAGGACCTCCAGTGGAGCATAGAGTTTGGAGATGAAGAGAGGTATAGTGTTACCAGCATAGGTACAATTACCTTTCAGAGGGAGAATTGCTCCCATCTCAGACTAGAAGATGTTTTTCATGTTCCAGGCCTAAGGAAGAATCTTGTCTGCATAGAAGTATTGGAAGAACATTGTTATGAACTAATGTTTAGAAAAGGAAATTTTTTCTTTAAACACATAGCTACGGGACAAGTGAAGCAGATCAGTGTAAGATTCAAGAAAATGTATGCTCTCGAGGTTGAGGATGCATGCAAGGCTTTGAGGAGCAAATCAATGGTTAATGACTTGGTGGTTTAGAGCGATAAATTATCTCTCAACATGCAGCCTCATAAGCAGTCTCAAAAGTTTGTGGGGCAACCACAATTGGAGAAGCAAAGAGGAGACTGGGTAGAAGAGTCCACTCAAGTAGAGACCTCTAGGAGGGGGAATTTTTTAGCCATAAGGGAAGAGGGAGTACATGCAGCTATACCTCCAGGTGTGAGGTGGATCAATGTGCAGAATTAATACCAAGAAGAAATTGGGCAAGATGCATTGAGATGGTGTGTCTCATGGATCGAACCTGGCTATGAGGAGCCCATAGTACAATAGTAGTAGGAAGGATCGGTTAGATTGATGCAATCAAATTCCAGGAGGAAAAAAATCAGAGTGACAGGTATCGGATATTGGAGCACAAATCAGTGTTGGCAGCAGTGCATAGTGCATGGATATAGATGTTAACAACGCAGAGAGTCGAGTAGACATGTGCAGTAGATACCAACAGTCAGAAGACTCTGATGACAAATGTATCATACTAATTCAGTTGTTTGGAGGCTATTCAATTTCAAAAGTGTTGCATGTGCAAACAACACTAGAGAAGTGTTGCATGCAAGAGTTGCATGTGCACATGAAATAACATTACAGAGGTATCGTATCGGGACATATTGATTCCTTTCTTGTTGAGAGGGAGTGTTGAAATTTGCAACAAGAAACAATGAAATTGGCATCCAGAAACAACATGACAGCACACACACTAGTGTGGGACCATAGGTCACATAGTGATGGCTCCTAGCGATACATTAGTGTGCAAGCCAATTTATTAAATAAATTGGAAATATGTCTAATTTAATTTTCCCTTAATTAAATTGGACAATAAAACGTAATCTTATCTCATAATCACTTGTAATAGTTAACTGAGTGTGATAAACTCAGTTAGCTCATGAATTTTGAGTTGAGGGTGGTTGGTGAGGCATGCAGAGTAATTCTATTAGTTTTTGAGTCCAAGTTGCAGTTAGTGTATTAGTTTAATGCATGATAAATTAGTTAATGCAATTAAGTGAGTTAAATTCAATATAACTAGTTGTAATTGATTGTTTCACTAGTGAGAGGTCAAGTGAATTAAATCATATTTAATTAACATGCAGTGATTTTTTAAGTGACTGATGATTTAATATTAATAACTACGTGCATGTTAGTTCTGATGAAGACCTAGTTTTGACAAAGGTTAAATGGAATTTAACTATCAGTTGTATTTTTAGCAAACTGCCAGATGCAGTTAAAATACCATATGATTTCCCATGATACTTGCGCAGTCAAGGAAGGCTGAAATTCCTAAAGAATAGGGATTTCATTCCATAGGGATTGTGTGAGCAAGGCAGGCTGAAGATAAGCTGAGAAATGGCTAAGTGTTGGACCAATTTTGTCTGGATCAGTGTGAGACAGTTAGCAGATTGCAACAGACTCTTGTGAGAAGAGTGCATTGTAATTGTTTCATGATTCCTTGGTTCATTATACAATAGAGATAAAGGGGTTTTGAGCAGCAAGCTTTCCCCAGGGAAAATATTTGTGTTGTGGATTGATTTGCTTCTTTCTTTTACTTGGTGTGATTGTGCGATCGTGTTTATTTTCCGCATAATTAATTTTTAGAAGGATTCAGTATCTTTCTTTAGAATATTACATGATCATATTGAATTCATTGGTATATACATATTGTTTGTATAATTTCTACAAAAATCCAATAGAATTTTACAAAAATACATGATATCACATACTCCAAAACATAAAGAATATTCAGAAACAAATCATTCTTTCATGTTCTGAAAGAAAATAGGAGAAATTTGATGCAAAAGCTATAAAGCGTATTTTCAAAGATTAATTTTGTGATCATAAAGCATATAAGTTTTTTGATCCCCACACACATACTTTTTTTTCAAGCATAGATGTATTATTTGACGATCTTGAAGATGAAGGCCATAAGGAGGACATGTATGATGCATGGCATATTCCTTACGACTATGATGATGTTAAAGAGGAAGCATATGATAAGAAGAATAAAAAGAGGAGGAATAATCCAATGACATGGAAACCTCTAGCAAATGCAACACACCAAGAGGAAGAGTGATTCACCACAAAGTAGGAGAAGAGATGACAGAAGTGAAGCACCAAGAAATTAATCTCATCAAACTTAACAACCATTAAGATTTAAAGGTTATGCCTAAATGACTAAAGTGATGAATACCATAGAACCTTTGAATTTCAAAGAAGCTAATGAGCATAAAGAACAGAGAGATGCAATGAAGGAAGAATATGAGTCCATAATGAAAAATGATACTTGTGAATTAAAGGAACTTCTTGGAAATGTACATAGATAGATATAAGGCCAAGTTAATTGCAAAAGGTTACTCACAAAAAGACAAAATTAATTATGAAGAAACTTTTTCACCTGTAGCTAATATAAATACAATTAAATTGATGATTGCTTTAGCTATAAGACATGAATGGAAACTACATAAACTAGATGTTAATTTTTCCTTTTCGAATCTGGAACTAAAAGAAGAAGTATATCTTATTCAACAAAAATGGTTTGTTAAAAAGGGCCAAGAGCACCTTGTTTTTAAATTAAAGAAAGCTTTATATGGATTAAAACATGCACCAATATCTTGGCATGTGAATATTGATTATTTCTTTCATTATAAAGGTTTTATGAAAAACCAGAGTTGTTAATTTTCTTAGGGCTACATTGTTCTTTGATTTAGATAATTGTGTTACATATTATACACATAAATTCACCCCCACAACATCATAACATTGTCACATCATTATAAATTATGTATAAATGACAATATCATCAAAAATGCATCGAAACATAAAGGAAAACCATAAGAAAAGCATGCACAAATAGAGACACAAGATTTGGTTGGAGACCTAGAATTCAATTTTTCTTCTTTTATTAGATTTCATCAATTGTTCAACTGAGATACAAAGTACACCCATAATGAGATACATCAATTATATTAGACCGGGCCAGTTCACAACTTTGTTTGTGAACTGACTACCAATAATTCAAGAAGGTTGTTTCCATATCAATATTACAAATGCCATCCATTATTATTGTAAATATTTATCACTATCAATAGTCATCATTACTATCAAGCCATATAATAAATCAATATCCCAACTATAATATATCACAAGAACACAAACACAATAAAATATATCATAAGAGTAAAGTACCTCTATCAATGGTCTCTGTATCATATAGCATGAGCATTGTGTCATATAAGTCCTTTGTCACAGGTATTATACGAACATGGTTACAATACCAATCATGTGAACATTTTCATCTTTCACAGAAAGGTCATTCTCTAAAATTTATACAAATCACTGTCATATAGGACACTTTCATATCATGTAAATTACTTAAGGTCGCTGCTATATTATTGTACCAAGAACATTCAATTATCATCATATATTAACCGTGATAAGAATATATATAACATTATATTATAGGAATCATTGTCGAGTCTCCATGTGACTATAATATACATGTCAATTACAATATCTCTTTCTCAAGTCAGAGTCACCTTCCATACATTAGATAAAGAACAATGTGAGATATTTTATGCCACAGAGTGTGATGGTATTCATGTAAAATAAGCATTATAGACCATTTATGTGAGTCATGCCCGATATTTATTACAAGTCATGCTTCACATAGATGTCATAGATATAAGCAATGTAATACATCAAAAATATTTGACATTTGATGCCACTGAGTTTGTTATGTGAACTAATGTATGGAGATATACGTAACATAGTTTGCTGTCATAGTGTACCTTCCAAACAATCCATAGTATGGAGCCTATACGATCCATGGATTTTCTTCCATGCGAGTTATGGTATGATCCATATATATTATCTGCCATGTCAGCAAGGAATGGTCCATATATTGTCTACCATGTGAATAGTGTTTTCCATGTAAGCAAAGGAGATCCATATAATGTCTTCCATGTGAGATCCATATAGTGTATTCCATGTGAGAAAAGGAGATCCATATAATGTCTACCATGTAAGATCCATATAATGTCTGCCATGCAAGAAAAGGAGATTCATATAATGTCTACCATATATTGTCCATCATATGAGCCAACTACAATGATGTTATTTCTAGACTAATGTATAGAATATATATATCGAATCTTTGGAATAGATGCGAGCAATCATTGTATAATAAAAATGAACCTTAGAGACCCAAAAATTGTAGCCACAAAATGTGCAATTTCTCAATTTTTTAAAATGGAAGGTGATAAAGACCTTTATATAGTTTATTTGATGTGAGAAACGACACAACTATTGGAGGCAAGCCAACGTGAACCATTAGGTAAAATTCACAAATAAAAAATAAATTTACATTCAATATTTGCTATTAAATCATGAAGTCAATTTGCATTGGAGGGAAATGAAAATTTAAATTCCTTTAAATATATAAAAATATTTTTCTACTTGCCCAAGATTATTTTCCACATTAAATAATTAATTCTTTCTTTGTGGCACAAAGGGTTTCCTTATGGGGAAATTTATCCCTGAGCTTCCTCATTTTCAACACTCCCTCTCAACTAGGGAGGAATTTCCATTTGCATCACAAATTTCATCTCATATAACATATCTCAATATAAGAAGGTAAGAAGTTGCATCCTCATTACATATCATCTCATATAATAATAATAATGCATAATCAAAGGTAGGGGATAACATCCATCTCATTACATCTCAACTCGGTCTCCTTTGATCATCAGTTGAGCAATCTAAGTCCAATAGAAGAAGAAGAAGAATCATCATAGGGGAGTCCATCTCAACCCATATCATTATTGTAGGGAAGCATATGACTTCCTTCATATATCCAATAATTAATACGACAATATGAAGCGAAATCATCATCAAAATTAACTCATATCTTGACTCGACCCCTCTTTTATCATCTCCATCTATTCAACAATATCAAATCTAAATAAGAAGAATAATTTGAAATCATAGGGGAGCTTGATTCAACCCACAATAAAATTGGAGAGATTAGCTTAATCCAGAACAACATCAGGGAGCCTTGCTCAACCTATAAACACATCGTGGAGCCAAACTCAACCTGGAACATCTGCTAGCAGGGAGCCCAACGAGACAACCCAAGAATATCTTCCAATGGGGAGCCCAGTGCTACAACTTAGGAATCTCTTCTAGCAGGGAGTCAATGCTATAACCCAAGAATATCTACTGCGGGGAGCCAATGCTACAAATTGGGAATCTTTACCAATGGGGAGCCAATGCTACAACTTGAGAATCTCTACTAGTAGGGAGCCAATGATACAACCCGAGAACCTCATCATCGAGGAGCCAATGCTACCACCTGGAATCAAAAGATAATAGGAGGAATGTCACTTACCTTATGAGGTAAGGATCACACCTATCCCGCTACCTAGTGATAATAGGAGGGATACCACTTACCATAAATGGTAAGGATCGTGCCTATCCTATTATCTGTTGATCTTCCCAACAAGACCTTAAAGAGTCAAGTGGTAGAACGCCTACATATCTAGCTTGAATGGGATTCCACTTACCATAAATGATAAGTATCACAATAAATCAACCAGTTGACACCCATTGCCCAGATGGTTGGGAAAGATATTTTCCAACTAGGGTATACTTTGTCAAATTCATAGGTACCTCAACCCTAGGAGCTCAAACAGTGGGAAGAGCATAGCTCATATTCTAGATCAAATCGAACCCTTACACGAGAGGGTCATATCCATCAATCCATGCTACATGTGAAGATTAGAAACATATCAAAGTGCTCATATCTAGTACTGACATAAATAGCTCACTGAAGAGTTCAATCAAACAGCCTCATGCATTACCAAGAGAAAAAATTCTCTATTTTTCTATTCATATAGGACATCAAGTGTTATAAAAAATATGTGACGTAAAGAAAATAATACCATAATCATCCTTTCTCCCTCTCATTTAGGGAGGTAGTAACCACAATCCTAAGCTTGTCTCATACAACAACATTAAATCAATCCATTAAGATGTCTCTATTCTAGCAATAACTAAACTCTGTGTAACTCAGGGTGCATAAAAATATCCATCTAGTAACAATAATTCATCAATGTAATCCATAAAAAAACTTCTATAGGAGAGGTGGATCCTAATACTGTATGGGGTAAACCAATCCTATCAACAAAGAATAGTTAGTTCATAAAAAATAATAGGAAAAGACATGTCTTTAGCATTATCACATGTTCATTAATAGAAGACTTGTTTCATTCCAATCATCCATTGAAAATAAATAGTAAGAGTTGGGATCTAATTAAAGGTTTCTCCCTCTGAATGGTAAGAATCTTCAATTATTATCAATCATGACATCAACCTATCTCTCATATTACTATCATGTATCAACAAAACTATGAGATCACAGAGTCAAACTACATATATACATCATGGTCATGAGAAGTCATCATTAGTTGTTTCACTATCATACATGAACATGTCATCAAACATCTATCAAAGGTTAATTCACTTCATCATTTCTTTATCACATTATACACATATTTCATCAGATTCCTAACATCATCAAGTTAGGATATCCATTCGTCGCATTTTAAAATTTACCATGTTGTTAAGATAAGATATCAGTTACAACTTATCAATGCCTTATCAATATTAACAAGAAAATAGTTAGTAGATCAACCTTACAACTACATTATTTCCATCAATGTTACCATACTCATTATAAGTAGTATTACCAAGTTACCGCATATCACAATCAATCATATGACATGTATACAAATGTCAAATATCAAGGGAGATAATATCAATTGTTATTATAAAGTGAATAAATATATCATATGTATCAGAAATCAAACTTACTTTCATATGATTTAAAAAAATACGGGAGGTGATATTCTTGTCATACCTTACGGCATAACTCGCCATCCATTATTGAATCTAAATAATAATACTTAAACAATATACTATACATGTAGTATTAATATACCTTAGTAACTTCATTTGAAGTCGCATACAATATTTTATATTGTTTTGTTAACCTTACATAAACTTGTATCAAGTATATTTTTAGTGTCCTCTTCCTATTTTAGCTTCATCTTCCCGCGCTAGCTCTCTTTTCCAACATCTCAAGTAGGATCATCTAATCATATCTTCATCGGAGAACTAGAGGTATTTCAATACTCAACTATTCATGTAGGAAGGATAAGAAATAATTAGAACAATAAATCGAAACAAGAAATAATATAACTCTAGAAGATACTTATCTTTCACGAGAATTGAAGGAAGTAATCAACTCCTTCTTGATCCAGCTTCCAAGAGTCACTGTTGCCTATTTGACTTCAGTATTTTCAATCATATTCACCAACATCCAGGCCCAACTATCTTATCTAGGGTTACATTGAATCTTCAAAAGATTATCTACGCAAGTTGATCATATCCAAACCCTTTCTTCTAGGCATACTTCAGGGGGATTCTCTCAAACCCTAGACTCATGTTATCTACCAAACCCTAACTCCTCTTAGCAAGGGTTACTATGGTTTCCTTCAAACCCTAGCATTCTTTTAGGTATCCAATATTTTCACCTCTTTCATCGTAGGTGTCTTCAAGTGGTTGATATTAATGACTTTTCTTCTAGCCCAACTTTAATACCATGTTAATTTTATTAGGGCTATATTGTTCTTTGCTTTAGATAATTGTGTTATATATTTTCACCCCAACATCATAAAATTTCCACATCATTAGAAATTGTGTAGAAATAATAATATCATCAACAATGCATCGAAACATAAAGGAACAACAAAAGTAAAGCATGCACAAATAGAAACATCAAGATTTTTTCAGAGACCGGGAACCCACAAGGGGGGAAACCCAAAATTCAATTCTTCTTCTTTTATTAAATTGCATCAATTGTTCATTTGAGATACACAGTACACCCGTAATGAGATACATCAATTATATCAAACTAGGCTAGTTTACAACTTTGTTTGTGAACTAAGTTCCAATAATTCAAGAAGGCTACCACGATATCATTATTACATCAAACATCCATTATTATTGTCGAGAGTTATCATTGTCAATAATCATCATTACTATAAGTCCATTTAAGACATCAATATCCCAGCTGTCATTTATCACAAGAACGAGATCACAATCACATATATCATAAGAGTAAGGTCCATGTATAAATGGTCTTTGTATCATATAGCATGAGCATTGTGCCATATAAATCCTTTGTCATAGGTATTATACAAACATGGTTACATTACCAATCATGTGAATAGTTCTATATTTTATAGCAAGGTCATTGTCTAAAAGTTATACAAATCACTATAATCGAGGACACTTTCATATCATGTAAATTACTCAAGGTGGATGCCATATTTTTGTACTAGGAACACTCAATTATCATCATATAGTAATTTCCATAAGAACATATAGAACATTGTGTTATAGGAATCAATGTTGAGTCTCCAAGTGAATATAATATACATGTTGAACACAATATCGCTTTCTCAAGTCAGAGTCACTGTCCATGCATTATATAAAGAACAATGTGATCTATGTTATGTCGCAAAGTGTGATGGTTGCCATGTCACATAATAATTATAGACCATATATGTGAGTCATACCCAGTAGTTATTACAAGTCATGATTCACAGAGATGTCATAGATATAAGCAATGTCATATGTAACAAATATGTGACATTGATGCCACTGAGTTTGTTATGCAAGCTAATATATGGAGCTATATGTACCACAGTTTTATGTCATAGTTTACCTGCCAAACGAGCCATATTATGGAGCCTATCCATTCCATGGATTGTCTGCAATGCGAGCTATGGTATGATCCATATATACTGTTCGTCATGCGAGCAAGGAGTGATCCATATAATATATGTCATGTGAGATCCATATAGTGTCTATCATGCGAATAAAGGAGATACACATAATGTCTTCCATGTGAGATACATATAGTGTTTTCCATGTGAGCAAAGGAGATCCATATAATGTATGCCATGTGAGATCCATATAGTGTCTTATGTGTAAGAAAAGTAGATCCATATAATGTCTGTCATATATTATCCATCATACGAGCCAAATACAATGATGCTACTTTCATACTAATGTATAGAAAAAATATATCGAACCTTTGGAATAGATGCAAGTGATCACTGTATAATTAAAACAAACCTCAGAGACCCCAAATTGTAGCCACAGAATATGTGATTTCTCACTTGTTCAAAATGGAAGAGGATAAAAACATTATATATTTGATTTGATGTGAGAAAGGAAACAACTGTTGGAGGCAAGCCGACATGAACCATTAGGTCGACTTGAAAAATAAAAATAAAATTTACATTCAATATTTTCTATTAAATCATGAAGCTGATTTTCTTTAGAGGCAAATGAAAATTCAAATTCCTTTTAATATATTAAAATATTTTTCTACTTGCCCAAGTTTATTTGCCACATTAAATAATTAATTCTTTCTTTGTGGCATGGAGTGTTTCCTTATCGGGAAATTTCTCCCTGAGCTAATATAAATAGATTTAGATTGATGATTTATTTAGCTATAAGACATGAATGGAAACTACATCAACTAGATGTTAAGTATGCTTTTTCAAATGGGGGGATAAAAGAAGAATAATATCTTGTTCATCCAGAAGGGTTTGTTAAAAAAGGTCAAGAGCACCTTTTTTGCAAATTAAAGAATGCTTTATATGGATTAAAACATGCACCAATACCTTAGTATGTGAAGATTGATTATTTCTTTCATCAGAAAGGTTTTATGAAAATCTATAGTGACCCTAATATGTATATCAAGTCAGATCAAAAGGGGCATGTTCTTATGATTTCTTTGTATGTTGATGATCTTATTATAATAGGCAATGCTTCTAAGTTAATTAATGAAGTTAAAGGACAATTGTCACTAGAGTTTGAAATGAAATACCTTAGTGAATTGCATTATTTCTTATTTATTGCAATATAGAGAGAAGGTAATTAGATAATGGTTGTACAAAGTAAATATACAAGGGAGCTACTCAAAAGTTTCAAAATGGACCAATGTATGGCAGTGTCAATACATTTAGAACAAAATTCCAAACTCTATAATGATGATGGGACAAGAGAGGTGGATGATACATTGTATCATTAGCTAGTGAGAAGTCTAAATTATCTCACTACAACTAGGACAAACATAGCATATCCAGTTAGCATCATAGGTTAGTTCATGGACAAACCTCTTGAAATCCATTGGAAATCCATGAAGAGAGTCCTCGATATTTGAAAGGAACCGTTAAATTTGGTATTAAATATACTGATGATTTTGATGTTGAGTTGGTTGACTATTGTGATTCATATTGGCCCAAAAGTCTTGATGACAAAAGATCAACCTGAGGATATGCATTGAGACTTGGATATGGGACTGTGGCATTGAGTAGCAAGAAACAAAAAACTATTTATTTTTCATCTGATGAAGTTGAACATAAATCTTTGTGTAGTGCTACTTGTGAAGAAGTTTGGTTGAGGTAAGTTCTTGAAGATGTGGGAGAAGTACAAAAAACACTGATGATTATCAAGTGTGACAATCAAAGCACCATCAAATTATCCAACAATCATGTGTACGATGAAAGATCAAAACATATTGAGACACATTATCATTTTTTCAGGGAAAATATGTAGTCTAAGGAATTTGATTTAGTGTATTGCAATATGAATGAAAACGTGGCTGACATCTTTACCAAGCCTCTTGGAAGGGAAAATTTTGAAATATGTAAGAATCAATTTGGTGTGGTAGAAAACACATTTCTTCATTAAGGGGGAGTGTTAGAATAATGGATAAATCTATAATATTCTCCTAATATTAGAACCTGTTATGTTTGTTTCAACCAATTGCCTAATTAGTCTTTGATAAATTGCTAGATCCCATATTCTAGGAATCTCTTCAAATAGATTGCAATACTATATATGTAAGTGATTTTTGGCTTGGTGAATACAAGTGTGAGTGGTGCAGTCTCATGTATGAGCAACTATCTCACCAATGAGTTGCAATACTATATCTGTAAGTGATTGTTGGCTTGGTGAATACAAGTGTGAGTGGTGTAGTCTCGTGTATGAGCAACTATCTCACCAGTGAGTTGCAACCCTTCTTCATATTCTGTCTTCCATATTTTCTGAGTACTACTTTCACCAACCTACATATCATTGGAGAGCATAATATCAAATTTTAATGTGTGAGTTTGTTGCTTGAGTGTTTGTAGTGTTTATATTATTTGGAGTAGATCAATTAGTGAGGAAATTTTATTATATTCTATGAAATAAATGTTAACGTGGTCTGAGTGGGGGTCATAATGGGGATTGGAGATTAGCTTAGCTCACGGGTAGAGTAGTGTGGGTTTTATTTTCCTCTTGTAGACTAGAGTCCAAGTTTCCCTACTTTTTCCACTATAGTTCAATTAAATTTTGTATTTTCTTTTACTTTTTGTTGCATAGAGTAATAGAATTATGATGGAAAATTCTTAGGGAGAAAACAAGGAAGGATATCTCAAGGCAAAGTGCGTAAATTTTATTGAATTTAATGAAATAAATGTGAAGGTAAGTCGAGTGTAGTAATGGAAATTGGAGGTATGCTTACCTCATCTAGTTGTACTAGTTAATCAAAATTTGTTGTTATTTTGTTCTTGGTTGAGTAGAGTCCAAGATGCCCAAATTAGATTAGAATTATAATGAAAAAGTTGAAAAGAAAAAGAGGGAAGGAAAGCTCTGTGTTAGAGCTATTGCAAATTTGTTTTGCAAAAACATGTGTGTGAAACACGTTGTATAATCCATTCAAAAGATGCTTATGGTGATAAGTAGATTTTGCTCAGTGTTGTATTATTAGTTGGTAGAAAGCCTTATCTTTCCATCATGAACACTCTACATTTTTGTGAACCACATCATCATTGAAGAACAAGGTGCATGTGTTTTGGATTTTTTTCCAATTTTATTTTAACAATTAATTTTCCATTATTTAAAATAAATTTAATGTGTGTGTGTGTGTGTGTATATATATATATATATATATATATATATATATATATGAGATCACAAAACAAATATTTACGAGAAATATTAGAAAAAATCAATTAGAAAATATCTTGGAAAGAACCCAAAACATTGAAGAGTGCTAAAGCGACTTTGGATATGAATGAATGATTAATAGGGTTTAAGATGGGTTAGTTGTTATAATATTGTATAAATTGAGTTTTATAAAATTGTGAGTTGTCTAGTTGATGAATTATCCTATGATGAGTGGTACTTGTAGGTTGTTGAGCTGATTTACTTCGTAGTTAATATTATGAGTTGGTTTCTTTGTTGTCTATGTTATTGTTTATTTTTAGTATAGATCCAATTTCTTAAGATCTAAAATGTCCAATATTTATCTAAAAGTCTCTATATATATAAAGTTTGATTAAGCATTTGGACAATAGAATGTGATCCCACATATTGTGAGATTGTGTAGTTTCAGTTACATGTTCTTTGTATGCATCTCTCTGATATTCCAATTTGGTATCGGAGCCCAAGGTTGGAGCTAAGCTTGTTTGTGGTGTCACTGAGTTTTTTGTGTTGTGTGATAGATCAATGTTGTGTAGAGATTGCTCAGTTAATTTGAGGTGTTCAAAGTTTCTACCTATAGAGATATGCTGACAGAGAGGTAAGGCCCTCTCGTATTGGTTGATATATTGTTGCTTGCACCACCAGAGACGTTGTTGTGCTGATGTCTCTAGCCATGGTAAATTTGTCACTTTAAGCAAATTTTGAAAGGCCATCGTTTGGAAGTGCCAATGTAAGTTTTGGTTGTAGCCACTGTGACACAAAGCCGTTGCGTGTTGACACACCAGATATGCACATTTCATGGTTCAAATATATGGGGAGTTTAAATTTTCAGTGGTGGATTTCGTTGATTCCATGTGATTTTTTGGCATAGTTGGCTACTATCCATTGAAATTGTTGTGAAGGAATGTCAAAGAATTTGTTGTTATTAGTCATGGAGAAATTTGGGTAAATATTATTATATTGTATTTGGTGTCATGTATAATGACCTCAAGTTTTCAGAGTGATTCACTTTTGCGGAGTGTTATAAACCTATAATATGCAAGAACAAGCACATACACAAAGAACAATATATTTTGGAAAGGAATTCCAACCATGTTTATATTAGAATTAGTGTATATTTATGTATGAGAGATGTGGTTGGAACGATTGTACCTGCTCACAACCATCCATTTATTTTATTTTACAAATTTATCTAAGATTATTAAAATTTGCATAATACATAATATATGATGATAAATATAGGCCTGATAAACCCCTCAACATATCCCCATCCTCAATTCCTTGAAAGTCCTGAGTAAGGATACAATAATGCCTTGAATCACTACTTATTTTTGTAGAAGTATCCCTACTATACATCAACCATGCATACCAATCTATATAGATTACTCAGAGGCAACATTCTCCAATTAGATAAGTAAACATAGATATACAAGGATTATTGTGACTTATTCATATTTTATGATCACTTCTTGCATATCTCCATTGTTCACATTATCTGCAGTCTTCTCAACCATATGGACTGCTACTCAAACGATAACCGTTGGGGAACTCCTTTCCATTTAGGAGGCATTCTTTTCGTGCTCTGTATAGATGATTCCAACGCGTGACTTTCATTCCCAGGAGTTCTTCATAAAAACATAAAATAAGTGAATCATATATATAACAACCATCCCGATTTTTCTTCTGCCACAATCCAAGAAAAATTCTACAATCTTCATAGTGGGGGATTGAACATTATAACATAATGTTGTCACCATCTTAATAGTTTAGCTCTTTTTTGTGTTATGCTCACATGATTTCATGTTCTTGAATTCTTTGTTGCTACAAATACATCTGTACTAAATTTGCTACAAATAAATTCTGCTACAAGTTTATATATACGTTGCATATTTAATTGTCACATTGCATATTTAATTGTCTTCCTCACTATAATAGATGATTTGTTGTTTCTATTTGTTTTTAAATCATTGTGATTTTCCTAGCAATACATTGGAGTCTACGATTTTATTAATGCATGAAGAAGAACTATGCATTACTTACTGACTTCATAAAATAATTTTTTCCTACGCAAGGCTTACATTGTCAATTAGGAATCAACCCATATTGGCTGAAAACTGACTTTCTTTAAATTTTACAGTACTAATGACACAATTTTTCTATTTTAACTAAGAAATTTTAGACTCACATATTCGAGCAACTCAGTCTTCAAACTCTACTTTAAAAACTCAACTAAAAAGTCACCTATCCTTCATGCAATATTGAATATATATTTTATATTTTTCCTTCAACTAAAGATTTTATATTTGTCCTTCAACATTTTTTTTTTGAATATTGAATATATATTTTTGGAAAAATGTCAAATCTGTTGATTCTTATTTGAATGAATCCACTAAATTTTATGGATAAAATTTTTTCAACTACAAATTAAAGTTGTTGAAAATTCTAGAAGGTTATAATTTGTGGTCAATTATGAGTGGGTATGAGCCCAAACCCATTACTACAACATATGTTCCAAATTGGGAGAAACGAGAAATAAAAACAAAAGTGTTGTTGCATATGTTCGCAAAGGAAAATATAATTCCTCCCATCATACATTTAAAGACATCAAAGTTCGCAAAGGATAATATAATTCCTCCCATCATACATTGCAAGACATAAAAAGAAATGTGGAATGTGCTCAAAGGTTTCTATGAAACAACAAATGCAAACCAAATATTTTTTTTTGTATCCCAGAGGAACCCAACAACTCGCCTGGCATGTAACTACTAGTAAACATATAGGGGTATACAAATTGTCCTCCTATCCATAAACTGGGTCACAATCGGGGCGATTTGAACCTTGGATCTCTAAGTTTTCAAAGATTTCACATTACTTCAATCACTAATTCAGCTTCCCCTCGGGACAACGAGATCTTATTTTTGAAGACTATGCTTTTATTTATAAACATGGAAGAAAATTAAAATATAAGCAATTTCATTTCCTATGTCAAAGCTCTAAGACATAAGTTAGGAGAAATTAGTGAAAAGATGTCTAGTACTGACTTATTCACCGTCACTTTAAATGGCTTAGTGCAAGATTATCAAATACTTGTTTCAAGTCTTTTAGCTAGAGAGAAGCCCTCTATGTTTGATGAATTGATAGGAATTATTTCTTCTACAAGAGGAAGAGAATATGAATAGTTTTAATTTGGGCTCTAATAGTTCATATTTGGTGTTGGTAGCCAAGAGTAAAAAACCATATAGAGATAAGCCATGGGACAAGATCAAATGATGCAAGTTTAGAAAAGTATGGCACAATCTAAATTTCGAACTCATGATAAGGGAAATGATGATTCTTATTATTGTGGAAAACCTAGGCATCACCCTAAATATTTCTATAAAAAAAAATATAATGAGTCTAAACAAAGAAAAAAAGGCATAATGGAAATTTTGTGGACAAGGACACCTCAATTAGTAATGGATTTAAAAATCTTAGAATTTTTGTTTCTGATGCTACATTGTATACAAATATTGATGATGTGAATGCTTGGTTCATCGATTCCGGTGCACCACTTCATATGTATTGTAATAATGATTGGTTTGATGAATATTATAATAACATTGGTGGAACATATGTTTATCTAGGGGATAAAATATCACTTACAGTTCAAGGTTATGGAGTAATAGGTGTGAATTTTCCTAATGTATAAGAAAGATAGATCCATAATGTGATGTATGTTCTTGGTATCAAAAAGAATTTAATTTATGTTTCTACTATTGTTGATCAATATTTAAAATTGGATTTTTTTAAATCACAGAGTGTTGTTTAATATATATCCAAGATCGCTAAAAGGTTATTGCCACATGTATCAAAGTTGGAGGATTGTATATGTTGGATGTGAATAGGACATGTCATTAATTATTGGAATCTACATCAATGTCAATATAAGAGTTATGGCATCAAAGGTATGGGAATTTAAATCACAATGATTTAATGTTACTTCAAAAGAAAAAAAATGGTTGATGGTTTTCTTGTTATGAAGAATGATCATGTTCGATTTGAATCATGTGCACTTGGCAAGCAACATAGAGAGAAATTTCATGTACATAAAGAGAAAATAAAAAGGGAAATACTTGAATTGATTCATACTGATGTATGCGGATCTATGAAAACTATATTTCTTGGTGGAGCATGGTATTTTTTTTTTTTTTTGTTCATGATAGATCTAGGTATACATAGTTATATTTCATAATTTTGAGTACTTTAAAGAACTCAAAAATATGGTGGAAAAATAATCTGGAAAATGCATCAAAATTCTTAGATATGATATGGGGAGAATATAACTCAAGATAATTTAACCAATATTGTAAAAGCAATTGGATTCTACAACAATTTCTGGTACCACATACACCTCGGAAAAATGGAGTTGTTGAGAGGAAAAACATAACACTAGTAGAATGTGCACGTAATATGTTTAAGGTAAAAATGTCTCTAATGGTTTTTGGGTTGAATCCATTATACTAATGTTTATTTTTAAAATAGGATTCCAACCAAAATTTTAGATCTTAAAACACCTTTTGAAGCATTTTCTGGGTATAAACCAAAAGTGAGTCATTTAAGAGTTTTTGGATGCAAGGCATTTTCTCATATTCCAAAAGATCAAAGAAAAACTTGATGCAAATTCAATTAAGTGCACATTTATTGGTTATTGTGATGATAAAAAAGCATATAAGTTGTTTGATCCTAGTTCTCATAGATTGCTTGCAAGTAGGGATGTGGTGTTTCATGAGAATGCATATGAAGGTGATAAAATGAATAACACTAATGTATGGCATGATACTGATAATTATGTCAAAATAGATACAAGTGTTGAACATGAATAAGAACAAGCATAGGAATAGGTAAATTTTCAAGAGCAAGAAGAATCAAGCAATTATGAAACTCCTAAAATATTTGAAGAGACTCCACAAAGGAGAAAGGAACATGAAAGCATGAAAACTACAAGAAGGTCATCATATCAAATTCAAGCACCTATAAGGTATAAAGATTATGCATTGATGTCTCATGTAATTAATGTTGTATAACCTTCAACTTATGAAGAAGCTAAAGAATATAAATAATGGAGAGATGAAATGAATGCATAATATAACTCTATAATTAAGAATGACACATGGAAATTAACAAAATTTCCTAAACATAAAGTTCCCATAGGATGCAAATGGTTGTGCAAATTCAAGTTTAATGATAATGGAAATATTATAAATCTAGATTGGTTGCAAAAGTTTATTCACAAAAAGTTGGAATTTATTATGAAGTTAATTTTTACACTTGTTGCTAAGTTGAAAGCAATTAGAATCAAGATTACATTACCTACAAAACACAATTGGAAAATGTATCAGTTAGATGTCAAATATTTTTTTTTGAATTATGAGTTAAAATAAGAAGCTTATTTGGCTAAGCCTGAAGGGTTTATAAAGAGGGGACAAGAGAATCTTTTTTGTAGGTTTATGAAATCTTATATGGTTTGAAAAAAGCACCGACATCTTGGTATGTGAAGATTTATTCTTTCTTCTATGAGAAAGGTTTTGTGAGAAGCAAAAGTGATCCTTACTTGTACATCAATAAAGATTAAGAAAGGAGAATTGCTTCGTTATCTTAATATGTTAATGATATTATCATAACAGGAAGTGCATCTAAGTTTATTGAAGAAATTAAAAGTTAGTTGTCACGGGTATTTGAGATTAAGGATCTTGATGAATTGCATTACTTTTTAGGTCTTTAATTTTGGAGGGAATATTGTAGGACACTAATCACACAAAGAAAATATAAAATGGAAATCCTTGAAAGGTTAAATATGATTGAGTGCAAGGTAATATATACTCCTTTAGAATAGAATGTTAAATTGTATAGTGACGATGGAACTAAAGAGGTGAATGGAATTTTATATCGTCAACTGGAGAGAATTCTGAACTACCTCACCACTACTAGCCCAGATATAACATATTATGTCAACATCCTTAGTTAATTCATGGATAAGCCTTGTGAAATCCACTAAAAAATAGTGAAGAAAGTCCTTCGATATATGAAAGGAACACTTAATTTTGGTATTATGTATATTGATCAATACGATGTTGAGTTAGGAGTTTTTTCCGACTCAGATTGGGCTGGAAATCATGATGAAAAAAAATCAACCTCTGGATATGAATTCAATATAGGATCAAGATTGTATCATGGACCAACAAGAAACAACCAACTATTTATTTTTCATCCAAAAAAGTTGAATACAAAGCCTTAACCAGTGAAACTTGTGAAGTTGTTTGGTTAAGAAGGATTCTTGAAGATGTTGGAGAAAAAACAAAAAGGTGCAACAAGCATCAAATGTGACAACCAAAGTTCCATTAAGTTGGAAAATAATCCAATTTAACACGTGAGATAAAAAAGGATTGAATTCCAACATCATTTTGTACAGGAAAAGATACAGTGAAAGGAGATTGACGTAATCTATTGTAATACAAGTGAAAATGTAGCTAACATATTTTCCAAGCCTCTTCGAAAGATGAATTTTGAAATATGTAAACAACAACTAGGCATTGTGGAAAATCCATTTCTACATTAAGGGGGAGTGTTAGAATAATGAAGAAATGGAGTATTCTATAATTGTGAGTTGTCTGGTTGATGAATTGTCTTGTGATGAGTTTTACTTGTATGTTTTTGAGTTGGTTGGTTTACTCCATAGTTATTTCTATGAGTTGGTTTCTTTTTTGTTTATGATATTATCTATTTTTAATATATTGTATCCAATTTCTTAGGATCTAGAATGTCCAAGATTTGTCTAAGGGTATCTATATATGTAATGTTTGATCAAGAATTTGGGAAATAAAGTGTGATGTCACATATTGTCATATATTGTGAGACAATTTGGTTTAAGTTATATGTTCTTTGTGTTCATCTCTATGATATTCCAATTTTAGTTACGTTAGGTTGTGGTAGGACCACGTGTCATTTATTTATGACTTTAATTATGCTAAAAGAAGATCACCACACTCCTTCCTCCAACCTACATAGCATTGGAGAGCATAATATCAAATTTCATTGTGTGTTTTTATTAACTTATTAGTTCCGTTTTGACTTTAGTGTGGCTAGGGCCCCTGCTAGCCTATATATACCGTTCAAAGGATATAAAGTTCCCTGAAGTAGGTATTTATTTCGTGATACTAAGGTTTTGTACAAGGTTTCAGGGTGCCGGTACTCATTGATAGTAAATGACCAACGAACTTGAGCTCTTGGTCAAGGCTAGGCCTTCAGAAGAGGTCCCATAGGGCTCCTTCCCTATTTCCTGGTTTCAAAATGGTCTAATTATAAATTAGGGTCTTCCTTCACAATATGTCAGAGAGGGTCAGTTTTTCCAGGACATTTCATGAGACCCTTCAATGATAGTGGGATTATTGAGGTTTCCTGACCTGAATGTCAATATAGAGCAGCCTTATTGGGATTTTTTGCAAGAATTTGGAGAGGAGAAGGGATTATACTAAAGTGTGCATGGGAGAGGTCTAAAAAGAAACACACCCAAAAATATTGCAATGCTCTTGCTACCATGAAAGAGCTAACCTTCGAGTTGGATGTAAACATGGACATAGTTGAATCCTTCTCTAGGATAGCTCTAATGGGTGAATTTAGCTACATTTATATATTGCATGACTGGATACTTTCCTAGGTGAAGATGTGTTGAAAAACTCTGATGGGATGCACTCCAGTTATGAGTATCCTGGTGAATAAATGGATGCATTTCCATTTCATATCAGAAGCTAATATGGATATGATCCTTAGTGAGCCTTGTGTCATAGGAAGAGGTACTTTGTAGCTACAATTATGGCACCTAACATTCTATTCGAGGACTAAGTAGAAAAAGTGCAGAAATTTGTGGGTAATGTTTCTAGGTTTCCCACTACAGCTCTTGTCCAAAGAGGTTTTTATTAATATTGCAAACTATCTTGGTAGGTTTGTTTGTCTTGAGTAATCCTCCTTGATTGCAACAGACAATAGAATGGGGTGGGAACTAGTGTAAATTAATGTCTCAGAGGGTATACTTGGGACTCTAAACATCCAATGGGGAGATAAATTCATTTCTTAGCCCCTTGATTATTGGAAAACTCTATTTAGATGCCTAAACTATAGAGAAGTGAGAGATTTAGTTGGCTCCTATGTGGTTCCCTATCATTAGGGTTAGGGGACTCAAAATATCCACAAAGATCTAGAAGAGCCTCTTAATATATCGACATCTCAAAATCCCTCATCACTTACCCAAGCGGTATCATAGGCTTGGCTATCGATTTCCATTTATTTTGAGGCAGTGAAAAAGGTTGATAATGGTAATGTAGTGTTTCAAAATTCAATATCTGCTAATTTGGATGTGGATAAAGCCCTGGCCATTGGAAATATCCCTCGGGAAATTGACACCTACCTGAGTTTCGGTGATTTTCCTTTTTCTAGGGTTTCCACATTAAAGTTCATGGAAAAAACAATGGAAGATGGTAAAAAAATTCCGGAGCTCACCAACTTGAATGAACTAGACAAAGTTCAATAGATTGAACCATTTTCTAGAAGCGATCAAACTGTCAGTAACTCTCTCTCTACTACCATTTCTCTTATCAAATTATTGTCTTTGAAGGTTCCTTACTCTGGTCAATTAGAAATGAATTCCCTCAATAACTTTGTTCAATGCATAATCACATCCTCTACTCCTCATTACATTCCAAACCTTGTTCCAAAAATGGAAATTTTTTATTCAAAATCATTTGACAATAGATTAAATAATTTTTAGAGCCTTGTCAAAACTCGGTCCTGAGATCTAAAGGTCAGCCCATGACTCCAATATTCAAGACCTATATGGATTCTTCACTTTCTGAAAAACATGTCCCTTTGAATCTTCCAAATGGTTGCTCCAAATATGTGCCAAATATTTTTTATGGGACAAATATTTCTCAACCTTATTTAACTCCATTTCAAGGCTCCCTAATCCCTCCCAATCCTGCAAATCATCCTTTTGTTCTCTCTTTTAAGGTTTCCCTCAATATGATTCTTATCCCTGCGTTCTCAGGGACTTCATATTGAAAAAATTTCGGCTAATATTAGCTCATAGCTCCAAAATGTAACTATTAGAAATAAATACATAATAAAAAATATCAGGAAAGAGAAGGAAATCCTCCAGAGGCTATCCACGGAGGTTTAAGATTGACTCCTCCTTCAGACGAGGATATTATTTCAAGGGCCCTTAAAGCACATAAGCCCTAATTGTCTATTTCAAAATTATTATCTTGTCCCTCAACGTTAGGTGGGTTGGGGGTACCTCTAAATTTATCTCCCTCAAGAGACTGGTAGATTCTATCAACCCTCTATTATAATGCTACAAGAAACTATGGCTCTGGGGGAGAAGGCTAGGGAGGACTTTTTTCATCTATGTCTGGGTTGGCTTTCTTGTGTAATGGACTCCACTATCCTTATTGAAGGGCTTATCTTCTTATGGGATATAAAATTAGCCTCTTTTCATGCCTTCTCCTCTTCTGTTAGTATCATCTTAGAAGGGTTTATAAGAGGCTTTTCTCTTCCGATCAAGTTGGTAAAATTTTACGATCCCTATGGAGATAGGAAATAATTTTTGGATAAGGTTCAATCTATCATACTTCTCTCAGAACAATCCCTCCTTTAAGCAGGAGATTTAAATTTTACTACCTTGGTAGGGGAATCTTGGGGATCTTGAGCCCGCTTGGACCGTTTGGCATCTTATGTTTTGGAGATGCTACAAAATTTCAATCTTCGTGATGTTTCCCCTTTTCCATTAGCTCCCACATGGATAAATGGCAAGACCGACAAGGAAGGTATTGAAAAACATCTTAATAGATTCTTTATGGTTGAACAACTGGTGGATAAAGTGGGGGGATTTAGATCTTTGATATCACAAGACAAATTATCGGATCATCTGCCAATATTTATAGAATTTGATTTTGAAGCTCACACAAATAAATACCCCTTCAAGTTAAATCAGTCTTGGATGGAAATAGATTATTTTAGAACTTTTTTGATTGGTATTTGGAAAATTTGTTCAGTAATAAATGACTCCTCTACGATGGGCTCTCAAATTATGGAGTTCAAGAGGGCAGTTATGGTATGGAAAATAATAGGAAAGCGGAGAAAAATGAAGAACTACTCACTCTAGAAACTGAATACAAAAACAATTCTCAAAATTTTTAGAATTCTCTCTTTCCATTAGATTTAGATGAGAGAATGAGCTCCTTGGAAGCTAGAAAATTATATATTTTAAATCCTGAAGGAGAGAATTGGAAACTAAAAGTTAGGGTGATCTGGATCAACAAGGTGGATGATAACACTAATTTTTTCCATAAGTTTCCTAATCACAAAAGAAATATTCTATTTGGGAGCTTGAATTGGAGGATGGGAAGATTTCTAGTAGTCAACATGATTTAAAATTTCCTTCTTCTACCTACTTTTCCTCTCTCTTTAGAGATCTGGGTAATTATAACATTAGCTCTTAGCTTTAGCTCATCCAAAATTATGCAAGATTCTCCAGCCCTAAGGACTCTCTAAAGTTTGGAAACCATGTCTCCTTGGGTGAAATTAAAGAGGTGCTTAAGCATTTCACCAAAGATAAAAGTCCAAGCCCTGATATCTAGATTATCGAATGTTTTCTATCTTTCTTTGACCTCAAGGGGTCCAACCTTTGCAAAATAAGGAGGAATCAAGAAGGTCTAGAAAAGTCACAAATGCCATTAATTATACCTATATAGATCTAATCCCTACGAGTTCCAAACCTAGGACCCTACTTGACTTTAGGCCCATCTCCCTGTGTAATTTAGTTTATAAAATTATTTCAAAAGTTATCTCAATCAGGATTAAACTGATTTTAGCTAAAAAGATGTCCCCTAATCAATTCGTATTTCTGACTAATAGGAAGATTCATGATTCCATTGGCATCAATCAAGGAGTCCTACATTTCGTAAAATTAAAAAATTTGGAAGCCTTAATTCTCGGGATGGACCTCAATAAGGCCTTCGATGGAGTGAAATTAACTTTTCATATACTAGTCCTTTTATAGATTAGATTGGGCTTGGAGGCCACCAATTATATTATGGGTTGTGTGACCTCAAAAAAATTCTCCATTTTGATGAATGGATCTCTCACAAGCAACTTTTCCAGCTCTATAGGACTTTGGCATGGGTGTCCTCTATCTCCCCCTTTCTTTTGGCTTATGATGGAAAGTTTGAGTCTATTTCCGCTGAAAGAAAAGGAGGGAAATATTAAATGCATAAAAATATCTTATAAACAATATATTACATATTTATTGTTTGTTTAAGATTTTCTATTGATGGGGGCTAGCATATTATCAGAATTGAAGGTATTCCATAGGGTTATATAATTATTTTTCCAAGCAAATGGAATGGATATTAGTGCAAAAAAATATCCATTTCATCACAATGTTGTCAGTTCTAAGACCCTCTAATACATTCAATAATTTTTTCCTTTCCATATGGAAGCTATGGAAAATGGTTTTAATTACTTAAGCTTATTCCTAAAGCCGAATGACTATCATAAAGAAGACTGGATGTGGATTCTCAGGAAATTCAAACATAAAAGAATCTTGTGGTGCTACAATTGGCCTTCCCTGGGGGAATAATGATTTTAGTTAAATCAGTGATGGAAAATATTCCAGTCTTTTGGTTCTCTATAGCCAAGATCCCCATAATAATTCTAAACAATATAAGCAAAAAGATGTTCAACTTCTTGTGGATTGGTAAAAACAGTAAGGAAAGGATTCATCTAGCTAGTTGGGACTTGTCCAAACCAAAAAATCTTGGTGGGTAGGGTTTCAAGAACCAGTCCTAGTTTGGTAAAGCATTAGCCCTGAAGAATCTCATGAGAGGTACCTTTGGTGAGGGGATTTGGATCCATGTTTTTTTTTTTTGTAACTTGGGCTAAACTAAATCAAAAACATGAAAAATTGTATAGAGGCAGTGGGTAGAGATGGCAAGTTGTGCTTAGCCAATCCCTGCCTTGGTAGTTCTCAAAGTGAAAAAAGTTTGGGGCTACCTCAAAGGAGGAAACTAGCCCCTTAAGAGTTTAAACCAGTATTGTAAGACAAAATATTCAGCGGCCCATATGAAAACAAAAGAGCTAAAGTATAGCCTGAGATGAAAAAAATAGAAACGAACATTGCTACCGCACATTCATGGAGTTCCTTCATCCTCATCCATCCCCTGGTCCTCTTCCTCTGTCAGGCATCCATATTCCTTTTCAATAGCTTCCTCCTCAATTGTGGGCATCCGAGGAGGCTCCGGAGGGGCCGAGTAGATGATGGATGTGACTAAGTACTCAGAATCATAGTCTCTAGTTCGTACACCATTAGGGTCCATAACACAAATTCCTATCTCCCCTATCATGGGTTGATATACTGGGAGCGGGTTGGATTTCCTCGGTGTTGGTTGCACTTTTTTCGAGATAGTGGATTTCATGCGGCCTTTTCTACCCTTAGGTAGCTCCGGGGGCAACATGTTCTCCCCATGAGGGTTGTCAATGGCTTGAGGAGCAAGCACGTCATAGTTATCTGTTACAAAGCCCACAGTGGATTCCAGTCGCTGATCATGGCCGTGGTGAGAGCGACCTGAAAACACACCCCTGTAGCTGCCCCTGATGGACTTCTGATGCTGGCGCAGGGCCATGGTATGGCTATCAAGCCATAGATGTAGAGCTTGTCGAGGATTTGGGCTGATTGCAGGGGACCGACAGTGGAGAGAGCTCGAAAGACCTGCCAGAGCAGCTGAAAAATGGAGGTTTGGCTTGTCTCTGAGCCGTTTGAAGGCCCGAGGTAGTGAGATCGAGCACACATTATGTGAAGGATGCGCCATGTGTTCCTTCACGTGGTACATGTTACAAAAAGGTGCCAAGTGGAGTAGAGCATCGACGAGTTTGCACATTGATTTGAGGTTCCGCAACATTGTTGTGACCTGGATTGAGCTAGCCTTGCTAGATGCCATCAGTCTGAGTGTGGGAGGGCTTGTAATCATGTTCTCTTGAGATATCACCCACATCCGGGGTGGATCCATGTTATTAAGGAGAAGTATATACAAATATTTTCAGTGGTGGAATGGCTTAGAGGAGAAACAAAAAAGCCTATCAACAGAGGGGCTCTATTGTCTAGAAGGTGCTCATTGACTATTTTCCCTTTATAATGCAAAATGAGTGGACTCTTTTCTCTTCTCAAAATTTTATTGGTTGACATCAGCTAAGTTGGGACTAGTTGGAACATTGGTCAAGGACTAGAACTCATTTTTAAAGGAGTTACATATCAACGAGGTATGTTTACATAATTCCAAGGATTTGCTAGTATGGAGTTGAGACACCTCCTTGTGCAAGGTGAAATAAAGTCTTTCTTATGAATAAATTACCCATTATGTTGTGGTTCAAGACTCCAGCAAGTGGAACAAATATATATATGGAAATGGAATATTCGTAATAAGCTAAAATGTTTCTCCTGGATAACCCTTCATAACAAAATTCTGACTTGGGAAAATTTGTAGAAAATAGGTTTTGTTGGACCAAAACTTTATTGTATTTGTAGGCAACAGGAAGAAATAACTGATATTTTATTGGTTTTTTTTATTTGCAAGAAAATTTTCCAAGGCTTTTCTTTTGGCCTTGGGAATTGGAGAGCATATTGAACAATTTTTTTTTTAGAACTTCCTATATCATTGGGTGGATAAGTATAAAAATATTCTCTCTCTTCCAATTTTTGTTTCCTAGGGCATCTGGTTACTTAGGAATACAATTATTTTAAAAATTTCTATTATTTTCATTATATATCAATCATCCAAGATTGTTTCACTTTTTAGGGAATACTTCTCAATTCAAAACAACAAAAATCTGAGAAGGATACATTTTCCTTGCATTTCACATGACCTCTCGGTTGGTTTCTTTGATGGAGTTTCACAAGGAAAAAAATGTGGAGGGGGAATGAGGGGTGGGGGGGGGGGGGGGGGGTGCGATTAGACTAACATGGAAAAAATTTGCACAATTCAGAATCGACCTAGGAGACGGAGCAAACAAAAAAGGTGAACTAAATGTCTTTTGGCTCTCATGCTATTAGCTAAGCTAAAAAATATTAAATGAATACAAATTCTTGGTGACTCCAAATGTGTAATTGACTGGTTGGAAGGTAATTCCAAATTGAAGGTGCTAAATATTGTAGCTTGGAAAAGCATAATTGAAGAGACAAAGAAACATTTTCAGGAGATTAGTTTTCACCATATTTATAGGGAACTCAATTCAACAACCGATTTACTTTATAGGGAGCTCATTGGACCCTAGACACATATACTATGAAGAACTTGATGGTTCCACAATCCAAAGTGTTTATTCAATTCTAATAGGTTAAATGGTTACTTGTGAAATCCCCAACATATTTGAAGGAAACCATTTTTTTTTTGTTACATATTTTTAGTTCATCAGAATAAGGAAATACCACCATTATTTGTATATTAGACTTCATATTTTAGTTTTCAAGCTTCCTTCAGTTTTTAGAAAATTTTGAATAATCTATATGGATTATATTGTTTTTATATATCAGTATTGTACCAACTATGGAATCATTATATTAGTAAAAGATCATTCAAATATAAGATTTTTGATCAGTACTTCCCTCTCCTGTAGCCACTTGTAAGGATTGAAAACTCATATTTACCTGCTCTGTCATGTACTTTTTTTTATTCTAATGAATAGAAAAAAAGTTACTTTTTTCTCTGGAAAAACTAATAAATTACCTCAATTCTTTAAGTTCCATTCCATTTACTTTAGAATGATAGAAGACAAGTGTGTCCCTCATCCTCATATGGTACTCATTGGTGTTGTGTCTCTAAATTATTTTGAGAAAAACTAACATTATCATTGCATCATATTATAATATTGTGAAGTATGAGAAAGGGAGTAGAATGTCGAAGTGGATAAGATATTTAAGTTGCTAAAAAATAAGAGAAGTGTTTTTTTTTTCTCATAAATAATTTATAAAGGATTCCATAAGGCTTATGAATAATTTATTGGAACAAACTTTATGGGTTAATGGGTATATAGTGGGAGAATGTGATAGAGGACATCATGATATCCCTCATCATTATTAAATACAATTCTACATCAGCGATAATAATGATCCATTGAAAATTTTGATGGTTAGATAAGCCAAATAAAAAAGGTGGCAAGAACATTGTAATGATGAGGTATGAAAATAATTTCCCAAATATTATTTGAATATGAAGAAATTGAGGCTCATTAAGTATTCCTTGGGACATTTTCAAGCATCATTGGTACTACTAAATTAGAGGCTAGAAACCACTAGTTCAAATGAGAGTAATAATTAATTGCATATGAGAAGATCATCATGCTAATAATTTTCCAACAACGATAACGTATTGGGTTTGATGAGTATTTTCCTATGTTTACTGGACACTTTTAGGTTGTGTGTGATCACTACTCATGTCTATATTTTCCCAACATGGAAAAGCTTGCTTGCGTTTACAAAAATGAATTATAAGATATGAGTCATTTTTTGCAACATATAATCTTTGGAAATGGAAAAAAAATCATATGATCTATAGCATGTCATGAGGGTTGGGTTTGTTTAGTGTTGTTACATCTGCAAGTAGGAGTTGCTATATTTAAGTAGAGAAGAGGAAATATGGGTATATCAAAGTTCCTAAATGCAATGGAAGTATGATTCATACTAGTGTTATTCATTTACACATTGTTTCCTATAGCCACATTGAATAACATTCTCATCTCCTTTCTCTGAAAAATGGGTCAAAAAGTGATAACAAAGCAACCAAATTTGGCCCAATGCACCTAGTCATCTATATATCTAGAGGAAAAATATTCTAAATTGAAATATCAGCTTATGCAACTTGTCATAGACATAAGAGAAATTGGGGATAGACTTGTCGATACTTTGTGTTGGGTATGTGTTATATTCTTTGCACGACTATCCCCATGTGCTATACAATGCACGATGAGCAGTGAGGGGGATGAATTCCCCCTTGTTCAAGAGGTTCATAGGGGGGAATATGAGGAGGTTTTGTGGAAGCACCCATGAAAAAAAGGGCATTTTTTGCATATGTTTTTGGTGGTCTTCATCACATGGTTTTGTTAAAACAAGTTTTGCGGCACATGGTGGCTTTGTAATTTTGGTTAAAGAACTATGATTATATTCTAATATAAGGTAAATAGATTGGTGGTTCATGGATGTCATAAGATATATATGTTGTATTGTAATACAAAACAAATATATTGAAATTTTTTTGTTGGTTTTCCTGATTTTGGATTTCTTGAACAAAATCTTTGTGTTAATGTGTGTGTTTTTCATTGCATTTTTTTGGATTTTATCAAAAATATGTTTGTAGCAATTAATTGCAAGTGGTTAAACTTATATTTGGTATTAGAGCAATTTTGGCTTCAATGGGACATATTTGTGGCTAAGGGGTTTGGCTTAGGCCTATGGAAGACCCTATTACAATGGGAGATCTATATAAGTGATTCTTGTGGTGAAAATAGAATGGAAAGAAATTCAAAGATAGATATTGAGAAATTCAATGGGTAGAGTTTTGAGTTGTGGAAGATTAGAATGGAAGATATGTTGGTGGATAGAGATGAGTGGATCATTGTGGATCTAGGCACTGTACCAATTGGGTTATCAATAGAAGACTGGACCAAGTTGGATTGAAAGGAAAATAGCATAATATAATTGTATCTCTAAAATTTAGCATTACTAAATGTTTAAGGGGAAATTACATAAAAGGATTTGTTGGAAAAATTAGGGGCTTTTTATCAACCTAAGTCCTTGGTGAACAAATTTTTCATGTGAAAGAAGCTATATAACCTAAGGATGAAGGATGGATACTCAGTGATAGAGCATCCAAATGGCTTTAATACTATGGTGAGTCAATTATTATCTGTTTAATACTTCATATGAATATAAGATCATCAGTTTATTATGTTCTCCAACAGACTCATCGGATAGTCTGGTTGTTTCCATAGGTAGTAATGTGACTACTTTAAGGCTATAGGAAATAGTCTGATCCTTATTATTGGAGGATATGAGAAAGAAAAAAATGGAAAACTAGAATGAAGATGTCTTATCTATAACATGTCTCATGTGGAAGATATAAATCTCCAAAAGAGTTCAAAAAAGTATATTGGAGATGTGGTAAAGAAGGGCATTATAAGAAAGACCGTAGATCCAAAATTATTGAGAAAGGGAATGGATCTGAAGATGCTCCTTTTGTAGAAGAAAAACCTCCTCAGATGGATGGGATGTGTACTTTAGTTTTGGAAGCACACATGTAGATCATGAGGCATGACTATTTGACTTAGGTGGATCCTTTCATATGACTCTTCATAAGGAGTGGTTTTACGAGTATGAAATATTCAATGCTAATGATGTTTTCTTAGAAGATGACTTGACATACATAATCATATGAAGAGGAAAAGTCAAGTTTAAGTTCATAGGTGGAAGGATTATAACATTCCTGAGTGTTATGCATATCCCAGGATAGGCTGGAAATTTGATTTTTGTAATCAAGATGAGTGATATAGGTGTAAAGACAATGCTTGAAAAGGATAGATGCATGATGGTTCGAGGAGAAATGGTTTTGCTGGGAGGATTTCAAATTGATACTATGTATAAGATTTTAGGAAGCACTATTAGTGATGGATGTAACAATTTTGTGGTTTCTAAGAATGGAGAAAAAGGAGGAAAAAATCCTATAATCTATGAAAAAAATGCTATGCAATGGCATCAAAGACTAGGACATATTGGAGAGGAGGGCCTTCGAGTATTACATGGTAATAATATCGGTAGAAGGTACGTATAATTACTTTTTAGATTTAGATTTCTATGAACATTGTTTATAAGGGAAACAAAATCGGGTCAGGTTATCCTTTAGTTCTTGTGCACAATGATGTGTTTTGATCTATGTTGGTTCCATCACTAGGCAAAGATGTGTACTATGCATCATTTATAAATTAATTCTCCAGGAACACATGGATTTATTTCCATAGGAAAAAATATGAAGTCCTTAAGAAATTTAAAGAGTTTTATGTTATTATGGAAAATCAAACATAGAGGAAAAGTAAGGTGCTCAATGATAGGCCTTAGAATTGACATACTTTTACCTCTTATTTTTCTTATTCTTAATTCCTTTCACTTGATTATGACCCCATATTATTCCATTTTAATGCTTATATGTGTGATTTAGACATAAAGTATTTTCTATTACATTTTCATAGTATTTTACATGAATTGATTATTAAACATTACAAAAGATCATATTTGTATTTATCTTTGAGTAAATGTGCAAGGATGAAGTGCTAGAAAGGTTGTAATGTCACCACACAATGTATCTTGGCCATTTTTGTTATTTAGTTGCTACAACTCCGGTGATGCAACTCATTGATAAAACTCTAGTGTTGCAACTCCTTGTTGCAACACTAGTGCCACAAATCTGGTGTTGCAACTCTGTTTCTTTAATTCTGGTGCTACATCTCGTTGCCCAACGTTGGCACTGCAAATCGTTGTTGCAACATTGGTGCCACAACTCTCTGTTGCAACTCTTGGAACCACGAGTTCACATCAAAACCATGATCCATCAAAACTAGTTGTTGCAACTCCTTGCTACAATTTTTGTGTTGCAACTCTCGGAAGTGCAATCCAACAATGGAATCATGAGCCATTGGAACCTTGAGCTGATCAAAAGCTTGAGATGATGTTATTACAGAGTTGTTATTCCATTATTTCAATTTGGATCAATATTAGATATGATTAATTGAGTTGTTAATAAGTATTCTACATTATGCATCAGTCATTTATTGTTTTTATTTGTTAACAAACCAAATGAGGAATTTGTGGAGACATATTTATTGTTAGCTAATTGTTAGCAAACCATATGATAGATTTGTGGTGACATATTCATTGTTTGCTAATTGCTAATAAATCACATGAAAAACTTGTTAATGTCATTTATTGATTATTATTTTATTTGTAAACAAAAATTGTGCATAAAATAAGTTCATCTTTCATTCCAATATATATAAAAAAATTTAGCATAGCATATAATATACCTATAACTCATATATCAAATTTAACCTAATATATAAAAAAAGAAATTATGATACAAAATAAAGTTCTTAGCCTCAAAACCAAAAAAGAAAAACCATCATTCAAATAGCTGATTAATTTTCATTTTGACAGTATTGAGTTACAATGTAGCCCATGGCTTTTAAGGCAATTCACAATTTACGCAAATCCTCTTGCACCTCCCAGGGAAAGAATAATCATCCATAATACATCCAATATTCTCACACGTATATAAAAACTATAAATTTATTATCAAATTAAATTGTTTTAAGCAATTACTTTTAAAATTAAAAAGATTAAAAAAAAACAAATTATCTATATAATTCCTTTCAACATATAATAATTCAAAATAAAAATATATTTAAATTGATTATAATTCCTAAATTAATATATATATATATATTAAAAAATAAAAAATTTAAATTAATTAGTTTTCAATCAACTGTTTGTGTTTTCTTTTCCTTTTGTTGGCTGAAGTCCAAGATGCCCGACTTTTCTGCCACTGTACTTCAATCAGCTTTTGGCGTTTTCTTTTACTTTTTTGTCGGTTAGAGCCCACGATGGGCAACTTAAAATAGAATCATGATGGAATGGGTTCCACAGAAAGCTCGGGGCAGGAGTACATAGTGCACATTTTTTATTGAATTGAATGAAATAAATGTGAAGGTAATGGAAATTGGAGATTTGCTTCCCTCGCTCGGTTAGTTGTACAACAGGTATAGTTGAATCAATTTTTCTGTCATATTTTGTCATTTTGTTGAGTAGTGTCCATGATGCCCAAATTAGATTCCATTAGAATTAGAATGGAAAAAGTTCAACAGAAAAAGAGGGTAGGAAAGCTCGGCCGAAGAACCGTTGCAAAACGCAGAGACCACGTGCTACGTTAGCCTTGGTAAGACCACGTGTTTATGACTTTAGTTACGCCAAAAGAGGCCCGCCACATTCCTTTCAACTTACATATCATTGAAGAGGATAATATCAAATTTTAATGGGTGAGTTCGTTAAAGAGTATGGAAGTCTAGCAATGTACATCAATTCTCCAAGTGCTATTCCATTTACTTCAGAATGATAGAAGACATGCGTGTCCCTCATCCTCATATGGTACTCATTGGTGTTGTGTCTCTAACTTACTTGGAGAAAAGCTAACATTATCATTGCATCGCATTAGAATATTGTGAAGTGTGAGAAAGGGAATAGAATGTCGAAGTGGATAAGATATTGTGTTTTTTTTTTGTAGGTCATAAATAATTTATAAAGAATTCAATAAGGCTCATGAATAATTTATTAGAACAAACTGTATAGGTTAGTAGTATATAGTTGGAGAATGTTATAGAAGACATTATGACATATCTCATTTCAATTCTATATCATGATTCATTGAAAAATTTGATGGTTAGCTCATCTTTTAAAGAGGTAGTAAGAACATTGTAATGATGAGGTATGAAAATAATTTTACGAATATTTTAGTTAGCGTTAATCAATGAGGTGCCCAGAATATTGTAATGATGAGTTATGAAAATAATTTTCCAAAATATTATTTGAATTGGAAGAAATTGAAGGTCATTAATGATTTGTTGGGGCATTTTCAAGTATCATTGCTACCACTAAATTAGAGGCTAGAAACCACTAGTACAAATGAGATGAATAATTAATTGCATATGAGAGGATCATCATGCTAACAATTTTCCAACAATGATAACTCATTGGGTTTTATGAATATTTGGCTCTGTTTAATGATGTGATCACTACACTTGTCTAGATTTTCCTAACACAAAAAAACATGTTTGCATTTACATAAATGAATTATAAGATATGAGTCCATTGTCGGAACATCTACGCTTTTTGTTAGACGTCATTTTGTCACATCCAAGCGAATGATGTTAAATCTAGATCTCTCACAATCAGATGAACTATTATTAGTGATCCCCTTGAAAGATGGAAGATATGCCCTCTTGAATGCATAAGAATCCTAGATTACATATTCTAAAATACCCTATTTTCTGAGATCGTCTCACCTTTCCTTATGAAAAATGGAGATTAATCCCACTTCCCTTTCGGACAAAGTGCAATTAATCGAACTATTCTAGCATAGAAAGTGTGATGATCCTTTTACAATGGTAAAAATAAAGATCATTAAGCTTCCTTTCTAAAATTCTCGTTATTGGAATATACCCATTATCCATTCAATGATCTCGATCTCCAACCTAATTGGGCTTAATCCATACCTCTATGGATTATGTTCCCCTCTTAAGCTAATCTAATCCTTTCAAAGTAGATCTAGCCCTCCTAATATGGATCTACAACAATCTTTTCCCTATAAGTACAATGCCTGCAATGAAGAATATTATGTTGGTGTACAAATCACTTCTGCGAACAAAAGTGTTCTCCCTAGATTTGGACACCAAAACTAGCACAGAATAATAAAAAACACACAACTTCATCAAGAAACTATTGAGTTGAAAGTGTTAACCTACTTGATTACTGAAGCTTCTCCTTTACTTTCCTAGCTTGAATCCAGCTCCACTTTCAATCCTTGAGGTCAAAGCCTGCAAAAGAAAAACAACAAAAGATATCAAAGCATGTGGCATATAATAAGCTCAATTAATTTCTCAATAAGTGACCAAGGAATAAAACTACATACTAATGAAATTAAATGCAACATGTGAGGAAGAATAATGCACTTTGTATTAAGAGGTAGGAGATTTACAACCAAGCCTTGGTGTTGTAGGTCTCTTCCCAAATGATCCTCAAGCTTTCCTTAAGTCTTCAAAAGCCAATACTAATTTTGACCAACATATAGGTATAGTTTAGAGTCTAAAAAAGCCAACCCATTCTTCATTGCAGACATTGTACTTATAGGTAAAAGAGCCAAGTTGTAGATCCATATTAGGAGGGATAGATCCACTTAAGAGGGGCATATGATCCATAGAGCTAGAGATTAAGCCCAAGTAGGTAGGAGTTCGAGATCACTGAATGGATAATGGGTAGATTCCAATCACAAGGCTTCTAGAAAGCAAGCTTCGTGATCTCTTTCTTTTTTTACCACTGTAAAAGGATCATCACACTTTTTACAATAGAAAAGTGTGATTTGTCTTACTTTCTCCCAAAGCAAATTGAGATCAATCTCACTTTTCATAAGGCAAGGTGAGATGATCTCTGAAAATAGGGTTTTTTAGATGTAATACAAAATTCTTATGCATTCAAGAGGGTATATCTTCCATATTTCAAGGGGATCATTAATAATGTTTCATCAGATAGTGAGACATCTAGATTTAACATAGCCTAGATGTGACAAAATGACATGTAGCACTTTGGAAAATGCCAAGAAATAATATGATCTATAGCATGTCATGAGGGTAGGGTTTAATTAGTGTTGTTACATGTGCAAGCGGGAATTGTTATATTTAAGTAGAGAAGAGGAAAGATGGGCATATAAAAATTCCTAGATGCATTGGAAGGAGGATTCATACTAGTAGTATTCATTTTCACACTTTTCCCTATAGCTGTGGTGAGGAAAATTCTCATATGCTTTCTCTGAAAAATGGGTCAAAAACCGATCAAAAAACAACCAAAATTGGCCCAACACACCTAGTCATTTATATATGTAGAGGAAATATAATATAAATTGAAATATCACCTTATGCAACTTATCATGGTCATTTGTGTTGGGTATGTGTTACATTATTTGCATGACCACCCCCACATGTTGTACACTCCACAAAGAGGGGGCAATGTCCCCCCTTATTCGAGGGGTTCATAAGGGGGAATGTGTATGGGTTTGGTGGTAGCACCCACGATTTTTTTTTTTTTTGCCTTTTTCTACATATGTTTTTGGCAGCCTTCATCACATGGATTTGCTAAAAGAAGCTTTGTTGCACATGGTGGTTTTGTAATTTTGGTTAAGGAACAATTATTATATTTTAATCTAAGGTAAATGGATTGGTGGTTCATGGATGCCACATGATATATATGTTGTATTGCAACATTATAAAAATGAATATATATTGAAAACTCTTGTTGGTTTTCCCGATTTTTGGTTTCTAGAATATTGTGTTAATGTGTGTATAATTTTCCATTGCATCATTTTGGTTTTTACTAAGAATTTATTTGTAGCAATTAAATGTAAAGGGTTAGAACTTATGTTTTGTATTAGAGAGAATTTATCTTCAATGAAACATCTTTGTGGTTAAGGGGTTTGGCTCAAGCCTGTCATAGACCCTGTTATAGTGGGAGATATGCATAAGCGATTCTTGTGTCAAAAAGAAAATAGTGAGCAATTCAAAGATAGATATTGGGAAATTCAATGGGTTGAGTTTTGAGTTGTTGAAGCTCAAAATGGAATATTTGTTAGTGGGCGAAGATCTATGAATTGATGTGGATCTGGGAACTACACCAACAAGGATGTCAACAAAATATTGGACTAAGTTGGATCAAAAGACAAAGAGCACAATGCAATTGTGGGATAAGTTAGGGGATTTGTATCATTTTAAGTCCCCAATGAACAAATTGTTCCTACGAAAGAAGTTGTATAACCTAAGGATGAAGGATGGAGACTCAATGAAAGAGCATCCAAATGACTTCAATACTATGGGAAGTCAACTATTATTTGTTGATATTAAAATTTAATATGAATACAAGTTCATCATTTTATTATGTTCTCCCCCAAGCTTGTGGGATAGTGTAGTTGCTATCATAGGTAATAATGAAACTACTGTAAGGTTTGAGGAAATATTTCATCCTTATTCTTGGAGGAGATGAGACAGAAAAACATGGAAAGCTAGAACAAATATGTCTTGTCTGTAACAGGATGCTCCCTAAATAGAAAATAAAATAAGTCCTCAAGTAGGAGATCTAAATCTAGAAGAAGATCTAAATCTCTAAAAGGGTTAGTAAAAGTATTTTGGAGATCTGGAAAAGAATGGCATCATAAGAAAGACTATCAATCCAAAATCGTTAAGAAAGTGAACGATTCTAAAGATGATCCTTTTGTAGAAGAAAAAACCTCCTCAAATGAATGGAATATGTACTTGACTCATTCAAGTATACATGTAGCTCATGAGCCATGACTGGGCGACTCAAGTGTATCCTTTCATATGGCTCCTCACAAGGAGTGGCTTTGTGAGTATGAAAGATTCAATGGTCATGATGTTTTCTTAGAAGATTGCCCACTGACCAAAATCATATAAAGAGGAAAATTAAAGTTGAAGCTTATGGGTGGAATTATTATAACACTCTCGGGTTTTCCGAACATCACAGGATTGGCTAGACATTTGATTTCTACAAGCAAGATGAGCGATGCAGGTGTAAAGACAATGTTTGAAAAGGAAACCTGCAAGATGGTTTGAGGGGTAATGGTATTGCTGAGAGGAGTTCAGATTGAGACTCTGTATAATATTCTAGGAAGAACTATTAGTGATGGGTGTAATAGTTTCATAGTTCCTATGAATGGAGCAAAAGGAGGAAAAAATCCTCCAATCTATGAAGAAAATGTTATGTTGTGGAATCAAAGAATGGGACATATTGGAGAGAATGACCTTTGAGTATTAAATGTTAATGATATGGTAGAAGGTATATCTAATTACTTTCCAGATTTTGAATTCTGGGAAAATTGTATATAAGGGAAACAAATTGGGGTCATATTCTCCTTTAGTTATATGAAGTTAGAGGGAATAGTACAACTAAGTAAAGAATTATGTGTTTGGGCTTATGTTGGTTCTATCACTAGGTAAATTTGTGTACTATGTCTCATTTATAAATGAGTTCTCAACAAGATAATTCATTACCGCATAAAATATATTACAATATAAACACGTTAAATTATTAAAAAAAATTAATCTACTCATAAACCTATTCTAACCTACATTAGCAACCAAAAATAGGTAAAATCAAATTTCCAATGGAGCCATTCAAGTTGCTTTAACCCTACAAACATGTGTGCATCATAAATTAGTACTCAAAGAGGAATTAATCTAGTAAGAGGGAATAAAATAATTTGTGTGTTTACAATTCCATGCATTATGTATAATATAACAACATTGTTATTTATAGGAAACTTTGCTTGAAAATATTCATCCAAATATATTTTTATTTTGTCATGAAATTCATTATATAAGAAGCATTCCTTCATTAATAATTTTTCTAAATGAAATTCAACTGACTTCTGAAAATTGGGTTGGAAAAATGCTAGAGATTGTGAAGAGCTTATGTCGGAATAGTTTGGCTAGTAGGAATAATGTGAAGTGATCTCAAGTACTTGATTTTGTGTGGGATCATGAAGGTTGATTTAGATAGAAACAACAAGATGATGAAACATAACCATGAGTTAAAATTGCAAATTTATTTAATCAATTTGAAGCAAATCAACTAAATTAATAAATGCATCTTTCCCCACTAATCTGTCAACACTTGAATAACAACAAAGTTTGCTAAAAAAATGAAAGAATACAGTCAAATATACATTAAAAATTAGAAACAAAAAGTGAATAAATAAAAAACAATAAGAATTTAACATATCTAGAGCTAAATCTAAAATCTGCAAGAAAATAATGTTAACATTCACAAGAAATCTTGCACATAAATAATATTCTAAACAATCTTATATTCTATCTAGATATGTCCAATGTTTGGTGTGAAGAGGTTGGAAACATGTTATAGATGAGTGTGAACCATGTACAAAATTACTGAGAACAGTTTCTCATGCAAGAATCTTGTCGTGATTAACTTCAAAAAACTTAGTAATATAATGAGAACCTACCACAGCCATAGGTTGCAACTGAAGTGTCTCGTCCTCTTGACAAGTCTCCAACAATTCAAATGTTGAAAAATCAACTTGTGGTGAATTAATAGCATCATATAATGTGCATGAGCTATCCTCCTTTATTGTACAAGATAAATTGTCATTAGTAGGATGATGACTATAAATATTATCATTTGATTGACTAAAAGATTCAACTTCCTGTAGCTTGTTATTAAATAAACAACACTCTTCATTAGTATTAAACAAGAATGAATCAATAGAAGGTTCAAAAACACTTGTTATGTATAGTTTTAACAATCACCAAATTTGTTTGATAAAATTAGAAATTTAGTTAGATAATTGTAATGAACTCATAACAAGATAAATAATGAGTAATGTAGAGTTGGGTTTTTTGAAATAATGAATAATATAAAGTTGATATTCATCCAATATTAAAGAAGAATGAAATTTAGAGTGAAATAATAAAAATATAATTAATTGTTCATCATTAAAATTATTGATTTATAGGAAATATATTAAAGATAGATGAAAGCACTAGTAACTCATACATGAAATTTAATACAATATATAGATAAATTTATCACACAAGATACAATGTTTATTCCTACAACCCAAAGGGGAAATCCATCATTCAAATGGCTAATTAGTTTTCATTTGACAATATCTAGTTATAATGTAGTGTATGGCTTTAAGGAAATTCACAATTTACACAATTTCTCTTGCACTTCCTCATCTCTTGGTTAGCAAAAGTTTCTTTCTAAGTGGAATCAGAATAAGGTGTAGGCATATGGGAGGTAATGATAAGGTCAAAATACTTACTTATTTACAATCCAGGCATCAAGTATGGGTGTTACAACAATTACTCTGTGTCATCTACTTAAGGTCTTGCCTCAAGTTCTCCTTAAGCTACAATTTTTAGATAAAAATTGAGTTAAAACTACACTTAGGAACTTGTCTAATTATGGAATTAAAGCATCCAAAAATACTTTAACCCTTAGAAAATTGTAAATAATTATCCAAACATCCATAGCAAGGAACATTAACATCTAACACTTAAAGAATCCACAACACAGATGCATAGGTGACACCCAAAGTGGGTGCTTGCACTTTATTAGTATAAAGAATGTTACAATAGATACAACAAGGGAGTGTGGCCTCCTGCAAGAAAATATGTTATAGATGTAGAATAAATGTAGGGAAATCTACATTAGGACTACTTCCCAATAGTCTTACTCAACCCAACCCTTGAAGCATTCACAGGTTTTCCTACTAAAAGTCTTAACTCTCCTCAGTACATTCCCACTAGCCTCCAAAAGTCCATTGTGCCAAACCCAGAACTTAGGACAAACCATAGATCTCATGAACATCGTTGTATGAATTACCAAGCTTGACTTTCCTTTAACGAATTAATGATTTATAATAATGAGACATCTTCCTTTTATAATTGACTTGATTTGCACTTGAATTCTTCTTAGGTGTTATAAAGGCCCGTCCAAGTCTAAAGTGGACACAATTGCTAGCCATTCACCTTCCATTTCCTTTGGTGACTACCCTACCAATGTGTGTCCAACATCCAATGGTGCACTTAGTATCCAATTATGTGTTGAGAAATGTGCACCTCAATATGTCCAGTGAGTGTGTGAAACTAACGTCCAAATTTCCCCTAAGTGAACTCAAAAAATTGCACCTAATAAGTGCTCCCAACTAATATGGGCCCAACATGTTGTGCTTAAGCCTTTTATAAATCTTATTACATTCCTCTTTGCCACTTTTTTCGTCATTCTTAATAAATTATTATGAATGAGATTATCTATGGAAATCTCCTTTTCCTTCCCTCCCCATGTTCTCTTTTCTAGGCTTATCTTGGTGCATCCAACCATTGAGCGAGTTGTCAAAGTTCGTGGTGTAACTAATATTTATACAAGGGTTCCTAGTAAGTCTATGGCAGTCTTTGAAATTGTGCAAGGGAACCAAAACCAACTCATTCTACCAACCAAACTAATACTATATTTTTCCATATTAGCCGATGGCCACCAAAGTGATCAAGTGGTATAGGTGCTCAAATCTATTCACAACTAGGGACTTACACTTGACCTTTCATTTCCTATTCCCAACTCTCTTCTCTCCTATTTCCATCTCTCTCTCTCTCTCTCTCTCTCTCTCTCTCTCTCTCTCTCTCTCTCTCTCTCTCTCTCTCTCTTATATTTACTTCCTTACTGATCCATTATCCTATCTTATTTCTACATTCATTGATTGTAAAAAATTTTAGTGTGTATTTTCTTACAACCACTCATGTTTTTCAAATCCATTTCAAATCACACCTTTTCGTTGAGAGGATTTTTCAATATTTAAGAGCTTCAATGAAACCAATATGTAAATGAATGTGCCTTCTGATTGCTTCTTCAGAACATGTCTCTTAATTATGTTTCTTGGCTACACACTAGAAAATTTGGCGGAATTTCAGACGGCCAATTCGTCGCTATTCCGACACATAGTCGTCGCAAGAGCGACAGTTCGAGGGCGGGAAAAATGTGGTTTGCCATACCATCGTAGTTCCGACGCACTTAAAAAGTGTTTCACTATCGACAATTTTTCCGTCGCTTCCAAACAAGCGTCGCTCTTCCGACGTTTCCCAAACCGTCGCACTTCCGACGTTTGTAAACTGTCGCACTTCCGACGAAATGTGGTCCGACGTTTTGAACGTCGCTCTTTCGACGTTTGTAAACTGTCAAAATTACGACGAAATGTGGTCCGACGTTTTGAACTTTGCTCTTCCGACGTTTGTAAATTGTCGCAATTCCGACGCAATGTGGTCCGACGTTTTTGACGTCGCTCTTCCGACGTTTGTAAACAGTCGCAATTCGGACGAAATGTGGTCCGACGTTTTGAACGTTGCTCTTCCGACATTTGTAAACTGTCGCAATTCCGACGAAATGTGGTCCGACTTTTTAAACGTCGCTCGTTCGACGTTTTTATACTGTCGCTCTTCCGATGTTTTTAAGCTGTCGCAATTCCGACGCTTGCAAGGCGTCGGTATAGCGACGACGAGTTCAATTTTAGAAAAAAAATGAAACTTTAAAAGAGGAAAAAAGTTGTTTTGAATATATTATATGAAGTAAAACAGTCCATGAAGTCATTACATTTTCACATCTGAAGATTGGTTCCCAAATATCCATCCAGAAAAGTGGAAGTCCCACCCCAGACAATGATAGAAAAATACCCAATGTCACATATAGGGACATGATATAAAACCCAGTAACGGTCCACATGGAGATTATCGACAATCTGAGAAAGCATCCAAATATGCCCGAAGCATCTATAAGAAAGTGAAATAGCAGTATGTAGAATAGTAAAGCAATAGATAGAGTACCGACTTCCATTGTTCCAAATACAAATTAAAGTACCCAAAATCCTTGAGCAGAGAAAAACGCTAATCATGTGAGGAGTGTGATATGTCCAAAATATAAAAAGACCATCAGACCATATCAATAAACCAGCAACATAGACCAGCATCGCTAGTTTTGAAGGCAGAGTGATAAACATTAATCATTTTTTTTTTCACAAGAGAAAAACGTTGTTTTGAATATATTATATGAAGTAAAATAGTCCATGAAGTCATTACATTTTCACATCTGAAGATTGGAACCCAAATATCCATCCAGAAAAGTGGAAGTCCCACCCCAGACAATGATAGAAAAATACCCCGTGTCACATACAGGGACATGATATAAAACCCAGTAACGGTCCACATGGAGATTATCGACAATCTGAGAAAGCATCCAAATATGCCCGAGGCATCTATAAGAAAGTGAAATAGCAGTATGTAGAATAGTAAAGCAACAGATAGAGTACCGACGTCCATTGTTCCAAATACAAATTAAAGTACCCAAAATCCTTGAATAGAGAAAAATGCTAATCATGTGAGGAGTGTGATATGTCCCAAATATAAAAAGACCATGAGACCATATCAATAAACCAACAACATAGACCAGCATCGCTAGTTTTGAAGGCAGAGTGATAAACATTAATCATTTTTTTTTCACAAGAGAAAAAACATTGTTTTGAATATATTATATGAAGTAAAAAAGTCCATGAAGTCATTACATTTTCACATCTAATGATTGGAACCCAAATATCCATCCAGAAAAGTGGAAGTCCAACCCTAGACAGTGATAGAAAAATACCCCATGTCACATAGAGGGACTTGATATAAAACCCAGTAATGGTCCACATGGAGATTATCGACAATCTGAGAAAGCATCCAAATATGCCCGAGGCATCTATAAGAAAGTGAAATAGCAGTATGTAGAATATAAAAGCAACAGATAGAGTACCAACGTCCATTGTTCCAAATACAAATTAAAGTACCCAAAATCCTTGAACATAGAAAAACGTTAATCATGTGAGGAGTGTGATATGTCCAAAATATAAAAAGACCATCAGACCATATCAATAAACCAGCAACATAGACCAGCATCGCTAGTTTTGAAGGCAGAGTGATAAACATTAATAATTTTTTTTTCACAAGAGAAAAAACACTGTTTTGAATATATTATATGAAGTAAACAGTCCATGAAGTCATTACATTTTCACATCTGAAGATTGGAACCCAAATATCCATCTAGAAAAGTGGAAGTCCCACCCCAGACAATGATAGAAAAATACCCCATGTCACATACGGGGACATGATATAAAATCCAGTAACGGTCCACATGGAGATTATCGACAATCTGAGAAAGCATTCAAATATGCCCGAGGCATCTATAAGAAAGTGAAATAGCAGTATGTAGAACAATAAAGCAACAGATAGAGTACCGACATCCATTGTTCCAAATACAATTAAAGTACCCAAAATCCTTGAATAAACGCTAATCATGTGAGGAGTGTGATAACCCTCTGCGAAAACCCGGGCTGCTTGTAGATCGGACTAGGCAGTTCCAAAATTGGTAATATCTGTTGCATCAGAGATGAGTTGAGCTCGCTTGTTTCCATTAGTAGCCGCTACAACATCCACTATTCATAGCAAAAAGGTTCTGTAGATATACGAAGAAGAGTATATCATAGACCATATAAACATGGCTCTGTGTTCAAAAAACGGAGTTTAACATAGAAACGGGGCAACATTTTTTTCTAAGTAAAGTTAATGTTATTAACGGTAGGAATAAAATTACACAGTCAAAATCATTGCCAGACTCATGGCAAATTTGTCATCAAAAAATCAAAAAATTAAAATATTGCCCTCTCTGGGGAAACGGATGTGACGTTTAATTCTGGGAATTCAAAAAATATTACAAAAGGTCAATGATAAATAATCTAGCCGGCCCAGTTTAAGTGGGCCGCGAAGCAAGAAAAACAAATTAACCAAAATACTCCTCCAGCTCCTTGACGATTCGGCACCATCCTTCGGAAGGTCCAGGATCGCTAGGTGCTACCTCCACATTCATGCCACGGCTCCCCTCCTAAAGGCCCGAGTGCTGGCCGGCTTTTTCCGAGCTCAGACCCGCCGGACGGGTGCATTCTTCCTCCGTTTGGGCCTCATGGAAAACCACAGTGACTGAAGCTGTGATTCGTGGGCAGTTGAGAGAGAAATTAAAGGAAAATTGCGCAGTGCGCGTTGTGGGAGAAGGTGAACTAGTGGTTGGGAAAGGAGGAGCAGGGGAATCCATACGGTGACCAGATCCTACAACCCGACCCCACCCACTCCTAGTATTTGGATAGTGACCTGTGTAATAATCACTGGACTGGCCGGAAGATGACTCGGTTGAGGGGCTGGAGGGAGCGCTCAGCGGTTGACCTCTAGTGCTCCCCCTGCGGCAACGCATCCTTTGATGCACGCGAGGCATGGGTGCAGTATCAGTAGCAGTGGGCACAAGAGGAGACGGAGAAGAAGAATTCCAAGAAACAGAGGAAGACAGACAAGGACCAGACCGAGAGAAATGTAGATATGCAGCAAGGTCTATGTAGCAGTTCAGCTAGCCACTTCTCCTTCTCGTCGCAGTGAGCAGGCAGTGTAACCCAGCAACTGGCTCGTCTGAAAAACCATAGCGAAATTCCATTTTATCGACCCGACTGCAATGCAATCGAAGGACGCCCATCATAATTAATCTCTGATCATTAATGAGAGCCGAAGGCCGGATCATATTGGAGCATGTGGAATCACTAACAGGAGTGGAGGTCCGATCTTGAACAGTGTTCAAACTTAATGCGATTAGATGTGAAAACCTTGGAACTTAATTGAACAACGTTAAAACTTAATGCGATTGATATGAAATCGCCACATCCATGTCCCATCGCCTTAAACGCCATCGAATGAACCCGCAGCCGGGAGCAGGGAAAGTTTTTATTGAGGACACGTGGCAGAAATTGATTGGAGCGGATCTTTGTTTGGGCCGCTTGCGCAGTGGAAATCTGGACCCGAAAAAGATTAGGGCGAATTTGATAAGAAATTCGCGTCACAACTCTCCCTCCGTACGCCAGCCCAACTTCGAACCCGAAAAATATTAGGGCGGAATTCATTTGGTTTTCGCGTCACAAAATTGGCCGACGTCAGTAGGCTATTTTGGAACGTGAATTTGGTTTGAATTATGGTTTATCGCCGTTTGAAGTCCGACGGGCTCGACTTAAGAACAATTTTGTTTGATCCCATATTATAAAATTTGTGTTGGTTTTCTTTGATAATACACATATTTATAATAAATCATGGGAATACCACACTAGTAAACATGTGGAAAAGTTATGTAAATTATTGAGAACAATCATTTTTATGTAAAAATATCCAAATGTGCTTTTGGGAAATAAGAATTCGAGTATTTGGTTCATATTGTTTTAAAGGAAGGAGTGAAGTTGGAGCCTCAAAAGATGCAAGCTATTACAAAATGACCTATTCCTAAGAAAGTCAAGGTTCTTAGAAGATTTTTTAGACTTACATGATATTATTGATCATTTTTTAAGAATTATGCATGCATTTCAAGTCCACTCACATATCTCTTGAAGAAAATATCATTTATATGGAATGATGAGGCTACTTTGGCATTCTCTCTTTCAATGGATGACATGTCTTCTACACCAACATCGGTTGCACCTACTTTTGGTAAAACATTCATAATAGAGTGTGAGGCACTAGGACAAGGAATTTACGTAACATTAACACAATAAGGGATATCATTGGCTTTTAAAAGCAAGGAATTCAAAGAAAATATTTGGTGAAATCTGCGTATGAAAAATAAATGGAAGCAATATTACATGCAATAAAAAATGGGGATAGTATATCATTGGGAGGTACTTTAAAGTCAAGATATACCATGATAGCATAAATTATTTTTTGAAGCTATGGATTTCATTGGAATATTAACAAAAATGAGGAGAAAAAATGCAAAGTTTTAATTTTGAGATAATCTGCAAAAAGGGTAAGGAAAATTTAGTACATGATGCTCTTTCTAAAATAGAAGAGGCCTCAAATTTATATCCAATTACATTTTATATTCCTAGGTGGCTAGAAGAATCTTGCCATAATGGAAAAATGACAATAGTACTAAACAAAAACTAAAATTTATAAAGGATGGGATGAACTCTATGGAGCATTGGGAGTGAAAGAGAGATATACTTTGGTGCAAATGTAGAATATTTTTATGCATGCAAGCATATTTGAATAAACAAATATTAAGGGAGTCCCATGTCTCTCTGATGGTAGGACGCAGGGTTCCTTAAAACGTCTCAAAGGATCAAAAAATATGTTTTTGGAAGGAATGAAGAAAGATATTCAAAATTTTGTAAGAGAAGGTCAGGTTTGCATAATAAATAAAAGAGAGATAGTAAAATCTCTAGGGTTACTTCAACCGTTCCACATACATATTCAAAGACTAGAAGATATATCAATAGACTTTATTACAGGGTTACTGAAATATAAAGGTAAGTATTACATTTTTGTGGTCATTTATATAGACAAATTTTGTAGATATTTTTTGTAGAGCTCAAAGTACATAAACAACAAGCCAAGTGGCAGAAGTGTCCGTGAAAGAAATTCATAGTCTTCATGGTTTTCCTAAAGTAATAGTAACAAGAAACTTTTGGAAATAATTATTTAATATGAGTGGAGAAACACTAGATGCCATGAGTTCTACATATCAAACACAATCAAATGGTCAAACAAAAATAGTTAACAAATGTTTTTAAGGTTATCTACAATGTTACTATTTAGAAAATCAATCTTAATGGATGAAGTGGGTTCGTCAAGGAAGAATGGTAATATGATACTACCTATCACACATCTACTAAAATTTCCCCATTTAAGGCCCTTTATGGATATCCAACTCCTAGTATTTCATACTTTTTGCAAGATAAGTCCAAAGTATAGGAAACAGAGTCACATATGGAAAATACTAAAAAAACTTTGAAAATTATTATGGAAAACCTTCAAATGACATGAAACATGATAAAACAACAAGGGGAACAACATTGAAGTGAAAGATAATTTGAGGAGGGTAATTGGGTATTTTTTAGATTATAGCATTATAAGCAATCTTCATTCAAGAAAAAGAAGAATAAAGACTTAGCTCAAAAATGTTATGGCCCTAAATAATTATTCATAGGATTGCACAAGTGGTATAGAAGTTATATTTTCCTTCTTCTTGCATTCATAAGGTTTTTCATGTATCTTGCCTAAAAAAGGTTTTGGGAAAAAATATGCCAATGTAAATAGAGCTTCCAAAATTAGATGAAGAATGAAAGTTGATTCTTGAACCAAAAAAAGTTATAGATAAACATTTTGTATCTCTTTGACATATAACCATTATGAAGTACCTAATCAAGTGGAAGAATATTCCTCTAGAAGAAGGTACATGGTAAAATGATCAATTCGTGATGAAATACCCACGGCTAAAGGCTTCGTTTGAAGTTTTGACAAAGGTTTTGTTATATGTTTTATATAACGCGCGGCGGAATAGTTTTATTGTTTGTTAAGGTCCCACACAGTGATCAAATTTGAAGGGTAGGTCCGAATTTCAATTAGAAGGGCATATATCTATGTTGCCCTTCCATAATGAAAAGTTAAAAAAAAAAAAAACTTTTCAATTGACCACAATAAATTATTTTTACATTTCATTTTCAGAAAGACAAAACCATCAATCTTTATATTAATAAAAGACTGTTACATATACAACAATGAATAAGGCTCCATCTTTCATTGCTTAAATATTTCATTGGCAATGTCAACATAAGTCTTGAAGACACTATTATAAGAGTTTGGATACATACCACCGGGATATAGGAGATTCTTATGTGTCAGATTGTGTAATGCAATTTTGACTTTGTCTCACAAGGAGCAGCAACATGGAGGTCTGGATTTTTCTTATAGAAATTTTTATTATTATTTGAAACGTTGTTTATAGATATGAATACAACAATGAAATTATGAGCATGGTGGACAATTAGTCAAGCTCATGATGCCAAACCATGATGATGTAAGTTTGGAATTTAACATTTTTACATGTTAAAGACAAATAGTCAAAATCAATGACAACTTAGTATGCCATAATTAATAATCATTCCCTGTTCACTTTTGTTAATAGGTTTATGTCACACGATGATCTCTCTTCTCTGGCATTTACTTGTATTGAAGATCACTGTTCTAGGAATAAGGAGTTATTTTCTCCAAAAATAACCCTAGCCAAACATTGACAATGCATCAAGGATATCTTTCTATGCTTCATAAGTACATATGTTCTAATTCTAAATCATGTCTTAGAAGTGGTTGTTTTGCTGGAAATTATTCACCAGTTGGTTTCATACCAAAGTCTTTTCTCATTTTCAGCATCCAATACATGAAAAAGATAATGGTTTAAAACAACATAAATATTTGAAATTTTGCAAGAATTGTCTGGCACACTTTGAATATTAATTTTGAAGTCAAGTGCATGATGCTGTATAGGATCAAGTGTCATTTTGAATACCAAATATTTCACAAGAAACTTCTCAACATGCTACCCTGCAGTAAGGATTAAATGACAATATTGCATCAACTATTTCCATAATAAAAGTGCACCTCGACCATAAGACTAAACAACTACAAATGTTGTAGATCTAACAAGACCACACAATCAAATGTATTCCACAAGGCCAATACTATATGAAAAATGAAAAGGATTTTGCAACCAAAAATACCTTAGGCAACTAATTCAATTAGATACACCAAACCATCAGCAAAAAGGAAAACCAACCTACTCAAAAGGCAAGCGTTTACCTCCTTTGACAAAATTTTGAGTTCCGAAACAAGGGCCTTTATTGTCTTGTCAATGCCCCTAGTAATTTGAATGGGGTTTGCACCTGCTGCAACAACCTAAACAAAAAGGTTTCATTTCAAATTATTTCCACAAATTTAAGATACAACCATTGTCAGTTTTGTATTTCCTAACAAGCTCATAAATTTTGACAAAAGAACCAAAATTTTTTAATACCTGATAGAAATTTTTTCACTCAAAAACTATCTTAGACTCAATAAGCCCAACCCAAAACAAAAAAACCAAACACCAGAAGACCCTACAAAAATGAATAGATGATCTTAATCCAGTACTATCGACAAAAAGTTACCTTTACACCCTCACTTATTAAACCCTGTGCTGTTGAATTTTAACTTCAACTGCTGCAGCAGAAGGACGGATGCAGCACCAACATTTTTTTTTGGAGGTTGCTTGCATGCCATCCAGAAATTTAATTCATCATTTAAAATTCCTGCAAGTTTTTTTTTGTAGACGACCGCAGCCATATTTCTGTACATGATTGTATTTAAACACAACAACCGACATTAACGTAATTCACCAACCAGAAATTAAACAAACATAAATTTACCCCCCAGTTTTGTAAATTCAAAAGGAGGACACGTGGAGCATTAATATTGGATCACATGAAATTGAAAGGAATCTGAAAACCTGAAAACCGGACCCGAATTTTTTATAAGGCACATTGGATTGAGAATTCACGTTACAAATTAGGTAGACGTCAGCATCCCATTTTGGAATGCGAATTTGGTTTGAAATTCAATCTATTCAGACTTTTGAAGTCTGACGGAAAGGGTTCTTTAATGTTTTGATAATTTAATTTTATGTATGCTTTAATATATACATATGTTTTAAACATATGTTATATATATATCATATGTGAAATGAAAGGTGGGCCATAGAATTTAGTTTTAAATTTATTTTTTAAAAAGAGGGTTTATTATAATATGTTTTATATGTTACGACATATAAAAATAAAAAGGACAAAAAAGCTTGGTATTTTTTTTTATAGACAGTATGTAAATTTTTTATTACACAACAGTGTGTAAAAAGTGAAAGACTAAGTGTAACTTTTTAAGTGTGTATGCACAACAGTGCGAAAGTGAAAAACACAGCAAAGTGTTTTAGAGACAGAGTATGTTTGTTTTGAACAGATAGTGAGTTGGTTTTATGCACTCCATTTTGTAGCAGTCATAATTTTGTAATCCCTCTCAGTGAGGAAGAAGTGTAATAGTTTTTTTTTGAGTTATTGAAGGGAATAGAAGTTTGTTTTCAAAGTATTGAAACTCTGTCTCTTGTCAAAGAAATTTTTATTTTCTCTGTGTTAAAAGAAGGGAGATTTATTCTCCATTCATTGTTCTGGAATTTTTCAATATTCCAACATGTGCAAGAACAACAGATGTTGTGGTTCCATCCCCAGCTAAATCATTTGTCTTTTCCGCAGCTTGCCTTACCAACTTGGCCCCAATATTTTCAACTGGGTCCTCTAATTCAACCAATAAAAATGCCAAAATCATAGCATTGAGATACATTTCATTACATTGTCAATAACAATAAAATTTGACTCAGCCATAACCCTTTCCTTTTATTGTTGTGAAAATCTTTATGCATTACTCTAATGTGGCTAGTCCATAGGCCAAGTAGACCACTGGGTAACAAATATGTTTCCTTTCACCTTTGAGTTTTCAAATTATGCCTACCAAATCTAAGACATTTAAGAGGGGGAAATAATACAACGTTAAAAAGAAAACCAGAGCACACATCTACAAATTACCTCCTTAGCTACTGTCACGCCATCATTAACTATTTTCGGAGAACCATGCTTGCTCTCCAAGACAACATTTTTCCCCTCGCCCCAAGGGTGACTCCAACAAGATCAAAAATTTTGTTCACACCGCTTGCAAGACAAATTGACAATGCTTTCAGTAAGTGTGCAATTGAATGCCATACCATATGCCAAAACAACCCTCCATGAAAAATTATAATAACACATTAAAATCGAATATAAGTGGACAAGGAAAGATCCACCGCAGTGAAGTTTCATGTGCAGGTGACCTTCCTTTAAACATAATTTTTTCTCTGACCTGCAATTTTTTTGTCACTGAGACATCCTTGTTGAATTACAACTCCTTTTCCATAGCTCTTGTATTAACTACCTTCTCTCTGTCGCGTAATCTCAGATTCCCTCTTCTGCTTGAGCGATTAAAGGAAATGGGTGAAAAAACTGAAAGAGAAGACAATTGCCTGCCATAATTATCAAACATTGCACCCAACTTCTTCCCCTTTCCATTGTTACCCAATGAGGTAGATGTGGCAATTTTTGTCATACTGCCCAAAGCAGAGGCCATCTTCTCTTATCCTGAATATAGAATTACAATATCTTCATATTAGTATGAACCTTAAAAAACATGACTCCCATTGCTAAAAACCACTTTTAAGTTGTAACAGGCAAACTAAACAACTATCGCAACTTTTGGAGCATTAAGAGAGAAACAACCAAAGAGAAATACAACCACAATCCTCATTTTAATGAGACCGGACTATATATTTGCATTAAGATAATAGAAAGAAATCACGACTATATTAAGGCCAGCACAAAACAATCTTTAACCAGTGTCTCTCGCGGCCTTCAGGTTGCCATGCCAGAGGTTGCATATTTTTAATTTAAATTCTTGACCTCTCGTGCCCATCTATGAATGCATCCAATGGGATATCTACATCAAATGCTCCTTTATATCCCCAAAAACAAATTCCCTAATACAAGAGCACCAGTATTGATGGATCACCCCACACCATCCAACCCACTAGAAACGGTGAAAAAGGAAACCCGATAAAAATTCTGAAATATCTCAGCATGACTATATGGGTGGTTCTTATGAATCAACCAACCATTCAGAACATGCTCATCAATCCAAACCATGAGTATTATGTGACGATATTCAAGCAGGCACTGAATCGGATTTCTGAAGCTATGTTAGAGAAACCCTAAACTCTCACTGAAAATAGGTGAAATGTGGCACCACTAAGATATTGACATGTGCCAATTGGTATAATTGGTAGACAATTGGCATTCTCAAACAATGAGGTGATGCAGGAATGACATGAGGGAGAAAATATCAGGAAAGCCCCAAATCTGGAGAACTAAAGCTCATCACCAACCTGAGATTGACAACTTTACATGATGTAACCTATGAAATCATAAATGGAGAAATCATAGTAACAATAAAGTAACCTATGTAACAATAAAATCGGATTCATCCTCAGAGTGGTAATGGGAGAAATCATAGTGAACAACAGGAAACATGCAGAGTTTCTTACAATCAAATAGATGAAAAAACACATACAAAAAACCTAGATAATAATCATGAACAAGCTTAATATTAAATTATGAACTGTAAAGGAACTTAAAAAATGTGACTTTACGAACCTGGTCAAGCGCATAGGCAAAAATATCATGAACATGACCCTGGTTGACAAGTTATATTGCTCATGATGCAAGAGGATTTGTACTTGCACTACCAAGTCAATCAAAATCCATCATTATCTATACAATAAATACGAGTAATTGATGTAGTATTTCTTACTCTAAGATGCATTCTTATGATAATTTTAGAACATATGTTGAAAATGTCAAAACATACCTAAATAATCTCCTCTTCGTTTCAAGAACAATTTATTGGAGTCGCATGAACTTGGAACAAGCCTCCCACGATCTAAAAGAGTAGCAACTAAGTCAACAGTGACTTTTTTGTTGCTACGCTGGATCAAGGGAGGTTTGCTCCAAGATTAAATCGCTCCAATAAATTATTCTCTACTAAACAGGGCCAACCACGTGAAGGTGGAAGCTCTTATGGCCCCTCCCCCCCCCCCCCCCTCCTCACATCACTCTCAATTCCCCAATACCCAATCTATATTTCATTTTTTACTTTCATGAGCATAAAAAAAAATATTCAATAACTAATAAAAAAACAATTCAACAAAATGTACGCAAGGAAACATTGCAATTAATGCTTGACATAAAAATAGTATGATAAATGAGTTTTTTATATAACGCAAAAAACGTTCCAAGTATGGTAACGTTTGTCTTATAATAACACAATATTTTACATTATCAAATTTTCTTTTTCTTCTTCCTATTTCTAAAGCTCCTAATTACACCATCAATATCATCATGCTCTGCTCCTGTTTCGTGCCTTTCGACCCGCACTGCTGACCTAGTTGCGTAGTCACGATGTCTGGTCTCATCCAGTGATGGGGCATCGCCTACAAAAATAGATAATATTAAATTTTAATTCTCAGTTTTTAAATATCATTGAGCTAGTTTAGTAATATTAATAAAAAAAATTGCAATGAGATTATTTACCTGGTGCACCAGTTGTCGCCACTGACCTAGTTGCATAGTCACGATGTCTGGTCTTATCCAGTGACGGGGCATCGCCTACAAAAACAGATAATATTAAATTTTAATTTTCAGTTTTTAAATATCATTGAACTTGTTAGCCCCCCTATGAAATTTTTGACAAGCAAACAGGGGGCTAAATTTTTGTTGAGCCTTCAAGGAATGCATTTCCCTTGAAAACACATCATCCTTGAAGCCTCCTTGTGCCTTTGTCTTTTGTCAAAATCCCCTCTATTGATTTCCATCAGAAAGCCTCTCTGCTTTGAGAGAAATGCCCAAAGGCCTCCTTTTTCCCCCTCATTTCACCCCCACTTAGCCTCTTTTATTTCCCCTTTGCCTCCCCTTCTATTTCCCCTCTTAACCCCTAAATCTCCCCAGAATCCCCTTTAAATTCTACCCATGTCCCTTGTTTGGGCTATTTCCCCCTTTATTCCTCTATTATTCCCCTTCCTAACCTCTAAATCACATTGAAATGGGCCAAAAACCCACGTTCACACCTTATAGTAGGGCTAAACCCCTTTTCCCCTCTCTTCCGATTATAAGTCCGCATCATTAATCACTTTAATACATAAGTGATCTATGTATTAACCACTTCCCCTTCCATACCCCGCCATGTATTTGCATAAATTTTATTATAAAGTCTTGTGTTATATATATAGTCCGCCGCATTGCAATCGCAATCGCAAATTTTGTGGGATGACCCCCGATTGGTACATCGCAAATACTTGCGATGCGATTGATCACATCGCGCCCCGATCGTTCCATCCTCCGATTGATCGCAAGTCTTTCTGCCCGAGCTCTGATTGCGATCCTCCAATCTCATCCTGACCGTCGATCTTCCCGCCAGATTGGACGGCTAGCACTAAATCGCGCCCCAACCCCCGATCGCAATCGAAAACCTTCTCGTCCGACTCCCGATTGCGATCTCCCGATTCAATCCTGGCCATCCATTTCCCTGCTGATCCTACGGCCCAGCGCTAATCACTTCGCACCCATCGCGCCTCCCATTTCCCCTCCGATTGAATGCAGGCCGTTGATTTGGTCCTCGATCCGACGGTTGGCGCTTGATCGCAACATCGCTCTGATCGCAATCAGAAATTTTTAAATGTGTCACCCCTGCTTCCCCCGATTGCGATTCTCCGACTTGATCACGATCGTCCGTTCACCCAAGATCGATGGCTCATATTTCATCGCCTCTTCCTCCATGTTTCTTCCATCAGACCTTCTCAAATAGTTCATCATTTGATCCCCGCCATCCGTTGATCTCCTCCTGAGATCCAACGGTCTAAGTTTAATCGCATCTCCGCCTCCGCTGGGTCCCACCTCGTACGACCGGTCCCGTCCATTTCATTGCATTTCACGTCTTTCCTTTGTATTCCCCTCCAAGCGTTTAACCTTTGGGTTTTACACTATAGCCATTTCTTCCGCCATTCTCCATTATTTCCGCCGTTTTCACTGTTTCGCCACCGTCCCTCCGGGCCTCCATTTCCTTCCTCCGCCACCATTACTGAGGTTTGTAACGGATTGTTTTTATTATGCAGACAGCTCACAGAGGCTATTTCAGCATTTGCCAGCAAATCATCAGCAGAGAGTCAAAGCGGGTTAACGCCTGTTAGTGATATAATTGATGTTTAACCCAGCAATTCAAAAGAAAGGCGCAGTTTGAAGACCAATGCACACGCAACAGTCTTATCTGTGTTTAATATTCAGCATAACTTTTTCTCTAGACGTACACCATTCCTACAATGCTCTCCATGCCTCCTCGAGCCCTTAAAATAATGTTTCAGACAGAATCTTCTTTAAGACTGTCTGGACAGCAGTTATTGAAGTATGGAGAAGATCCGCAGATTTTTATCCATGTCATTTATTCCAGAATGGCATCGCAGAGTTCCAGACCGCTGAGAGGGTTTAAGGAACATATCAGAGGTCAAAATCGACCTGACAGGGATCTCCGAACCAGTCTTAGAGTACATACAGCGTTGCATAAAGCCATTAAGCAGTAGGGGCGTGAACACTTGCGCCATTCTGTCTTAATGAGACTCATTTAATTTGTATCTACTCATGTTTTCACTTCTTCTCCTATAAAAAATCCCTGAGAAAGAATTGAAAGGGTTGTTGTTGTCCAGTTGCTCGGCTGTTGCTGTTAGAGGGATTCAGCTTGACTGTTAGAACAGTCTTGGGAGGGAATAGCAGAGAAGTTGTATGTAATAGGCTGGGAGGAGAAAGTTTGGATTGTATTAGCCATTGGGCTTATTGTACATGACTGGTTTTTCATCAATTAATCAAAGCACATTTCACAGGATCCTGGTCTATTACTATTGGTGATGTTTTTCCTAACTCAGTTTATTACATTTTCATACTGTTTCATGTTCTTCTGGTAGGCAACAGAAGTATAGCATAGGATTCACCCTTGTTAGGTGCCCTATGTTCCTGCTCTCCCTACCTTTAATGTTTTCTGCTTTATGTGTTATCTAAGAGTAAATTCATGGGGTTTAAGTAGTGCAGTGGATGTTATTGCCTACTGGCTGATGTATGAACTTGGGGGTTCGCTGCTTGGATGTCTCTTTGTCAAATTTATCTCTGTTTTTCCGTTGGAGTTGCTAAAGCAGACCTGGAGTTAAATGGCCTCTGGTCCGATCTATAAGCAACCCCTTTGTCCCGTTCTGAGAGTTGCCTTTGAGTATGTCCAAGCAGTTCTGGAGTTAAATGACCTCTGGCCTGAACTATAGACAAAAACTTGGTTGTCTTTCCTTCTTCCACCTTCTTCCCTTAATTTTCCATCCCATCATCTATCTAAAAGATCCTTTAGTGTAGATGACTTTCCCTGTGGAAGCTTTGGCTAGTTTTTGCATGTAATTTCCTTTCATGACTCCATAGCCCAATGGATGGCACTTTCTTGGCCTATCCCCTTTGCTGAAATATCTTGCTGCCTTGTTCCTTTTCTCCCATTACCTTCTCAGTTTATGATCTCCTAACCAACCCAGCAACCAACCAACCAAATTATCTAGAACCCCCCTTTTGTGCCTCATAAATAGCCTAACGTCTCATTTTGAGCTTCAAAGATATATCATCCTTTGCTCTATTTGGAGAGATCCCTCTCTGGGTCCAGGAGGGCTAGATCCTAGGGCCCCAAAGTGGTTTGATGTTGCCCTATCTTTTGGTATTGCCAAATATGCCAAAACATAGGAACTCCAACATAATGGCGACTCCGCTGGGGAGAGACCAGTCAGCTTCGATTTGGTAAAACACTGTGGTGGACAATGAAATCTTAAATCATCCACTTGGCGACTCCACAATTCCTGAATGATTAAAGGACTCCACTGGTGATCAGCAGGCCATTGATTATCTGTGGTTTCGCATAAGACTTCCCTGGGAGACCATGTTGCAGTACAACATCATCCATGCTGAAGACCAAGCCACGTCACTAATGGAAGACCGTGAATAGTTTGCAGAAATGTTTCCAGATTTCATGGCAGTATGCCGTGATATAATATCTAGTGACTTGGCAGAATATAAGGTGGAGGACCTTCCAAGGGTTATTCCTCTCAGCTCAGAAGGCGGACCCGTGATCAAGAAATTTTTTTATAAGTGGTGGTTGAGAGGTATGAAGCTGAGCTCAAACTTTTAAGCTCACAAGAGATATCATACGATTTCAGAGACGCGAGAGCCTTTTTGGAAAGTCTCCCGCCCCCTAAAAGAGAAGAGATTCCGCTGCTGTTCGAAGTACAAGAAGAAGATGATCCGGCTTTCAAGAGCCACCTTGAGGATGCAGCGGAAAATGCAATAGTCGAAGCTGCCCAGGACACGGATAGCCTACCAGTCATGGAAGGCCTGAAAGAGGAAATCGTACATCATCTGTTCGTTGATCCTGTGGCAGAATATATGGAGGCCCTGATTAGCTCAATTACTCCAGCATTGATCCTCATCAGGGGCCAGATTTATCAGGGGTGGTCACTACTGATGGTGATCACAGTTTTGAAGAACCACATGCCGAGCACCCTGTGGTTATCTCTAACAAGCAGTCAGTGTTCATATCCTTTTTTGTTACTGCTTGATTGGCTGCATTGGCATTATCATATCACCTAGAACATCAGAGATTTCCAATTAGAGTAGGGTAGGTATGAAAAGCTCAATAAAGCTTAGTCTATGAGCATGTAGTTAGTTGTTTCAATTTCTGTCTTAGAATGTAGAGAAGAAACCTGCTAGAAAGTCTAATCCTAGCAGGTAGCAGTGTAGATAGAGAAACGCGTGAGGCCAACAGTCTAATCTGGTCTCATGGAGTAATAAGGGTAGAAGTAGAGTAGGTTTATTTTTCCTGTTCGTAAAAATTGATGATGTAAAAGGGTCTGCAAGTCCAAATGCACCCAAAAGAAAAATGTTAGGACTATAGTGTGGGTAGGTAGTTGTGTGGGAGAATTTTACTGCTGATATGTTGTCTTCATAGTATTGTGGCAGTTGGTCTAAAGAAAGAAAGGGATGAGCCAAGCAGCAGGCATCTGGCCTACACCAAAGATCATTTTCTGGATTCTTGACTCCTTCAAGAAGAAGCCATCCCCATGTGGAGCCACTGTTAGCCCCCCTATGAAATTTTTGACAAGCAAACAGGGGGCTAAATTGTTGTTGAGCCTTCAAGGAATGCATTTCCCTTGAAAACACATCATCCTTGAAGCCTCCTTGTGCCTTTGTCTTTTGTCAAAATCCCCTCTACTGATTTCCATCAGAAAGCCTCTTTTCTGTGAGAGAAATGCCCAAAGGCCTCCTTTTTCCCCCTCATTTCACCCCCACTTAGCCTCTTTTCTTTCCCCTTTGCCTCCCCTTCTATTTCCCCTCTTACCCCCTAAATCTCTCCAGAATCCCCTTTAAATTCTACCCATGTCCCTTGTTTGGGCTATTTCCCCCTTTATTCCTCTATCGTTCCCCTTCCTAACCTCTAAATCACAATGAAATGGGCCAAAAACCCACTTTCCCACCTTATAGTAGGGCTAAACCCCTTTTCCCCTCTCTTCCTATTATAAGTTCTCATCATTAATCACTTTAATACATAAGTGATCTATGTATTAACCACTTCCCCTTCCATACCCCGCCATGTATTTGCATAAACTTTATTATAAAGTCTTGTGTTATATATATAGTCCGCCGCATTGCAATCGCAATCGCAAGCCATTTTCAATCGCAATCGCAACTTTTGTGGGACGACCCTTGATTGGTCCATCGCAAATACTTGCGATGCAATTGATCGCATCACGCCCCGATCGTTCCATCCTCCGATTGATCGCAATTCTTTCCGCCCGAGCTCCAATTGCGATCCTCTGATCTCATCTTGACCGTCGATCTTCCCGCCAGATCGGATGGCCAGTGCTCAATCGCGCCCCGACCCCCGATCGCAATCGCAAGTCCCCTTCCGATCGCAATTGCAAACCTTCTCGTCCGACTCCCGATTGCGATCTCCCGATTCAATCCCGGCCATCCATTTCCCTGCTGATCCTACGGCCCAGCGCTAATCGCTTCGCACCCATCGCGCCTCCCATTTCCCCTCTGATTGAATGCGGGCCGTTGATCTGGTCCTCGATCCGACGGTTGGCGCTTGATCGCAACATTGCTTTGATCGCAATCGAAACTTTTTAAATGTGTCACCCCTTCTTCCCCTGATTGCAATCCTCCGACTTGATCATGACCGTCCGTTCACCCAAGATCGATGGCTCATATTGCATCGCCTATTCCTCCATGTTTCTTCCATCGGACCTTCCCAAACAGTTCATCATTTGATCCCCATCGTCCGTTGATCTCCTCCTGAGATCCAACGGTCTAAGTTTAATCGCATCTCCGCCTCCGCTGGGTCCCACCTCGTATGACTGGTCTTGTCCATTTCATTGCATTTCACGTCTTTCCTTTGTATTCCCCTCCAAGCATTTAACCTTTGGGTTTTACACTATATCCATTTCTTCCGCCATTCTCCATTATTTCTGCCGTTTTCACTGTTCCGCCACCGTCCCTCCGGGCCTCCATTGCCTTCCTCCGCCACCATTACTGAGGTTTGTAACGGGTTGTTTCTATTACGCAGACAGCTCACAGAGGCTATTTCAGCATTTGCCAGCAGATCATCAGTAGAGGGTCAAAGCGGGTTAACGCCTGTTAGTGATATAATTGACGTTTAACCCAGCAATTCAAAAGAAAGGCGCAGTTTGAAGACCAATGCACACGCAACAGTCTTATCTATGTTTAATATTCAACATAACTTTTTCTCCAGACGTACACCATTCCTACAGCGCTCTCCATACCTCCTCGAGCCCTTAAAAGAATGTTCCAGACAGAAGCTTCTTTAAGACTTTCTGGACAGCAGTTATTGAAGTATGGAGAAGATCCACAGATTTTTATCCATGTCATTTATTCCAGAATGGCAGCGCAAAGTTCCAGACTGCCGAGAGGGTTTAAGGAACATATCAGAGGTCAAAATCGACCTGACAGGGATCTCCGAACCAGTCTCGGAGTACATACAGCGTTGCAGAAATCCATTAAGCAGTAGGGGCATGAACACTTGCACCATTCTGTCTTAATGAGACTCATTTAATTTGTATCTACTCCTGTTTTTACTTCTTCTCCTATAAAAAATCCCTGAGAAAGAATTGAAAGGGTTGTTGTTGTCCAGTTGTTCGGATGTTGTTGTTAGAGGGATTCAACTTGACTGTTAGAACAGTCTTGGGAGGGAATAGCAGAGCAGTTGTATGTAATAGGCTGGGAGGAGAAATTTTTGATTGTATTAGCCATTGGGCTTATTGTACATGACTGGTTTTGCATCAATTAATCAAAGCACATTTCACAGGATCCTGGTCTATTACTATTGGTGATGTTTTTCCTAACTCAGTTTATTACATTTTCATACTGTTTCATGTTCTTCTGGTAGGCAACAGAAGTATAGCATAGGATTCACCCTTGTTAGGTGCCCTATGTTCCTGCTCTCCCTACCTTTAATGTTTTCTTCTTTATGTGTTATCTAAGAGTGAATTCATGTGGTTTAACCAGCGCAATGGATGTTATTGCCTGCTGGCTGATGTATGAACTTGGGGGTTTGCTGCTTGGATGTTTCTTTGTCAAGTTTATCTCTGCTTTTCCCTTGGAGTTGCTAAAGCAGACCTGGAGTTAACTGACCTCTGGTCCGATCTATAAGCTGCCCCTTTTTCCCTCCATTGAAAGCTACGTTTTGAGTATGTCCAAGCAGGTCTAGAGTTAAATGACCTCTGACCTGATCTATAGATAGAAAATGGGTTGTTTTCCTTCTTTCACCTTCTTCCCTTAATGTTCCATCCCATCATCTATCTCAAATATCCTTTAGTATAGATGACTTGCCCTCTGAAAGCCTTGGCTAGTTGTTGCAGGTAATTCTCCTTTCATGACTCCATAGCCCAATGGATGGCACTTTCTTGATCTATTCTCTTAGCTGAAACATCTTGCTGCTTTGTTTCTTCCCTTCCATTGCTTTCCCAGTCCATGATCTCCCATCCAACCCAGCAACCAACCAACCAAATCATTTAAAACCCTCCTCTGTGCCTCATAACTAGCCTAACATCTCATTTTGAGCTTCAAAGATACAAATCATTCTTTGTTTATTGGAGAGATCCCTCTCCGGGTCCAGGAGGGCTAGATCCTAGGGCCCCAAAGTGGTTTGATGGTGTCTTATCTTTTGGTATTGCCAAATTTTCCAAAACATAGGAACTCCAACAGAACTAGTTCGGTAATATTAATAAAAAAAATTGCAATGAGATTATTTACCTGGTGCACCAGTTGTCGCCGCTGACCTAGTTGCATAGTCACGATGTCTGGTCTCATCCAAAAAGGATTCGGCACGCTCTATTAACCGTATAATATTAAATTTTAATTGTCGGTTTTTAAATATCATTGAACTAGTTCGGTAATATTAATAAAAAAAATTGCAATGAGATTATTTACCTGGTGCACCAGTTGTCGTCGTTGGGACTGTTGCCCTGTCTTCCTCTCCGGTGGTAAGATCCTCAAGGGAAACATTCTCTGTCATTTAAACAAAAAACGTTATAAGGACAACCATCAAGGTATAATTAGAAAAAATTATAAGTGGAAATTAATTACTGTCACGACCCTCACTGATAGTAGCATTGTCGGCCTGGTCCCCACTACAATGATCAAGTTGCACGTGAGGATCATCTACATCTGGCTCTAAAACTGGGTTATTTGCCTCGTCGGTAGTGCTGCTCCCCTGATTTAAACAAAGTTGTTAGACATTAAATTTATGGACAAAAACAAACATATTGAAAGGTTAATGTTTTACCTTATCAGGCATTTTGGATCTTGGGACCTGCCCCAAGCTTCTGCGACGTTCAACTATGGCTTGATAGCCGAAATGGAAAGCGATATTTTTATCTTCCTCTGTAGTTTCTGTTCCGAAGTCATCACCCTACATTACATATGATTGTGTATTTTTAATCATATTTGATAGGATTACAAAAACGTTGAAAGGCGATACAATTAATTATAAGATGTTTAGCTACTTAATTACAATTCTTGCGGCTAATTTCAAGTAGCTTCCCTGGCCTAGCTTGTGATGGCCCTTTTTTTCAATCCTAGCTTTGGTTTCCTTTGAGGTGTTAGGAAACCTAGCATCAAAATATTGAAGTTAGATATGACGTAGCACACTTTTATTTTAGACATAGAGAAAATTAAAGCTATTGAATTAAAGTTGTAATTTACCTTGCGAGTCCAGTTGGCATTTTTCCTTCTTTCTTTTCCCTTTTCTCTTTTCCGTCATGGATGAGTGCTCTCCACTCACTCTCTGGAACTGTGAGAGGATGCTCATATCTAGGGTTAAATTGAAATTGCGTCCTATAGGTGTCCCTGGTATATTTCAAATATTTGCCAGCTACCCGAGCCACCGCTGTTCTGTCAAATATGCCGACCCCAAAAAGGGTTTCTAGATAATCTAGAAGTTCTTTTTTCAGGTTGGAACTCTGGGAATTCCACCCTGTGCGTATGGTTGGGCCAAAAATTACCAACGCATGGCTCTCCAGATACCTATAGAACTCATTGTTTCCTACACAGAAAAAAAGAAGAAGAAGATATTATCATTAATTTAAAAATAAAAATCATGATAAATATGTTTTAGATAAAGTACATGAAATAGTTAAAATATTAAAATTTACTTGGGAGTTGTACATGCTTTATAGGGACACCCTCATCATTCACCAACAACGTGCCATTAATGGTCCTTATGGAGCTGACACATGTAGCTCCAGGAAACGCAATAATGTAGTTGGCCATATTAGCCTCATCATTTCCAACATGTTCAGCGGTTGGCTGGGTGTCTGCTTGGGCAGGGTGTGTTTCTTGGCTGGCACCTAAAGGAGTAGAAGGTGTACGAGAGGGTTGTTGGGCAATCTCTTGCCCTTGTGTCCCACTACCACCAACACCGAGTTCAGCAAGTGCCAGAAAACACTACATACAAAAGAAATTTTACCAAACTATCACAATTCATCTCATGCAAAACAAAAATAATATCCTTTTGACTTTTTATTATTACCTGGTATGTTTCTAGCTGGCTCATAAGTTGTTTTATCCTCTCTTCTGTTTCAGGTGTTTGAGGTGCGTCTATCAAAGTATTAAATTCCGACCTTGCATCTCGTGCCTTTTTTCACAACAAGAACACTGGAGATAGGGATGAAGAAAGCTCTTCCTCAAAGAGGGAATCATCAGGCGTACCATGGCTAGGTGTCTGCATATTTGAACAAAATTAATATTATTTCAATTATGTAAATAACTAAAATACCCGAAGATAGAGCAATGCTGGCACTTTACATGTTCTTCCGCTGGCCTCTTTCCACGATCATCCCGTCTCAGGGTTGTTCCTGCACTTCTCTGATCAGTCTGCCACATTGCAATAAAATTATAAATGTAAAAACTTGAAAACAATATCTAACTTGAAAACACAAAATGAAAATTGAAATAATTTCTAACAAGACACCGGACGATAGAGTTAGAGTTTCAAATATGCCTTGCATTGAATTCAGTCCTGGAAACATGTCATTGCACATTAAGGCACCCAAACAAGAGACGAGTTGACAATGAAGACCTTATTGAATATATTGTTGGAGCAACTTCTAGTAAACTTGTTGTGAAGACCTTGAGGACATTTTTGGAGCAACATTGTTGAAGCTGATGGTATAGCATTGTTGGAGACGATCTTCAAGGGCCTTGAAGTGAAGCTTTTGGAGCAACTATTGAAAAATCCTTAGAGCATTTAAGTAAGGCACTTTCTATCTTCCATCACCTTTTTCCTTTCAATATCCTTTAAACGATTTTGTTGATATTTAATGTTTGAAATCATGTTATAATTCCTTGATTATATGTGTTTGGGGACTTTCCCTTTGAAATTACTCAAAAATACCTTGGCAATTTTATCTTCAGGATGCATGTCTGACCCTATTGTTCAATATTTTGATTGATAGTAGTAAACATAGAGAGTTAGGGGGCTCTTGACTTGGTTTGGTTGGGCCATTAGATCCCTAAAATCTACTAGGTAGAACCCCCCTTGAGTTGGAGGAGAGCTAGCTCGAAGTGAAAATAGGTTGGTGAGGTGACAATGGGGCTATTGAATTACACATGGTATCACACTTTAGCTTTAGGAATTTATCTTGAGAAGTGCAATATTTTGCTATATCAATTCTCAAATTTTTTACAACACTATTGTTAAGAACTAATAAGAAGTGATGTTGAGGGGTTTTTGGGTATAAGAAACAATACCATTTAAAAACTAGGGTTTTCAGTCCTTGGCATTCCTTCACCTAGGCCTAGGGGCACACTAGAATAATTTCACACTAAACCATGCAAACTTAAAAGTAACTTAATAGATCCATAGATTAATAATAATCATAATTCCTAATTTCCTATTGTACGATATGATGAAAATTATTCAAACATGAAGCAATGAAGACATGCAATGTCTGAATTTCAAGATTGATGAACCAATACAAGAAGTTAGAAACTACAACTTTGATTCAATACTCTGTGTCCTAACTCCAGGAAGGAATCTAGTTTGTAGTACAAAACATGCATCATGTATTATCAATTCTTAATTGACAACAACTAAATGTCATCTACCTCATCAATTCCTTCCCATTTTGTGTTTTTATGTTATATTCCTTATAAAAGTGTCAAATTTCTCTCAAAGTAAGCAACCACTGAACAAAATAAAAAATAGTTGAGATAAGATTGAGAAATGGTCATTTATTTCTTGAAAGGATCTTCACAATTTCTTTGGTTGTTTTTCATCTCAAGAAACAAGAAATGACCTAAGAAACTATCGTGATGTAATATAAGAAACAACACGGTGCAATGGCCATTTTCAAAGCCAAATGATGTCCATTGAGGACATGGCCTTTATTTGGTTCCTGTTTCATAGGAGTTTCGGGTAGAAATGGAACTTTGTTGTACCATTTCCAGTAGTAAAAAGGGAAAACCTTCTTTTTCCATGGGAAATAATTTACCTTTCCTTTTTTCAAGATAATCTAAATCACAAAAAATATGAACTATACTGCACACATTCTTGGATAATGTGAAAGTGGAAAAGGAATACCCTACACAAGTGATGCACACATATACATTTGAACACTAATAGATTTTTGTAGTTGAAATGCAATTCTTGTTTTCATTTAAATGTAGGCTTTTTAAAGCAGGGAGAAATAATGGCTGCCAAATTAATAAGCGTTTCTTTGGGAAAAATTTAAATCTTGTATTGGGTGATGAAGATAATAGATGGTATTGAATCTTGATTCTTGACATCTACAGAGAACCCTACAGCCTAACACAATCCAATGGAATTGACCAAAAAAACCCAAATAGAGTCAACCCTACTATAGGAGGAAGGGCCTGCAGTAAGAACTTACCATTTTGCAAGAGCTAAGGGCGAATGCTGTTCTGCAAGAGCTGAGGGTGAATGCTATTCTGCAAGAGCTGAGGGCGAACGCTGAGGGAGAATGTAGGGCGAATGCTGTTCTGCAAGAGCTCAAGGCGAATGCTGAGGGCGAATGCTGTTCTGCAAGAGCTCAGGGCGAATGCTAAGGGCGAATGCTATTCTGCAAGAGCTGAGGGTGAATGCTGAGGGCGAATGTTGTTCTGTAAGAGTGGAGGGAGAATGCGCACGTGATATCAGACGTTAATGTAGCACACATGTACATTTGAACACTAATAGATTTTTGTAGTTGAAATGCAATGCTTGTTTTCATTTAAATGTAGGGTTTTTAAAGCAAGGAGAAATAATGGCTGCCAAATTAGTAAGCGTTTCTTTGGGAAAAATTTAAATCTTTTATTGGGTGATGAAGATAATAGAGGGTATTGAATCTTGATTCTTGAAATCTAGAGAGAACCCTACAGCCTAACACAATCCAATGGAATTGACCAAAAAAACCCAAATAGAGTCAACCCTACTATCGGAGGAAGGGCCTGTAGTAAGAACTTACCATTTTGCAAGAGCTGAGGGCGAATGTTATTCTGCAAGAGCTGAGGGCAAATGTTGTTCTACAAGAGATGAGGGCGAACGCTGAGGGAAAATGCTGAGGGAAAATGTTGTTTTGCAAGAGCTGAGGGTGAATGATGTTCTGCAAGAGCGGAGGGCGAATGCACACGTGATATCAGACATTAATGTAGCTATTGTGACGGATACGAAACAATAAAATTATTTTTATGTAGCACGCATATAAGTTTCGTATTTTTATGTAGTGCGCATATAAGTGTCGTTATACCGACGGCGGACAAAGCGTCGCTATTGCGACGGATGCCTCCAAACGTCGCAATTGCGACACTTAGATATTGTGTCATACTTGCGACGTTTGGAGACAGCCGTCGCAATAGTGACGCTTTGGGGCATAGTGTCGCAACTGTGACGTCTTCCTCCAAACGTCGCAATTGCGACACTTTGTCTAAGTGTCGGTATTGTGACACTTTTCTATAAACGTCGGTATAGCGACGGTTTCGGGCGATATGGAAAAAATTTGGGGAAATTTCCGACCTTTGGTCAAAAGCGTTGGAACCAAGTGTCGGAATTTCCGCCAAATGTAGTAGTGACATATTTGACTCTGACTCTATCTCTAGATATAGCTCATAGCTTTGACTAATGACTCTAGTTTTGGCTAAGGTTGTAGCTCTAGTTTTGGCTCACTTCTTCCAAAAATACAAAAGAATTCTCATTGATTCCTTTCTCTAATAAATATATTTTATCTCTTCAATCAGAATTCGTTCCCATATTCAAGGTGAAAGTATCTTTCATTCTTATACTTGGAGAATATCAATCTTGGTATCCAATGGAACCCAATTCAAATCCTGATATTCTATTGTTCAGTGGTATCTCAATAATAATATGATATCGTTTAGTAAATCCATAGGAGTAATTATGGGTTGTGTTAGGCCTCCGTAGTTTGCAAGATTGGCAAGAACAAATGTTGTAGAGCCTACATCAAAACCATTTTGGAATCCTAGGATCTAGCCCTCCTGGATTCAGAGAGGGATCTCTCTATATAAGTGTTTTCAAAGATATGATCTTTAAGGCTTATGATATGATATTAGGCTAGTTATAAAGGACAAGGGTTTTGTTTGGTTTTGGTTGGGATGGATATCATCAAAATGAAGGAAATATTTGAAGGGTAAAGGTGTGAGCAGGTTGAGAGAATGGATTAGTTGATAAGATAAGTAAGAAACGACATCAATCCATTGGGCTATCGAGTCACAAAAGGATTTAATTGCACAACAACTTTCAAAAGTGGTCCATGGGTCAAGTCATCTATGTCGAAGGATTCTTTAGATTTATTTTGTGATATGGAAACATAAAAAGTGTTGTGAAAGAAGCAAACACACAAGAAAACAAAGGACAGCCTACGATCAGGTAAGTACTTTTAAACTATCCTGCTTTTAGCATGCACTCAATGAAAATACACAAAAGTAACCTAAGACTAGGTAAGGACTTTTAACCTAGCCTGCTTTTGATTTACTCTTGAGGGAAAACATTTAAAACAAACAAAAGAAAAGCTTAAGATCAAGTAAGAACTTTGAATCTAGCCCACTTTCAACATATTCTTAAGGAAAACATTCATGATAAACATAAAAATTAGCCTAAGATCAGGTAAGTACTTTTAAACTAGCCTGCTTTTGACATTCTCTTAAGGGAACTTTTCAAAGCAACTGTCGCAGAAGAAACTAGAGGACATGGATAACCATAGACTTCTCTAATTCAATCTTTACTTAGCAGACTTTTCAAGAACTTTCAAAGACAATATTTCAAGTTATACTCAGTAAACATGGGCTCACCAACACTTTACTGGTTATACTCTATTGAATTATCCTCAAAACAACATTAGAAGAAAACATAAAGATAAAGACTTATCAGTGAGAAATAGGGTACTTTACAGTAAATCCTAATCTATATTTGTCGTTCTTTATTAGAGAAAATGGATAGTATGGAAAACATGAGAAAAATAACAATTACAGTAAGAAAAACATCACCATGGACATAAACTAGGATGCCATGAATCAGCTTGTGTATTTGATGTTCAAACCAATTACAATCTTCAAGTCTAGTGGGTCTTTTATAGCTTCAAACTTCTCATCTCAACCTATCTTTCTTCAATTACAAAACATAGCTTCAGCATGCTTCAATAGCTATTTACATTCAATGAGTATGCAACAAACATTTTACAATACGCTCCTCTTATGATATTTATAGGTGAATTGAGGAGGTGGAGTGGAAATAAGGTCTAATTGTTCAATTAATACAGATTAAATGCTTCTCGGCCTTTGGGGATGCCTTATGGGGAATATTTCATATATTTAACTCTGTTTTAATTAATTGTACATTAACTTTTATTTATTTCAGTCACTTTTGTTGACTTCGGAGGCTTTTGGTAGGCTGGCAATTACTTCTGAGTTGTCTTTGGCAAATATCTCTAACTGTGCATTCAATTTGTATTCTTTTGAGGAAAATAGAAGGGCAGGTGGCATTTGGAGGATTAATTTCCTCTCTGATGTGGCATTTGGAGGCTTTGATTTGTGTTGATTTGGCACTTTAAACTCTGATTAGGCCTTTGATATGGCTTTTGTGCCTTCTTTAATCATTTTCGGGCTTTTTGTCTTTTTTCAACTGTATTAACCTTTAATCCCTTTGTTTTAACTGTGCTTTATCCAATATTTGCTTGATTTAGGCCTTTGAACCTTTGTCTTTATGCTTAAACCTTCATCTCTGATATTCTTCTGACTTTACTGCTTGTATACAGGTCTGCTACGCTGGAGGGTTTACTGTGTAATCAACATTAATAACATATTGATTAAAACTTGGGAATTCGACCCTCATGTCCCTTGCTTCATGCATTTTGGTCCTTGGAACATCATCCAAGGGTTTCTTGCCATTTAAATGGGCAGTGGAAGGCCTGCAAACTTTGGGCTCCATTAAAACCCACAACATAACAAAAAACTGTTATAAAATCTTGCGCGCATTGGGAATTACTTCTTACAGAGGCTGGCAGAGGGTGGGAGGAGCAGTAAGGAGGAGAAACAGCGTGCAGGAGGAGATTTCACGAAGGAAAACCATGAAATCGGGGTTTAATTTGAATTTCGGCGTGAAATATGAAAAGTGGTTTTGGAGATACCACTGGAGGTTTTCGTGCAGCATCCAGGCGACAAGCAGTTTTTTGCTTATCGAACGCGATACAATTAGAAGGTGACACATGGCTTCTAGGAAACCAGCGGTTTCGCGTGAATTTGGGTCGTTAAACCCTGACACGAAAATTTGCATGAAACACGATGTAGACTATTGGATGAGGAGGTGTAGATCCAACGGTGAGGGAGGAGCGCGATGGGGAAAGGTGCATGAGTGAGGGTTTTAGTGGGAGCCAGGTGTCAAGCGGAGATTGGACGGGCGGTTGGATAATGGTGGGTGGGCCATAATCCTGGCGTCATCTCTTTTGTTTGGTAGCGCCGATGTGTGCGATGGGTTGGAGACGTGGGTTAAACGAGAACCGTTATATCAAATAGATCTACGGTGAGGATCACTTGATGGAGTGGTAAGGCGGGGGGGAAAATAAGAAAAACAAAGATAAAGGGAGGAGGCTTGATAACCGTCGGATCTCCCAGATCGACAGTGGAGATCTGTCGTCGGGGGGTAAAGAGGATGGGATCAATGGAACAAGGGGGCTGTGATAGAGCACTGAAAATCATTGATCGTTATAGATCTACAGTGCAGATTAAGTCGGGGTTTGGATCATGGCCGAAAAAGGTGAAGGAAAATGAAGAAAATCATCGCATTTTGCCAATGCGATGGGGGCTTAAAGAACGAGAAAGGAAATATCTGGTGGAGGAGTAGGGGACCGGGGGTGGAGGAAAAAGGGGCTTAAGGAAGTGGCATGGATGGGGCGATCTACAAGTTAAATGAGGGTTGTCGGATCTTATGGATCTACGGTGTAGATCTCATCAGAGTATTGATATCGGGGTGGATAGAGGAAAGTGCAGGTCTATAGAGGAAATGCCAATGCGATGAGGTCTAAGGGGTTTAAGTGCTTGGTCATAGCACTGGGTTATATGGTGAAAAGGGCAGAATATTAAGCCCTTGGGGGCTTAAAACCTCAAAGGTTAAAGGACTGTCTTTAGGCCAAAAAGTGGGTTTTTTAGGGTTTTTTTAGGTTTCGATAGGAAAAAAGGGGTGATTTAAACCATAAAAAAGGATTTTTTATAAGTTTAAAAGGGATTTTTGAAGGTTCTTTAGGAAAATGAAGGGAAAATAAGAAGGAAAAAAGGGGATTTCAGAGGAAAATGGAGGATAAATAAAAGGGAAAAATGAATGAAATAGGCTTAGAAAATGATGGAAAGTGGCCTAAAAAACAGTCTCTTTTGATGTCAACAAGGTTACTTGGTGGATTTTTTGAATGAAACAACAGTGAAGATTACTCTTTGAGTTTAAAAAGCATTAGAAGGCTTCAAGAATGAGTAATTTTCTATGAAAATAATCTCTTGAAGGCTCAAGACCTGTTTTAGCCATCATTTGCTATGACAAAAATTTACTGATGGCTAAAAGGTTGCTCTCTTTAGCTAGGATCATTTTCTTCCCGACATGGAAACAATTCTATGTTATGATGTCAATTGCATGACAGTCTTTCTATGAAATCATAACACATTATTCTACCCACAACAATTTAAAAATCTTGCTATGTATGGTTGTAAGTGACATATATGCCTATAATATTTGAGATAATTACTTAAGATTTAGGTAGCATAAGGAATGGATAAAAGACAATTTGGTGAAAAAAAAATTATTTGCATTATATTTTCTTTGTTAGCCAACATTCAATTCCATGTAGCCCCCAAGGTCACTTACCTCCATGCACCAATCTTTAGCAAATCTCTAAATATGGATACTACTATTGCAATATTCAAAGTAAAAATAAATTCATGGTTTCCCTTGATGTTAGCATCCACATGTTGTCTATTTTTTTGATGACATTAACCTTTGGTGTTTTTATCAATCCTTAGACAATATTTGCTCCTTAGGATACAAATGAAAATAAATGTTCATCCTCTATAATCTTCACTGTGGTTCCTAGGATGAAGCTTCCAATGAAGTCAATAATACGTTTATTCCTAATGTCCATTCAACTTGAAATGGTGGAAAATATTATTTGTAAAACATGGATTTCCTAACATCTTTCTTTTCTGTAGATGCCTCTAAGGTTTTTGTTTATTTAGACATACTTATTTCCATTCTTCATATAAAAACAACTTGGCTTTTAGCATGTGGATTGCTTCTTCTACTTCAAGATGACCTTTCTTCCCAAAAATGAACATACCTTAGAATACTAACAACTGGAAACATTATTGCCTTTCTTTTAAAAACAATGACAAACAAGGGAGTTCTTACTTAATTCATACCTCTTCTTCCTCTTTTTCATTTGCCATCTGATTGGTTTTCCATTTCTTCTAGGTGTTAATGCAAGTTTAGTTTTTAAACTTTTCTCATCATTTCCCTTCTTTAGTTCACTATAAGAAGGATGAGGTGGAAATTTGTTACCATTGTCATTTTTCAATGATCCCTTTTTTTATGAGTAGGATAAATCTGCAACACCTTTTTCCTTCAAAAATGTTATGTTGTTGTTGAGGAAAATACTAGGGTCGAGTGGGGAGGGGTGAATCATTATTTTAAAAATCACTTAAAACTTTCAATTTATTTTTCATATTTCTATATGCTACTGTCATTAATTAAACCAATGTATGTATGTGTTGTGTAACCAGCTCCAAAAATAGAAGAAAATAGATATCAACACCTTAGAAATAAGCCACTTCGAGGGGGCAACCTCCAATACATTACATAAATGAACAATTCTTGGATGATACAATTTACAAAACCTCCTTTCTATATATAGGAGTCCATGGGGCCATAATGTAATCCTATTGGGCCACAATGTAATCCTAGCCGACCTAACAATAATAATTTAAGGGCACAATAATAACAAAATGAGGGTTACAAGGGTACAATAATAACAATAAGGGGGTTACACTAACAACAATAAGGGACTATACTAGTAATATAGGGACCTAACATGCCCTTCTCCTTCAAAAAAGTGTTTTCCTCAATGCTTGAGTAGCTCTAGGTGCTTCTGTATAAAATTCTCATCCTCCCATGTATAATCTTCAATGGGTAAGTTCTTCCCCTTGATGAGATACTCTGAAATTGATTGATTCCGTAGCTGTCGAATTCTTGTTTCCGTGATCGCTTCAGGTTCCAATATGATTTTTCCTTCCTCATCAAGTTCTGGAAATATTGTTTGAATTGGAAGATTTTCACCTATAACCTTCTTTAAGCATGAAACATGGAAAACTGGATGCACTCGTGAAGAAGCAAGAAGCTCAAATTTGTATGCCCTAGTACTAATCTTTTGCAACACCTTGTAAGGACCATATTACTTTGGTGATAATTTATTATCCTTCTTAGCTTGCTTGAGGGACATTTTTTTTTATGGTTGTACCCGTAAAAATACCCAATCTCCTACATCAAAACTTCTCTCGATGCGATGTTGATCTGCCTGTTGTTTCATTCGATTTTGTGCCAAATTCAGGTTATCCTTTAAGAGTTGGAGAACTTCTTGCTGATGCTCGATGTGATATTCCTCTGCTTGAACCTTCAAATTTTCCCTTAAAGATGATGTGATGAATGGTGGATGATATCCATCAAGTGCCATAAATGGTGTCATTTTTGCTACAGTATGGAAGGAAGTGTTATACCACCATTCAGCGAGAGGTAACCACTTGACCCATTTTGTTTGTTTATCAAATACAAAACAACGAAAATATCCTTCCAAACATTTATTTACTATCTCAGTTTGACCATCAGATTGAGGATGATAAGATGAGCTATGAGCTAATTGAGTACCCAAACAAGAAAATAACTTCGTCCAAAAATTTCCAGTAAAAATGGGATCTCTGTCGCTCACAATAACCCTTGGGTTTCCATGTATCTTTTGAATTGTGTCCATAAATGTAGTATCAACTGTACTTGCTTTAAATGGATGAGATAATGCACAAAAGTGTGCATACTTGGTAAGTCTATCAACTACCACCATGATGACACTCTTTCCTTCGGACTTAGGTAAACCTGTGATAAAATCCATTGAAATCTCCTCCCAACGTTGACTTGGAATGGATAAAGGTTGTAGAAGTCCCAGGGTCTTAATTGTCTCAACTTTATTCTGCTGGCAAACCAAACATTCTGCCACAAACTTTTGAATATCAGATTTAAGGCCATCCCAAAAAAAATCTTTCTTCACCCCGTGGTAAGTTTTTAAAAATCCTGAGTGTCCTCCTAAAGGAGAAGTGTGCAATTCCAAAAGAATCTTTTGTTTTAGTTGGGAATTCTTACAAAGATATAAGCTATCTTTGTACCATAAGGAATCATTTTTCCAACTAAATGTGTCAGATGTACTAGGATCTTGCTGTAACTTTTGAATGAGTGTCCACACATCTTTTTCCTTCTTCCATTCATCTCTTTCTTCAGTTATCCAATTTGGTTGGATAATAGAAATGGCACAAAGAAATGCTTCCACCTCTTCATTCTTTCTTGAGAGTGCATCTGCAACAACATTAAGCTTTACTTTTTTGTAGATTATTTCAAAGTCATAACCCAACATCTTTGTGACCCATTTTTGCTGCTCTTCTGAAGATAGTCTTTGTTCCAAAAAGTGTTTAAGACTATCATGATCAGTTTTTACCTTGAAGTGTCTTCCCATTAGGTAAGTTCTCCATTTCTTTAGTGCATGCAGGATTGCTAACATTTCCTTCTCATAAATAGGTTTTTGTAAATACTTTCCTTTGATTGGACGACTTTCAAAAGCAATGGTCTTCCTTCCTACATTAAAACAGCACCAATTCCATTTCCTGAGGCATCACATTCCACAATAAAGGTTTTTGTGAAGTCTGGCGTAGCTAAGACCGGTGCTAGGCACATTGCCTCTTTAAGATGTTCAAAGGCCTTAGTTGCTTCAGGAGTCCATGAAATGCATCTTTCTTCAATAATGTTGTTAGAGGTGCTGCTATTCTCCCATAATTCTTAACAAACTTGCGATAATACCCTGTTAACCCGAGAAATCCTCGCAACTGCTTTATGGTTTTGGGGACTTTCCATTCCTTAATGGCTTTAATTTTGTTAGGGTCTACTTTAACACCCTCGTGAGATACAATATGACCCAGATATTCCACCTCTTGTACTCCAAAGAAACATTTGGATTTTTTTGCATATAATTGTTTCTCCCGTAATAGTTTGAGCACCCTGTCAACATGTTCAACATGATCCTTCCAAGACCTGCTGTAGATTAGTATATCATCAAAAAATACTAGCACAAATTTTCTAAGGAAGGGTTTGAAAATGGAATTCATCAACCCTTGAAAATGTAGAAGGTGCATTGGTAAGGCCAAAAGGCATGACCAAAAATTCATAATGACCCTCATGAGTTCGAAATGTTGTTTTTGGAATATCTTCAGTCTTCATTCTAATTTGATGATATCCTGAACGAAGATCCAACTTGGTAAAATAAATTGCTCCATGTAACTCATCCAATAATTCATCAATCACAGGAATGGGAAATTTGTCTTTAATGGTGAGCTTATTGAGCTCCCTATAATCCGGACACATTCGCCATGATCCATCCTTCGTGTGTACCAATACTACAGGAGCAGAGAAAGAACTTTGACTAGGTTGAATTATACCCGCCTCTAACATTTCTGCAATCATACGTTCAATTTCGCTCTTTTGGACGTAAAGATATCTATAAGGCCTGATGTTTGGAGGAACACTTCCTGGAATCAAATGAATAGCATGATCAAGATCACGAATAGGTGGGAGTCCTTTGGGAGTTTCAAACACCTTGGAATGATTGTCCAAGACTTGTTGGAGATCTGCAGAAATAGATGATTTTGATGTTGGAACTTCTAGTGAGCATAATTGTGCAATTACGCCTCGTTGTTCTTTCTTTAGAAGCTTTATCATGACATTAGAGCTTATTATCCTTCCCAGATTCCCTTCAATACCCCGTAATTCGACTTCCTTTCCTTCTGAAAAAAATTTCAAGAAAAGTTCTTGAAAATTAAAAGCTACCGTCCCCAAAGATTGTAACCATTGTACTCCTAGTACAACATCAGCCCCTCCCATAGGAATGGAAAGCATTGGACTAGTCAATACATATTCCCCCATGGTTAGCTTGATATTATGGCATTTTCCAGAGAAATTTATAGTTCCTCCATTTGCAACCATCACTTGACATTCTGGTGCTAGGTATAGGAAACAATTTAATTCCTTGGCTACCTTACAATGAATAAAAGTATGGGTGCTACCTGATGCAGGAGCATTGGACGAAGAGGAAAATACTTTGTATTTTAAACTTAGGGGTTTTTAAGTTTTTAGAGGGGCTAGGTTTTTATGAATAATTTGAGTGGGTTTTAAGAATATTTAATTACATATTGTAAATAATTGAGAATAAGAGAGGATTGGTCAGTTGAGGATGTAAAGAGATTGAGAGATTTTTCTAAATATTAATTTAGAAATTAGTTTCATAAATTTTGGGTGAGAGAGGATCCTTAGGGATTCAAGAGTGATTTTAGGATTTGTTGAGATATTTGGGGGTTTGTTGAGTGATTAAAGGGATGAGAACCAAAATTGGTTCTATTAAATTTGTATAAATTATCAAGCCTCAAAGGCATTGAAATCAGTAAGAGTGTGAGTAGAGTGCAGGGGTTTCTGCTTGGAAGCCTTCGGGCAGTTTGTAAAGGGCCAATGATTGGATATCAGGCCAAGGAAGGAGATTATTATGTAAGTGTTGTGTGTGTATTAATGCATAATTTAATTTTATGAAGATTATGTCTCATTTCTAAGTTATGGGTTGTGTAATTAAATATGGTTGGTGATTGATTAACTGTGTGAGATGGTGCATTAATTTTAATTGTGAACCTGGGTAAATCGATCACAAATTGGATCGATTCTATACAAGAAGAAATTGGGTGTAAATTGAATTTTGTAATTACTGGTTGAAAGAGGGCGCAATTCTTTTTAAACTCTGGAATTATATATGTTATGGAAATCACTGCATAAAGGGTTATTGAGGTTCGATTTGAAGAAATCGATATTGGTTCTGGTTTTTACATTTGCCAACAAGAATTGATGATGTCTGAGGGATGCAGTGAGCTAAATCTCTGAACTTTGAAGATGTATTGAAATATATGTTTGTTGGAATCAATTCCTTTAGTGGCATCGATTGAGAAACTCTGTTTGATTAAAATGATGTTGATGAATTAAACACAGTGAAGCAACTTCTATTCTATTGCAAATTGAAGTCGATTTCAACAAAGGAAGGTGTGCTTGAAAGGAAGTAATCCATTTGTTTTGCTGGAATCAAATTTCTGTTTATGTACAGCATTGATAAATCGATGTAGAGAAGCGCTCTCAAACTTTGATGCAGAAAAACCCGTGTGAGGAAAGAGCGTTAAATTTCTAGGTTAAATCAATTTAAAAGCCTTTATAATTTAGATTCAAAGCAATCCAATTCCAGTTTTGAAGCAGCAGTTTGAAGATCTGAGCAGCGTTGGAAATTTAATACGTTGAAAACTTCAGGTATGAGCAGCGTTGTTTTCTAAATTAATTGAATACGTTTAATCTGTGTTGAACTTGGTTAATTGAGATAAATTGAGATTGATTAAATCAATCCACAGCTACTGGTTATAACAGTGCAGAGAAATTGTGAAAGGAAGATTTAATAAACCCTTTAGTCAAAGGCGAAATTGGGAAATGGAGTTCTGAATGAAGAACAACAAAAAGCACGTAAATCCGTCTCAGATCCGATTTGGGATCAATTTTAATATACAACATTGAACCCAGCGTTATCAAATCCAATTTGATGAGAAATGGAAATGGAATGAACGACATACAACGTTTACAAAATCGGTGGAAGACAACCCGACAGATGAAATAAAGCTGAATTCAATAGCGTTGGATGGCAAGGTAAGAAATTTCATGTTGACTTGGGAATTTACTATAATGGCATGAAGACTCCTTTCATTGACACTGGAATGCATAAGAGCCAATATATGTTGATATTAGTTTGCCAAGGTTCGAGCCCTTAGATTAAAGCATGGTAAATATGCATAGATTGTGGGTCAATAAACAGTATGGTGAACACACTTAAGGCCTTGAACAAATGTTGGGGTTTAAAATGGGGTCCTATTGTGTATTAAAGAAGTCCATTTATATTTAGTTTAATGAAAGGTGGAACCAATGGGGTTTAGCTATAGTATTTTTCTAAAGACCTTTGGAAAAGGAATTTCATTTGAGAAACAACCTTGGATATGAGATTTAATTGGAATTTGGGTTCATAACCATGAGGTCATTATTGAAAGAGATTTTTCACTTATGAAATGGTTGTTATAATCATCATATGTGAGACTATCAGCTTCCGCAAAAGTTTGTGAAATTTCCAGACTTGAGTCTTAATCAGGGCATTTACTGAGACACATTTTTATATGCATGGTATTGTAGAGATTCTGGGTATAGCAGGGTTGGGCCTGCGTCACTACCTGAATAAATCAACATTATTACCTTTTTCTTCTTGATATGTCCTTCTATCTTGAGAGTTTGAGGAGTGGTAATTCCTGCCAGTGCATTACACGATATGGTCAGATTCATTTCTTCCCCTTCTATGGCTGGTTCCTGGTGTATATCCTCTTCTTGTTCATTTTCTTCTTCCTCTTCACAATATATGTAAAATAATTTCTTCTCAGCACACTTATGACCTTTAGTGTATTTGCTATCACAACTGTAGCAAAGCCCTTTTGCTCTTTTTTCTTCCAATTGTTGTGGTGTCAACATTGTAGGTTGTGGAAATCTAGGTGTAGCAACACTTCCTTCTTTATAGAATTGAGTGGTAGGCTTCCTTGTCGCCATAATTTTACATTCAACTTTTCTTGCCAACCTAAATGCCTTCTCCAATGAATCAAGTTCCAAAACGCGAACTTCATGTTGGATGTTATCCTTTAAAGTTCCTATGAAGAGATCAATCCTGTGTTCCTCTGGAATATCAGTTACCCTTATATTCAATTTTTGGAAGTCCTCAATGTGCTGCCCCACTAAACCCTTTTGTTTGAGATTTATCGATTGGCTAAAGAAGGTGTTGCTCTTTGTATCCTCATAATGTGCTATCATTTCCTCCGTAAAAATTGACCAAGTGACAATTTTTTTACGGGAGCAAAGCCATCGATACCATACAAATTTATTTTGCTCTAAATGTAAAGTTGCAATGCGTACCTTTTGTGTGTTTTGCACATTATGGAGATCAAAATATTGCTCCATCTGTAGTATCCATGTTACAGGACCCTTTCCATCAAACTTCCTCATATCCATTTTTGGAATATGGTGGTTCTTCCCGCCAACATTAGAGTTTATGAAATCACGATTAACATTTATTTTGTTCTCATCATGAAGTTCTTCTACTATCTTTTCACCATTAGGAAACATTTCTTGTATCAACTTTGTCAAACCTTCGATGTCTGCTTTTAGATCATTCTTCATGTTTTCCATGTTGTCTTTCATGTCATCCATCTTAGCTTCCATGCCAGCTTCCATGCCATCCATCTTAGCTTCCACGCCTTTCTTCAAACCGTCCATCTTTGCTTCCACGCCTTTCTTCAAAACTTCCATTTCATTTTTTGTTTCTCTTTGCGAGAGCGAAATTTGGTGCACTTGCTCTTGTAATTTTGATAGATCATGTTGCAATTCTTCATCTTCATGAGTCATCGTAGAGCCTTTTGAAGGCTTAATGGGTGTTGAATTATTTTTACGGGGCATATTTTAGAACCCAATACTGATATCTATTCTACAATATGCCCTTGGAATTAATTCAAATTGATTCTTCAAACAAGACTTATGCAATTCGGAAAAAAAATACACACCTTTTTCTTGCTTTTGAGGAGCTTGATATTGAAATTGGATTATCTCTGTGACTGCAGCACTTAAATATTTGAATTTCGGTACCGACGTAGCCCTCTGAATTCTCTTTCGAATGCCATAGGTCTGACCTGATTTGGATTCTCCAAGACAAAGTTGTGTACAATCTCCCACAATGACCTAATTATGGACTGGTTCAGTAGAGCGAACTTGTACGACTTGCCATGTGTCACTGTGTCATCCTTCGGCTCTGAAATTGATAGCCAAGAAACTACATTTTGTGTACTTGTGACCACTTTTTACGGCACTCCAATCCGATTCTCAGAGAGAGAGTTATGAATCTTTTCCCATGATCACCTCTTTGAGATGAAATTAGGGAGCCTGAAAAGGCACTACCTTCCACAGATCATATATTTGAAAATATTGCGAACCAAGGTCTGAAATTTTTTGATGAGTTTCCTCAGGATTTCGGCTTCGCACCCTAAAAATTTCAGATTATGAACCTTCGTAGAAAAAAAGTTATAGCGAAAATGCCACGATGACCTGTTTAGAGCAGCGAAACCCTAGAATCCAAAGCTCTGATGCCAAATGTTGTGTAACCAGCTCCAAAAATAGAAGAAAAGAGATATCAACGCCTTAGAAATAAGCCACTTCGAGGGGGCAACCTCCAATACATTACATAAATGAACAATTCTTAGATGATACAATTTACAAAACCTCCTTTCTATATATAGGAGTCCATGGGGCCATAATGTAATCCTAGTGGGCCACAATGTAATCCTAGCCGACATAACAATAATAATTTAAGGGCACAATAATAACAAAATGGCGGTTACAAGGGTACAATAATAACAATAAGGGGGTTAGACTAACAACAATAAGGGACTATACTAGTAATATAGGGACCTAATAGTACGTGACTATGATTAGGACAAACGACATATACCCAATTAACTAAATTTGAATTTATTTCATCATCTGTTTTACTTGAACCAGTGTATCATTGGGAAGTATCTCCCTGGATACTTTTTGTCCCAACCAACTATCACGAGTGAGTCTCCCGTGTCTTACTACTCGTGATGAATGAATCAAGGGACAACACCCAACTCCTCTGTATCTGCAATTAGTCGAGAATTGAGGGAGGTGTGTGGGCCCCTATGGATATCATCAAATGAGGCTCATATATGTCCTCATCGATATTAGGTGAATGATACGCAATGGCACGCATGTCGTCTCTATCAGGAAGTCTCTCTGGTGGTAACGCTCCAAAATCCCAATGGGAAGCATCACACATCACTACATACAGCCAAGAAACCCTGCGCTCCCCTACATAATCAGATGTATCCTAATTCCCCTTAGCACATGAATGCACCTAGTTGCACACCTATGTGCACTGCTAGACACCACTACTAGCCGCTATATCATCTTGAATCATCTGGTATCCCCCCTGCGACGAAGTAGCTGTCATTCCATGCAAAACCTTGAGTTGGTGTGAATTCCTCCTCCTACTCCACAGTGCAAGCTTGTACAACATGAAACTCCTCTATGCACCTATGTGCTCCTCTATAGAACATTGAACTCTGCATCATGACTTTGCACACCACTAGACACCTACGCCAATTATCGCACCACCCTACATCATCGGCCATCCCACATGCATCAATGCATGCACTACTTTGTTTTTGAATCCAACATGATATGCGCTACGCCTCCTCATCTGCCCTGGTAGACCTAAGTGACCTAGGTCCTCGCATGTTAACAAGAATGATAGTATTGTACCTAACTTCAGTAGAACTTGTGTCCAATATGCCAATAAGAGAGCATTGTCTCGATACAATGCCCTCTCTGATGGCTTGCTCATGGCACCTTCTCCAAACAACTCCCACCAGAGTATGTTGATCATCCTATAATCCCATGTATGCCCAACACCCCCAAACAACCCATGGAGCCTGCCTGCCCCCCTGTCAATTCATCCTAACACTAGTGTTGATGGAGAGCTGAAAGTGTGTGGGCGATCGGTCATCGAATCCATCACACTTTTAATACTATCACTAACCAAACCCATATTGGGATGGGGAATCCCACCTGTATCCCAACAATAATTTGGCCCAAATGAATGTTTGGAATTAGCTAGATTTGAGACTAAATATATAAATGTGTTATAATTGGGTGCAAATGTGTGCAATAGAAATATATTATTCGTGTGTAATTTGTGTACTATGTATGCTCCTCAAATTTATAAATTGGTATCAAAACTCATCTAGGCCTAACTCCCTCACGAGAGGGCTTAGGAAGATGGAAAATACGTGAGGATTAGTGCTTTGTACATAAGTATAATTAGATTAGTGTGTGTCTATTTTTTAGTTGTACATGTGTGTGGAATTATTGTGTCAAGTGTAGAAAAAAATCCCAAGAATCCATGGGAGAGAGGTCGATGATTAAGGTTCCTTGCTTTATATCTTTGACTGTAATAATTGAAGATTAAAACTGCCAGTAAATGGATCTTGTGTGTCAATGTCGCGTGGAGAGATCACGATAAGCCTAGGTGTGGAGAACCCTATTATGTGCGATTGGAGGCTGCCATTTGGGAAAACATCGTGAGCAAAGATTGGAGCACTATGGATCCATTCGAAATTGAAAATTGTTGATAGACTAAGGAGTAGATCATGTTGTGAATTTACAATGATTTAACTCCGTTGGGTTTCCCAAATTCCTCTCACATTATTTTCAAGAACCTCATGCGTAGATTCAAAATCTCATCATAACATGTCGATCTATCAACTACAATTATTAGATGTTATGACTTATTCCATTACAACCACACAATTATGACAATCTTTGTTCCAATGCAAACACAATTCCTTGAGGAGGGTCCCGAGTCAATTATGGAAACAGCCTTTCTACATTCATCGGTGTTGTGTGGTGGGTTTGAATAACTGAATACAGGCGTGGTTGCTCAAATCAACCTATGCAGGGGCGATGGCTATCAGAATTTTGAATGCCTGTCGAGGGAGCAACACTCATTAGGGGAATTTTGAGGTCTAAAATGGGTCTCCTAAGGAAAATGTACAATCAAAATTCACTTTATGAGAACCAATCACATTTTAGAGGATGGCATCATCCCTAATGGTTGAGGTGGTATTGCTTGGGTTAAAGGTACTTACTTGTCACATTCTCAATGGTGGATAAAAACTCATGGTTAACCATGGTAGTGCTGTAAGTAATTTTAAAGTCATAAAGTAAAGTACTCATAATAAATGTCATTTCACACTTTTTGAATAAAATATTATTATTGTAATTTCATATTTTTTGAAAAAAACAATGCATATCCCTACACAATCTTCATGTATTTACAATCTTTTCAATAAATATTATATTTGTATATTTTCATCTATTTATATAGTATATTAATTACATGTTTTTTTTTCACGAGGGGAAAGCTCACGGGAAACCCGGGCGTACTTCCCCAGAATTTCTGGATGGTACGCACGGTAAACCGTTCGGCCGACTTTCGGGGCCTAACCCCAAAGGACTCAAGGATCGAACCCGTGACCTCCCTCAACGGAGAGGACCACGTATTGGCTCACTACCACTTGAGCTAACCCTTGGGGCTTATTGATTACATGTTATTATATAATTTAAATAATATAATTTTTAATTAATAATATATTTTATAATTAAGAATATATGTATTTATATTTATATTTTATTTTAAGTGATTTAAGTACAAAGGAAAAATGCATTAATTGTGTAATGATAATGACTTTTTCTTGAAAAGCTCATTCTTACTTAGAGTCACATAAATATATATTTTTTATTAATTTTATTTTGGTACAACTTTTGAATTGAATTTAACCATGGTTACATGGATTTTGGTGCAAAAATTGAATTGTAAATTAATAAATATTATTTTATTGGTTTAGCTATTATTTTATTATTTTCTTAGGAGACCCATTTTAGACTTCAAAATTCCCCTAATTTCTTGCAATAGATTAATCGATTTTAACATCTTCATGGAAGTATGGTTCATACAGGATATCAAATGGATTTGTTCACAACACTCAAACAAACTCTAATAAATCTTGCTCTGCTTAATCTTTCCATATTGCACTCTCAACCATTCACATCTATGAGAGATCTAGATTGTGTACTAGAGGATATCATTAACATAGATTTGTTTCACCATTATTGAGTGATGTAGTTTAATGTGTGTATTAGTGTTATATTTGGGTTTGTAAAATTTTATGTGATGAAGAACCAACAATAGAACATAGTAGCATAATTCAAATTGGTGGTTCTTGTTGTATACAGTGCCACGAGAACATATCGTTGATTTTATTATGTTTATAGTTAGTTATAAAGATGTTTGGTTATGTGAAGTCAGAAATGTCAACTATAGGTTATTTTGTGTGTTTTTAAGTTCGTTTAAGAGGTCAATTTGTATGATTGACTTCTGAATACATTCGGTATCCTGACAACTATCCTAGATAATTGGCGGATATAACAAGCTATGTCATCCGAAAGATGGGAGCATGTCCATAGGATCGTTCAGTTACTTGACTACTTTTTTTGAAAAATATAACGAATTATGTAATTTGGCAGAATGAAGTATGTCAATATTGTTAATCATTAGATGTGCATTATTGATGGTCATAAGCAATTATATTTTAAACGGTGATCAAGTGGGAAGCTCAAAGTTGTGGTGTTTGAAGAAAGAAGATTGTTTATGAGATTCCAGAGTGGGTATAAGTACCAATGAAGACCATTCACACAAAGATCAATATTATTATTGTAATTTGTGATTTAGTATTTGACATGTAAGCATGAAGGAGAGACTTGTAGAGAATGCTTTCATTAATGCAATGTGCTCAGTTTAAAGTTGGTTTGAGATTTTTTTAAGAGAATAGCTCAACCCAAATCCATGTTTGGAATTATTTGATTTGAGACCAACTATATAAATGTGTTGTAATTGAGTGCAAATGTATACAATAAAAAAATATTATTAATATATATTTATGTACTATGTTTGCTAAAAAAAATTAAATAGTATCATGTATTTTGAACAACTTAACACTAATAGCCTACATACTAATTTTTATTTTAGTAATGTAATGCTTCCTATTCATGTTGTGAAGATTTTCTTTAATACAATATTTAAAACTACTATGGAAAAAAAATTGACCCTTTTGGTTAATTTTATCTCTAATTGTGAGAATTTAGTGCTTATTGTTACTTGCAAGTGCCTTAATTACCTTGTGATTTTACAACTTCCTTCTAAAATCACACCATGCAAGTATCAAACATGATAGGTGAAATTACCCAATGATCCAGCAGTGGAATTGGTTGTGCACATCAAGCTAGGTTCAACCATCCAATAGTTCTGAAATGCATCCAGTAAGGGATTTTATATCGATCTATACATCGAATTCTATGAAACGGGCACAGTTCCTGCTGTCATGAAGAAATTGTGCTGACCACCATATAAAATTAGTTGGTAAGTATGAATGAATTTTCAAAATATGATAAGCTTTGGTGGAGGAGTCATGATTTCTCAGTATGTGTAGGACACAACATATATTAGCGAAGTCTATTATGAAAATTTCAAGCAAATGTGGTATTTTTAATATAAACTAGCCTAGATCCGTCTTAACTCTGGATCTATCAAGCACCAAGAGGGATCAAATATCTTGAGGTGCAAACCTCCTTTTTGAGTGCAAACTTGAGAGAGAGTTTGCATAGCGAGAGACGGACTTCTCGTGCTTGATAGATTCAAGAGTTAATATGATCAGGTCAGTTTCACTATGTGCTGCCAAGGAAAATCCATCAAAGATATGATTAATTTTATCAGTAATATGTAAATATATCAAATATTAATATAATCATTTTAAATATGCTAAATATTTTTGAGATTAACTTGGTCATTTTAATTTTAAATTTTCTTAGTTACCTCATTTCGTTGAGATGATAATTATTGTTAATAACTATAATGATGAAAAATGATGAAATATTTTTTTTAAATGCAAAGTGACAATAATAGTGTTGAAAGATAGAAAATGTGAATAATAATAATGTACTCATGTTACAATCAATCTCAAACTATTTTCTTCTACTATTCTTATTTCCTCCCTTGTTAGTTTTGTTATCTTTTCATATCGATTATATGAAAAAGAAAATTTAAATTGTAAACCATTTAAATCTTTAGCTCGATCTGTTGTAGTAAACATGATACCTTGTCTCTCTTGCTCTCCAATATTAATAGCTTAAATTACTATAACACAAAAATCAATCTACATTGTCAATAACTTTTTGTGCTTACACTAAAATCAATGCATATTGTTAATCCAATCACTTTAAAATTAATGTACCGTCATATATCCAATTACATCAAATCATAAATCAACATATACATTGAAATCAATGCATTTAATGCAAGCAATAAAATAAGATTAGAAAATAACTTCTACATTGAAATCAATGCACCTAATGCAATCAATCAAATAAGATTAGAAACCAACATCTACACTGAAATCAATGCATTTACTCAAAGCAATCAAATAGGATTAGAAATCGCCATCTACACTGAAATCAATGCATTTAGCGCAAACAATCAAATAGTATTAGGAATAATCTCTATTGAAATCAATGCATCTAGTGCAAGCAATAAAATATAATTATAAATCGACGTCTAAATTGAAATCAACACATCCAGTGCAAGCAATCAAATAGTATTAGGAATCAACACCTACACTGAAATCAATGCATCTAGTGCAAGTAATCATATATCATTAGAAATAAATAGCTACACTAAAATCGATGCATCTAGTGCAAATAATAAAATAGGATTATAAATCACCATCTCCACTTAAATCAATCCATCTGGTGCAAAAAATATTCTTCCCTCTCTCCACCCTCCATCCATATATATATCCCCATCCATCTCTTTTTTTTTGTCTCTATCTCACCCCCCTAAACACACATGCTCTCGCACTCCATATATATCATTCTCTTTGTCGATCACCCTCTCTCCCCATCTCTCTCTTCTTCCCTCTCTTCCCCTTCTCTCCCTCTCCCCCACTAATATCTCTCTTTCCTCCTTTTGTCCTCTCTCTCTCTCTCTCCATCTTCCTTATCACTCACTCTCTCTCTCTCTAGGAACCAACATCTACACTGAAATCAATACATTTACTCAAAGAAATCAAATAGGATTAGAAATTTCCATCTACACTGAAATCAATGAATTTAGTGCAAACAATCAAATAGGATTAGAAATCATCTACATTGAAATTAAGTCATCTAGTGCAAGTAATCAAATATAATTATAAATCGACATCTAAACTGAAATCAACACATTCAGTGCAAGCAATCAAATTGTATTAGAAATCACCACCTACACTGAAATCAATGCATCTAGTGCAAGTAATCAAATATCATTAGAAATATATATCTACACTAAAATCGATGCATCTAGTGCAAATAATCAAATAGGATTAGAAATCACCATCTCCACTTATATCAATCCATCTAGTGCAAGAAATATTCCTCCCTCTCTCCACCCTCCATCCATATCTATATCTCCCTCCATCTATTCTTTGTTGTCTCTCTATCTCACCCCCCTAAGCACACTCACTCTTGTACTCCATATATATCAATCTCTTTTTCAATCACCCCCTCTCCCCATCTCTCTCTTCTTCCCTCTCTTCACCTTCCATCTATATCTCTATCTTCCCCTTCTCTCCCTCTCCTCCATTAATATCTCTCTTTCCTCCTTTTTTCCTCTTTCCCTCTCTCTCCATCTTCCTTATCACTCTCTCTCTCTCTCTCTAGAAACCAACATCTACACTGAAATCAATGCATTTACTCAAATAAATCAAATAGGATTAGAAATCGCCATCTACACTGAAATCAATGCATTTAGTGTAAACAATAAAATAAGATTAGAAATCATCTACATTGAAACCAATTCATATAGTGCAAGTAATCAAATATAATTATAGATCGACATCTAAATTGAAACCAACAAATTCAGTGCAAGAAACCAAATTGTATTAGAAATCACCACCTACACTGAAATCAATGCATCTAGTGCAAGTAATCAAATATCATTAGAAATAAATATCTACACTAAAATCGATGCATATAGTGAAAATAATCAAATAGGATTATAAATCACCATCTCCACTTATATCAATCCATCTAGTGTGAGAAATATTCTTCCCTCTCTCCACCCTCCATCCATATCTATATCCCCCTCCATCTCTTCTTTTATGTCTCTCTATCTCACCCGCTAAACACACACACTCTCGCACTCCATATATATCAATCTCTTTGTCAATCCCCTCCTCTCCCCATCTCTCTCTTCTTCCCTCTCTTCACCTTCCATATATATCTCTATCTTCCCCTTCTCTCCATCTCCCGCTAATATCTCTTTCCTCCTTTGTCCTCTCCCCTCTCTCTCATCTTCCTTATCACTCACTCACTCTCTCTCTCTCCTCCACCTTTCTCTTTATGTCTTTCTTCTTACCTCCCTCTCCTCCCCCTCCAAGTCCATCTCTTTCCTCCCCTCTCTCCACTCTCTCACATCCTCTCTCTTCCTTCCTCTCTTTTCCCTTTCTCCATCTCTCTCCCCTCTTTCTCTCTTCACCCACCAACTATGTTACTATATCCCTCCCTCCTTATATTTCCTTCTCCCCCCTTATCTCCATCTCTCCTTATTTGCATCTTTATCTTAGCCCCAAATATACACACTCTCTCTTTGTCTCTCCCTGTCACTCCTTCTCTCTCCACTTCTCATTCTATGTATTTTTTATTTCCTACATCTCTCCCCCTTAACTCCATCTCCTTCATCGATCCCTCTCTCTTACTCTCTCTCTCTTTATCTCTCTCTCCTAACTCCCTCTCTCTTCCCTAATCTCTCTCTCTCTCTCTTCCCTCCAATAATCTCTCTTCCCCCATCACTCTCCTCCTCTCTCTCATCCTTCCTCTCTCTCCCTTTCTCTCCTACCTCCCTCTCTCTTTTCCCTCCAATCCTCTCTCTTCCCCCAGCTCTCTCTCTCTCTCTCTCTCTCTCTCTAATCCTCTCTCTTCCCCCATCCCTTTCTTTCTCTCTCTCTCTTTCTGCCCCTCTCTCTCCAACTGCATTACTATATCCCTCCCTGTCTCCTTCTCTCTTCTTCTCTCCCCTCGTCTTTCCATACATCTTACTTTGTCTCTTTATCTCACCTCTAAACATACACACTCTCTCTCCATCTCTCCCTTATCAATCTCTCTCTCTCTATTTATTCTTAGTTATGTAAACTAATGAACATAAATATTCGTAAATATAAAGCAGATTATGGAGTAAATATGAAAATAGCTTTTATTTACTTACCATACATCTAGTTTATATATATTTTTATATATTTACCATACCTCTTTTATTTATTTGGCCCATAGGCTTGTTATATAATTAGATTTTTATTTATAATCCTATTTGATATATTGCTTCTTCTTCTTTTTTCTAAGCTTGGTAGTTCCTTTTATTTTTCACTTTTTTTTTTTAACTCTATTTTCATCAACATGTTCAAATACATCACCTCGATTGGGGAAGGGAATTGATCCTATGATGAGTGCTATAACAGTCAGCCTCATCACTGTTTAACCAATACCCCACAGACCCTATTTGATATATTGTTATTTATTTACCTTACCTCTTTATACCTCTTTTATATTTATTTATTTACCATACCTCTTTATACCTATTTATATTTATTTATTTATTTATCATACCTCTTCTATATTTATTTATTTACCCATGGTATTTGGCCCATGGTATCAATATCAATTTGTCCCATGGTATTCGTCCCACAAGCTTCATCTAAATAAAACCTCTTTTTAAAGTTTTTTTTAAATATAAAAAGGTTTATGGAGTAAATATAAAAAGAATTTTTATTTATTTACCATGCATCTAGTTTATATATATTTTTATTTATTTACCATAGCTCTGGAGTAAGTATAAATTCATTTTACAAATATTTAATTAAAAGAAATATTAAAAGATTTTGGATGTTGATTGTTTGTGTTGAATTAACTCTTTTCCTTTGATTTTGGAAATGGTATTGACTTTAGTAAAGAGTAAAGATATTTAAAATTTTACTTAATTTGGAAATTCAATGTGGTAAATTTTTTTTGTTAAAGGTAATGTAACACCCACGTAAACATAAACCATTGTAATTTATATTTTTTACGATTTTTTACCGAGACAGTCGCATCAAGAAAATCAAGATTCGGTTAATGTCAAACCAATTCTTGATAACTATTCAAATCGTTATGCATCTATGAAGGTTAATAGTTTCTTGGTGGATTCCTCTCGGGATATGGTCAGGATATTCGCTGTCGATTTGAGGGAGAAGCATGAGAGTTATGGGATGTTAATTTGGATATATATATTCTGCTCGACGGCCTGGAGATGCCTGTTTTATTTTACTTGGACTCATTGCGTGGAGGAGTGGGCCTGCTGGCCATGCTATCTAGTTGAAATCGGCATGGAAAGTTTCGGCCATGTTATGGCAGATGGATAAACCCTGGTAGCTACGTTAAATTGCTAAGTTCTGGCATACAGATTTTCTCTCCATTGAGGATACTGCTTCATACAACTAGCCTTAGTCCTACATATTTCGCATGCGACGTGTAGGTATTGTTCGATATTTGGATGCATGCTTTTATAGCAGATATTCTAATAGTTTTATGCTGTTATTATAATATTTGGATGCATGTTTTATGCCAGATATTTTGATAGTTTCTTAGAGCTGTATTTACATTGAATTATGGTGAACGTAAAAGTATTGTTTTTGAAAGTTTTCAAGAGATTTACTTTTTTGGTTTCTAGTGAGCCGTGGAGGAATTTTCTTTAATAGTTTCTAAGAAATTTCAAGAATTTAAAAGATTATTAGAGAATAGAAATATTAATGAATAGAAATATTAATGATCTTTCTTATATTTCTGGATATAAATTACATATGCCAAGAAAATGGTATTTCATTAGTATTCGATAAACAAATTTATTGTTGACTATTTTCATAAGATTGGATTTATCTTGGGAGTAGAAGATAAGTCCCTTAAATTATGAAGTGATATCGAGTCTTTTCTTGAAAGTATTAAAAAGGGTTTATTTCAAATATTTTCCAAGTTTATATGGAAAGAAATAAATGAAATATTTAAATATTTATATAATAATAATACATCTTTCTATTTGAAAAGATTTTCATAAGTATTAAAGAAGGTTTATTTTAAATATTTTTCCAAGTTGATATGGAAATAAATAAATGAAATATTTAAATATTTATATAATATTAATGCATGCTTTCTATTTGAAAAGGGACTTTCTTGAAAGTATTAAAGAGGGTTTATTTCAAATATTTTCCAAGTTTATATGGAAAGAAATAAATGAAATATATAAATATTTATATAATATTAATGCATGCTTTCTATTTGAAAAGGGATTTTCTTGAAAGTATTAAAGAGGGTTTATTTCAAATATTTTCCAAGTTTATATGGAAATAAATAAATGAAATATTTAAATATTTATATAATATTAATGCATGCTTTCTATTTGAAAAGGGACTTTCTTGAAAGTATTAAAGAGGGTTTATTTCAAATATTTTCCAAGTTTATATGGAAAGAAATAAATGGAATATATAAATATTTATATAATATTAATGCATGCTCTTCATTTGAAAAGGGATTTTCTTGAATATATTAGAGAGGGTAGCTCTTTAATATAAATATCTACATAATATGGTTAAGCAAGAAAATAGAAGTTGTATGATCTTTATTTAAAAAAAAAAGACTTTGTACTCATTTAAGTTATGAAGTGATAACAAGTCCAAAGTATTTTTCTTGAATAGATTAAAGAGAGAGACTCTTGAAATATCTTCTTGTACAATTTGTGCAATGAAGAAGAAAAGAGAGTTTCTCAGATTTATATTCATTAACCATGTTGTAAATAGTAATGAATTAATATATATAACCATGAATAGTTACCATGATAGTGGTAGAGGTTAATGAATTAATCCATGGATAGTTTCATAAATCCATGGGTAGTTTTCCATGGTGATGATGAGGATTAGTTATTTCATAAAACCATGGGTATATTACCAGGGGTGTTTGCAAATATTAGTTATTTAATAAATCCATGAATAAATTATGATGATGATGGTAAAGTTAAGTTATTAATAAATTCATGGTTAAAGGAACTAATCAGTTTATTCCTTAGATGAATGAACTAGGTGATTATTTTATATTATCATAGAAACATTTGTTATGTTAACTTGCATTCCATGCAGTAAAGGTAATAGCTTAAGGGTTAGCTATTTTTATTAAAAGTATGTAAATCACATGCATAAATATCTTAGCTGATGTATCAGTTTATTTTAAAGAAAGTTTGGGAAATGTAGCCAATGTCTTGCAGGAATGTGTGCTTGTGCGACGAAGCATTAGTCATTGTGATGACTTATAATCAGTACATATGAGGTATGTGTTATTAAAGAGAGAATGACAAGGTACTTTACTTGTCATGAACTACACATGAGTAGATGGAGAAACTACTATAGTGATTGATTTATACTTTATGAATCTTAACATCATTTTATGTTGAAGGCATCATAGCAGGGAATGATGGCGACATGTAAATGATAAGGAATATTATGCTTGTCATGTACAAAGGAAAAATTATGCTTGTCCTGGTGGCCGGTAAATGACTAATGTTGATGCAGAAGAATGCGAGTTGCAGGAAGGTCCAATGTGTGATGGTCCATTGTAGGTACATCCATGCCACCAAGATGAGAAGATCTGAAGACATGAAGACCAGAGGGTAAATGGTATTATATATATTGTAATGGCTGTAAGCTAGATATTTGCATATTTCCTTGTAAATTATATAAACGATGGTTAAGGGATGGTCTCCCTTATAAGCCATTGAGTGATGGGTTGAACACCCTCACGGGCGTTTAATAATAAAATTAAACGTTTGCTGGTTTTCACCCTACGGGGTTTCCAGGGTATAATGGTGTTCAATGGTGTGATTGATTATTGTGTCCAGATGATGAGGTTCAGTTCTTTCTTGTTATGATGTTCAGAATAGAAATTATGTGATGACTATTTGAGTAATGAGATGAATGGATGATTAACTTATAAAAAAAAATTGAACTCCTTACATTTCCCTGTGAAGTTAATGATGTATGTTACAAGTGGTATCAAAGCTAAAAGTTCAAAAACTGGCGCCTTTGGGATTTAGCGAAAAGAAATTAAGGGATCCAAGATGAAATGCGCATATGTGAAGGAAGGCATCGCATCTCTAATCAAGTTGAACAATGAGTTTCAGGAGATAAGTACCAATATCTTTCTTGTCTTGAAAGTAATATTTATTGCATTTTTTTGAAAATACAATGCTTACAAAGTAAATAACTGTTAAGTTAGAGTTTATTTAAAAAGGATATGTATCTTCCATGTGCGTAAAAACGTCTATTGTTGTGTTGAAGTTTTCATGAAAGAAGATGGGATTTTGGTTTCTTGAAAAATGAAACATGTGCATGTTTCTCTTGAAAATTTAACTAATATACATTTGATTTTTTGAAAATAAACCTTGCATGTAAATCTTGCAACTGAAGGAGACAAATATAGAGTAAAATATGGTTTTACTTAATATGCAAGATTGTGCTAGTTATTTTAGAAAGATATACCATGGTAAAAGACCAAACTACTATGCTAGTTTTGCTGATAAGAACCCATGTGAGTTCTTGCAAAGATTACTAGTAAGTATCTTGAAAGGTGTGAGAAGTAGCAAAACATAAATAAGTAAACTTACTTGCTTGCCTTTATATATATCTTGTTTAAGAAAAGATAGGAAGCTTGTTTTTCTATAAAATGGATTTCGTACTTGTGTGTTAAGTGAAAGGGAATCCAAGTTCTTTCTTGAAAATAAACATAGGCTAAAGAGAATAACCTCTTGAATATATTACCTTGCTAGATGGATTATGTCAACTTCTTGATTTAGGTATATTAAAGGTCAAGTTAACCTTGTTAGTGTTGCATAGTTTTTATGCGTAAAAGAGGTTATCTATGGTAAATTCTTGGAAGCAAAGCATGAGCAACTGGCATGTAGAATCATAGAGGAACAAGGTTCTTTGCATGCAATAGTTGTATTAGATTTCATCGGAAAGAACATAAGTCTATATGTGGAAATGATAACATGTTTTGTTATCCTACTTTAGAAAAGATTCTTTGGCAAAGAATATGAATTACATGTACAAAAACTAAAGTAACGTTCTAGTTTCCTTGAAATATATACATGGTTAATGTGGGTATAATATTTCAAGAATAAGGTATGTATTCTTATGTTTTATTCCATTAGTTTTATGGAAAAGAAAACCATGTTTTGCATAACTATTATGTTATATGTCCTTGAAGAGGAATCATGAATTTGCCTACTCAATTATGTTAAGTACTCTGTTGGGAAATTAAGATTAGAATCTTTATACATGGTATGCATAGGAACAACAGCCAATGTGTTAGATTTATTATATTTGCATGCTCCAAATGCAAAAGCTGAAGTGGTGGTTCTTTTGTTAAAGTTTAATAAAGCGAATGCACATTGTGTCATTTTCCATTAAAGGAATTTCTGAACACATACGTGTGTGAAAAATGTCATAATAATGTGGGAGTAACATGAATTGATAATTAGATACTCACATTAATGTAGAGATGTTAGAAGAAAGCATGTTGTGACATTGCATTCGCATCTTATATATGCACATGAATAGGTGTTAAAATATCACTCAAAGATTGATTATTTATTGATTAAGGCTTTATCTAATCATGCTATAAAATCTTGTCGATGTTGCTAAAGGAAAACATTGTTGTAGAGGAGCAATGTGAATTCCTCATGAGGATGACTATTGCAGTAGGGAGAGAAGTCCTTCAAATGAAATTAAGATAAGTATTTTATGTTATCTTATTTTATGAAGTCTATGCATATGCATGTTGATTCCTTTAAAAATGTATTTTTACATATATGGCATTGCATGAGATTAACTTCTATTTAAGAGAATTCTTTAAAAGGTACATGCTATTATAACATACTTTTTCTGCATAAGAATATGCATATGAGATTAATGTACGTATTATGCTTTATTTCATTAGGAAAGAAAGTATAAAATCATGAAAGAAAAATAGTTACTTTTCATTTGAGCTTGAAAAGAAGCAATTGTTTTTGCATGCAATAAAATTTCTAAGTTACCATACACTACTTTAAAAGAGATGAATGTGTATAGTGATGGTGTCTGAAATTAATGCATGAATGCAAAAGATGAAGAAAGTCCTACTATAAGATGATAGAGTGTTAAAATTAAATTGAATGACGTCTCTTAATGGGTCAAGTTGTGAAACTTCACTAAAAGACTTGTTGACTGACCAGTTTTTGCATGAGATGTCATGAATGCATTAAGATCATAATGGCATGGAATGACTAGTTTTAGAGTGACTCATGTCATGAATGCATTAAAAATATTAATAGCATTGATTAGTTATAAATGAATAACTAATGAAAGTTATATGCACGAATCGATTTTGACTAAAGCTATTTGAAAGTTGTGAAAAAATGATTATGATAATTAATTCGTGTGTCAGTCTAGTGGAACATAACATTAGGGGAATTGGAAATGTTTGCACTCAGACCTAATCGTTATTAACACATACGTATTAATGAATAATTGTATATACTTTTATGCATGACGACATTGTATGCATAACAAAATTTTATGCAGTAACTTAAAGAGATTGCGTAAGAAAATATGTGCTTGAGAAATGAATATTTACGATTAACAATGTTTCTTATTGTAAGCATGAGTAGCTTAATGGAAACAGAAAATCTGTGAAAATAAAACATTGCAAAAAAGGCAATATGGATTGCAACAGTAAACATTAAAGTATCATGTTTTAATGTACAACACATGTATGTTACTTCCAGGGGGGAAGTTGTGACAGCTTCATTAAAGCTAACTAGTATTAGCTAGTTCAAGACAATTTGTTTAATTCTCTTTTATTTGACAAGAGAAACTTAAATCGTCACTGTTGATAAAACACGTTATTTAAATTACTGAAATTAATTAATGAAAGAAAATCTTTCTAAGCTGATGGTAAAAATGTTTCCAAGAATAGGAAGTGGTTGCGGACAGTTGGAAAGACAGTTACCTACTCCTCTGAGGATAAGCTAGATCCCTGGGGAGGAGTAGGCGTTCTGTGAAATTGGTAAAGGGGGAGTATTTTCTCGAGCTGGTTGGGACCAGTAGAAAATAACTTACAACAACCCTTGTAAAGCCAAAAACATCTGAGTATGACTGGAATTTGGAGAATTGGACTGGAATGTCCCGAATTTCTCTTCCAGGCTTTTCTAAGTGTGACTGGATTGGCCATCCTGATGTCACAGCAGAGGAAATCCACTGTTGACCGTGACACTGTCCAGATTCTGGAGCTAGGGGGAAAGTGGAGGATGTAATTGCCTCACTTGATGGTTGGGAGGACCACAATTTGAAAGACTAAATTTTCAGATAAGTATAAAGAGCTTAGCACTCGAAAAATGAATTACTGAATGTATAAGTTCATTTATAATATTACTAATTTGTTTGAATGTCTTAGCAGATGCTAGGATATGCCTATGGTGCATGGATTGACCATTGGTACGTTTAGAGAGCTAGATTCTCTCTGAGTCCTTCTTAAGTACTCTATGGATGTCTTTAGCAGGAGCTACGACAATGTGCACATGATGCGTTTATGAGAGGGTTGGTTCTCTCTGAGTACTTACGGACGTACTTTGATTAAAACATCTATTTATATTGCAATATTGTTTGATAGTTGCAAATATTTTCACTTTGAAAACTATGTGACTAATGAGATTGAATTGTATTCATACATTGCAGGTGTTGATGGGTGTTCAACCATTCTCAGAAAGCTTGCACAAAAGCCATAATTTCTTCCAATAGTAATTGGTTGGTAAGTTCGTATAGATATTTTTCCATACTTTTGTGAATTGAATAAGGGATAAGCAGTTAGAAATGGAAATGAAAATTTCTTTGTGCTATACATGCTCATGAATATGGATAAAAACATTATTGTTTCAATTAATGGCATTTAAGGAAATGAAAGTGTCTCATTGCTAGGGGGAAGGAGACCCTTTGGATTGCTTATATTATTATATCATGAGTATAAGTTTAACTTCAGTGAGAGAAGCACACCGAGGACGGTGTTCTCTTAAGGAAGTAGTTGACTGCCGTAAACATAAACAAATGCATTTGAACGTTGTGATTTTTACGACGATCATCAAGAAAATCAAGATTCGGTTAATGTCAAACCAATTCTTGATAACTATCCAAATCGTTATGCATCTATGAAGGTTAATAGTTTCTTGGTGGATTCCTCTCGATATATGGTCATGATATTCGCTGTCGATTTGGGGGGGTATGGATTTTGTTGGAATATGGTGGAGGAAGTACCAGATACGATGTCAGTAAACTGTGTTGCAGATTCTTACAGTTTGGCGAAGGTCATTGTCGTGGGTACTGTCGGTTAACTAAACTAAATCTAGCTCCATGTCCAGATTCAAGACCGTGTGCGTATACTGCTACAGTGTTTTGTTAACAAGAGTTTTCGACCTACAGACCCATTTATTGCATGGAATCATGCATACAAAGGGTTTTGGACACTTGCTGTGCATTAATGGACTAGAGAAAGGATTCAAATATGCCATTGAATGAGAGTCGACTGCCAAGGTAAGTGACTTTGGTTTATTTTATTTATGATATAGTCTTTCTCTTTGAGTTAAAAGGTATAGGAGAAGATTATATATACATCATGATTGCCAAGATAAGTATTTGGCTAATTTTCATTATATAATCTTTTGTTGTGAGCAAAGAGATATAAATAAAAATTATAAATCATATAGTTTTCTGCAAAAAGATTATTAGAGAATAGAAATATTAATGATCTTTCTGATATTTCTGGATATAAATTACATATGCCAAGAAAATGGTATTTCATTAGTTTATTGGGATTCGATAATCAAATTTATTGTTGACTATTTTCATAAGAGTGGATTTATCTTGGGAGTAGAAGATAAGTCCATTAAATTATGAAGTGATATCGAGTCTTTTCTTGAAAGTATTAAAAGGGTTTATTTCAAATATTTTCCAAGTTTATATGGAAAGAAATAAATGAAATATATAAATATTTATATAATATTAATGCATGCTTTCTATTTGAAAAAGGATTTTCTTGAAAGTATTAAAGAGGGTTTATTTCAAATATTTTCCAAGTTTATATGGAAAGAAATAAATGAAATATTTAAATATTTATATAATATTAATGCATGCTTTCTATTTGAAAAGGGACTTTCTTGAAAGTATTAAAAGGGTTTATTTCAAATATTTTCAAGTTTTATATGGAAAGAAATAAATGAAATGTATAAAAATATTTATATAATATTAATACATGCTTTCTATTTGAAAAAGTTTTCTTGAAAGTATTAAGAGGGTTTATTTCAAATATTTTCCAAGTTTATGTGAAATAAATAAATGAAATATTTAAATATTTATATAATATTTTGTGCTTTCTATTTGAAAGGGACTTTCTTGAAAGTATTAAAGAGGGTTTTATTTCAAATTTTGCTGTAGTTTATATGGAAAGAAATAAATGGAATATGTAAATATTTATATAATATTAATGCATGCTCTTCATTTGAAAAGGAATTTTCTTGAATATATTAGAGAGGGTAGCTCTTTAATATAAATATCTACATAATATGGTTAAGCAAGAAAATAGAAGTTGTATGATCTTTATTTTAAAAAAAGAGACTTTGTACTCATTTAAGTTATGAAGTGATAACAAGTCCAAAGTATTTTTCTTGAATAGATTAAAGAGAGAGACTCTTGAAATATCTTCTTGTACAATTTGTGCAATGAAGAAGAAAAGAGAGTTTGTCAGATTTATATTCATTAACCATGTTGTAAATAGTAATGAATTAATATATATATCCATGAATAGTTACCATGATATTGGTAGAGGTTAATGAATTAATGAATCCATGGATAGTTTCATAAATCCATGGGTAGTTTTCCATGTTGTTGATGGGGATTAATTATTTCATAAAACCATGGGTATATTACCATGGTGTTTGCAAATATTAGTTATTTAATAAATCCATGAATAAATTATCATGATGATGGTAAAGTTAAGTTATTAATAAATTCATGGTTAAAGGAACTAATGAGTTTATTCCTTAGATGAATGAACTAGGTGATTATTTTATATTATCATGAGTGTGATGCATTCACATGCATGGAAGAAACAATTGTTATGTTAACTTGCATTCCATGCAGTAAAGATAATAGCTTAAGGGTTAGCTATTTTTATTAAAAGTATGTAAATCACATGCATAAATATCTTAGCTGATGTATCAGTTTATTTTAAAGAAAGTTTGGGAAATGTAGCCAATGTCTTGCAGGAATGTGTGCTTGTGCGACGTAAGCATTAGTTATTGTGATGACCTATAATCAGTACATATGAGGTATGTGTTATTAAAGAGAGAATGACAAGGTACTTTACTTGCTTGTCATGAACTACACATGAGTAGATGGAGAAACTACTATAGTGATTGATTTATACTTTATGAATCTTAACATCATTTTATGTTGAAGGCATCATAGCAGGGAATGATGGCGGCATGTAAATGATAAGGAATATTATGCTTGTCATGTACAAAGGAAAAATTATGCTTGTCCTGGTGGCCGGTAAATGACTAATGTTCATGCAGATGAATGCGAGTAGCAGGAAGGTCCAATGTGCGATGGTCCATTGTAGGTACATCCATGCCACCAAGATGAGAAGATCTGAATATATGAAGACCAGAGGGTAAATGGTATTATATATATATATATTGTAATGGCTGTAAGCTAGATATTTGCATATTTCCTTGTAAATTATATAAACGATGGTTAAGGGATGGTCTCCCTTATAAGCCATTGAGTGATGGGCTGAACACCCTCACGAGCGTTTAATAATAAAATTAAATGTTTGCTAGTTTTCACCCTATGGGGTTTCCAGGGTATAATGGTGTTCAATGGTGTGATTGATTATTGTGTCCAGATGATGAGGTTCAGTTCTTTCTTGTTATGATGTTCAGAATAGAAATTATGTGATGACTATTTGAGTAATGAGATGAATGGATGTTTGCATCATGTAGTATTAAGTTAATATACTATAATGGAGGTTGTTAAGGGTTAAGGAGTTACTATTCCTATTTATAAACATTCTATGTAATGATGATTAACTTATAAAAAAAAATTTAACTCCTTACATTTCCTTGTGAAGTTAATGATGTATGTTACAAGGTAAATTTATGATCCATTCAAATTCACATATATAATTTACTATCCATTCAAATGATATAAATAATACATAGTTGTATTTTAATAGTTAATCTCAGCCCATTAATAAGTTAAAAAAATTATATATAATCTAAATATTCAAGTTATATAAAATTCAAGATTAGGTTAATGCTTTGGCCGACATCAGAAAAAGTAAAATTTATTATTTTTTTGAGAACGTGACATACCCAACATCGAGGTCATATTGGATTGTAGATTGCGCCTCGGGATGCAATTAATAATGTATAATTGATGTTTTGTGTTTTTAATATTACAATTAATTCATATAATTTGGGTGTGATTGTGTTGGTTATGTATAACTAATGTTTTGTGTTTTAATATTAGAATTAATTCATATAATTTACTTGTTATTGTGTTGGTTATTTAAAATGTAGTTTTAAAATGTTTTTGAGCAACTTAAATGGGTTGATTATACCATTTAAGTTTATGATTTTAATTTTTTATAAAATTAATTTAAAAAATAATTAAAAAATCAAATCTTTTGTAAATTAAATAATACTTATAAATTATAAAAATGGTAAATTAAGTTATAGTTAACAAAATTAACTTAAAAAAATAAATAATAAAATACCAAATTTTCTATTAATTGAAATACACTTATAAATAATCGAAACTTATAAAGATTGTAAGTTAAGTTAGGGTTGAGTTTTATTGGAGCGTGTACTATCTCCAATGTAATGTGTGAGAGTTTCTTAAAGACTCTGGCAAGGGAGCAGACAATGACTTGTGTCTCTCATTGTGATAAGCTGCAATTTGGGAGAAAAACTAACATCATCATTCGAAGTAGTATTTTTTTAAAGTTTTTGCGTTTATGTTTTAGGATAGTAATATAAATAAGGTTTTGAAATTGGTATAATAATAAAAATAAAAATAAAATTTATTTATTATTATTAAAGATTTTTCTTAATTATAGATTTATAATTGTGAAAGAGAATTTTAACATATATCTAATTAAATTATATAAAACAATTATTACTGACAAAAAAAAAATTCTATTTATCTTACACAACTGTTAATAATTTCACACATACATATACACCCAATATGATTTGATAAATCAATAAACTATACTTCATATCGGTATATACGTTCCATACATGTCTATTCGCATATGCGTCATATATGAATATACATTCTAAACATTTTGATTTGCATATAGTATTTGTTATCTATTGAATGTTTTAATTTATTTCTCTGTAATCAAATAATTCTAAAGTTTTTGTACTATCCTTGTCCTTACGATTCTCATTAAGTTGAGACATTAATCCTCTCAGTACCATGTCTGTTTTCATTTATTGCCATCCGATTTTTTGTGCCAAACTCAAAGTGTTAACCTTTCTGCAAGATTTGTGAATCTTCCAACTCATGATTGCAGTAGCAACACATTAGTTATTTATTATCGTGAATGTTAGGTTTTACGTATACATTTGACGAACACTCACCACAATGACGATGACCATGATCGAATCTCGAATCAATGGCTTAAAGGTATCCACTGCGGTATGTTGGATTAACCCAAAAAAAACATAAGGTATTGTTCATTGTTACCTTGAACCCACGAAGAAGCTGCTACAATGTAGTATTGTATTGTACGAGGGTAATGAATTAGGTATATATGAAAATATTCTCAACACTTAGTTTCTTTATTTAAAGTGAAGTTGAAAGTGTGCTTGAGGATTACGAGAAGCGAGATAATTATACCTTTTGTTGATTAAATGGAGTCCTCCCATCAGGCGGTAAAGTCGTCCAGTGAAATCAAGTCCTCTTGATGAGTATTGATATCTGATCTTCCTTCCTTGTGCTATTTTTCTTAATATTTTACTTCTTTCTAAATTTGCCACATCATCACGAATAGTTGTTGGTTTTTAACTTCTTCTCTGCAATTTAATATTTATAAGTGCAATTCTTTCAGCTTAAGTAGGATTCTGAGTAATGCAATTTTCTTCTAATCTAGAATATCTTTCTCTAAGTATTTCCTTTAAGATTTTTCGGCATAATACCAACTTTCTGACATAAACTTGACTTTATGCAATTGCTACTTCCTTCTAAGGTTTAAACAGTCATTTAGTTTTTAAACATTGATTACTACACCACTTAAACGCTTTCGCTTGGTTTTAACATCATCCATGCCATAAGTTTGCTTCATTGGTTATCAATTTCTTGACATTAATTAATATCATACTCGTGTTCAGTATAGGATAAACGATCTAAAGACTTTAGGGTTATCTTATAATTATCTGATACGATGCTTTAGCAAAAGAAATTCTTACCACGGATTTTCAGGTGCAAAATTATGCCTTGAAGAAGAAGACTCCAAGTACTACAATTTCTCTGTAACAATTATGCTATTTTCTTTTATGAATTTTGAAGTTGCTATAAACACAAATTATTAAGGAATAATGGACATTATACGATTATATTCTGACTGTATTGTAAAGAGATTCGGTTTAATTCTTTGCGCCTTCTTGTACTTACTTGACTCTTTCCTGTCTAGATATAAAATGAATATATTAACATTTCTAAAGTGTATAGGAGAAAGTTTATTCTCCTTTTTAATCGAGTATTGCATGCAAAAGTCAAGAATAGCAATCGGTAGATTTTTTACAGTTTGTCTGTGTAATGCACATATGCTTATTTTTCGACCCAATACTGTACAATCTTTTGTAAGCGGTTATGCTATATTAAGGAGTCTTATTCACTCTGTTCCCATTCTCAGGACACAGTTCTTAAGTAGTTATTCATCTATAAAATCCTGCATTCTCTTTCAGTTAGCAATTTGAAGATTTCCCATATCTTGTAACTGTATATTCTGGTTATATATTTTATTAAATTATACAGGTTATTTACAGAAACTGTATTTACGAATCCATGTTTCTATTTAATATTATATCAGTGTCATTACATTGTTAACTATGAAAGAAAACAATTCTTTTTCTAATTCGATTTTTAGAACAAAACTTACTTTCCTGTTCAAATCTTTTCGGTGTTATTCTCCTTTCTGGTGACTGGACCACCCTAGTCCGTGAATTATCATAGAATTAGGGAGCGAATTTCACAGATTTTCTCTCGTAGAAGTTTTGTAATAATAGCTCTCTGCATAGTTAACCTACTGGAACTGTCTATGTTTTTTCCTTCTTCCATCTATATCTTTTCTATATAGAGAAGTAACTCTTTTAAACGTGTCAAATATAAAATTACACAGAGGGGTTATACTAATCATTAAAAGAAATACAATCCCTTCATAACAAAAGAAAATTAAATCATTTATAATAATAAAAAAATTGTCACATCCACAGGTTCTTTCATTTCACTTTTATACAAAATTATTCACTCTGTTGTTTTCTTTCTACAACAATTAAAACAAACAGAGAAATAATTATGCTTATATGTCACTTCAATTTTTAGACTGAAGTGGTTTCCTCCCTACCATGAGTGCGGAAATGACGTCCTCACTCTCCCCCATGCTCCAAGTCTGAGCTATTTAGTTGACAGAATCTCCTGGAAGAGACTACAAGGCAATCTAGTCCAGTCTCCAATTCCAGCAATGTCAGAAGTTTTTGCAAGTATTCCACTGTATAACAGTCTCAAGAATCTTCTCTAGCCTTCTTCCCAACCCTCCTACCTCCATGGGATTACCCTTTTATCCCTAGAGGTGAAGCAACTGTTTGAACTGATTCTGTTCAACTAACTAATAATCTTGAATTATTTTAACATCAGTCTTTTACCTTATGGAACCAATTCCATAATCATATATTTTTTTTATTTAATCAAATTGAATTTCTGTTCATTATATAAAAACACATATTAACGGAAATGTTTGAAAAATCCTAACAATAGCTTAACAAATTGTTAATGATTAAACCAGCAGTTACAAGAATACAATTTTAAACGTGTAACTTTTTTTTTTTTAATTTAATTTTTTCAAACCATTGATAAATTATTCATTTAAGATAGATTATAATAATGTAAATAGATCTATATTAGTTTTATATATATCTATATCTATAATTTGTATTATTTAATTTACATTTTTAATTGTAGAAATAGATTCAATCTCTCAAAAGCATACAACTTAAACTTACAAATCTAATATTTTTTTTTTTGCTAGATTTTAAATAAAATTGTTGGTCAAAATGTAAAATAGTTAAATTATTGAAATATTTTAATAGTAATTTCTTTTTTACCTAAATATTTTATCTAATATATACATAGTTTTTCAAAAAACATATATAATATAGACATAATAGACGTGGAAATATTTTATTTTACATGGCCATTGAAATATTTTATTTATGGATCATATTGTTCACATTTTAATCTTTGACTTGTTATTAATATTTTTTTAAATACTTGTTCCCTTATGGGGCTTTCAAAACATTGGAATATAGGGATCGAGGCTAGGGTTCGCAACCCCACAAATCCTCATGATATCACTTAATTTGTTTCATGGCAGGTGGGTTGCATGGACTCCCATGCGAAGCCACAAGCCACTACAAGGTGGAAATTAATGGTGTTAATGCTTTCCATTTTGAACCTTGGTGATTTGTACCAGAGGTGTGGCTAATGGTATGCCCAAAGATGACAAAATTTTCAATGTAAAATGGGAGGAAGTTTGAAATGTAGTGTGTATACTTGTGTGCCAAGAATTCCAGAGAAATATGAGGGGGCGTCTCTTTGTTCGAGTCCTATGAAAATAGGGGGAATTCTTAGAGGAATCTTGCTTCGACACCCTAGTGAGTAAGATATTCAAAGTGAGGGAAAATGGAAACTAGGAATTGAGCTGTGCAATGTGAGATTGTACGAAGAGCAATCAAACTATAATTCTGATGTAGGCTCTCTGAGTTAGACCAAAAAACTATTATGGGTAATCCACACCAGGTATAAAACTTTAAGCCTAGTCTTACAATATGAGATAGTTAGTTTACAGTGTATGTCTAGGCGGAGTGGCCTTTTGCCAAGGTGTGTTTTATCCCGCCTTTTCTATTTGCAATTCTTTGGTGTATGGTGTGTGATGAAACCCACCCATGGGCGCTTGAGTTTTGCAAGTGAACTGATCCTTGGTTGTGCATGTATGTGGTGTTTACGAGACAAGGGGAAGCTTGGATAGCAAGTTGTTAGTTTGGCCCTGGAAGCTATGAGACTCTACGAACACAAGGTAAATGTTATTTCATTCTCAACGGGAGGTCAGTGAGTGTGATTTTCATGGGGGTCAACCTAGGTAGCAGTGGGGTAGTTGTTATTTTTAAGGACTTTGTAGCTTATGTGGCGGCTTGTGGGGGTCCCTTTGGTGGGAGGCGTTTTCATTGGGGTACGGGGAAGGCTAAGGCCCCAAGCAAGAAGAAGGGTCATCCCTGACTTTTAAGGTGGGTCCATTAGTGGAAGAGAGTTGTTTCCTTTCCTAGGCAAGTAGTTAAGTGGAGGGTGGTTGTGTATTCATAGAAGCTCCAGCTGAATATGCCTATCCATTGAGGTTGGAAACGATGAGGAATGGAGGGAAAGGGGAATTTAGCGTGGTAGTAGCAGATGGATCAGGGTCAAGGAGAAATAGTGGATCCACCATCCTCATAGTTTATTCCCATAGTGATGAGAGCCTCCCTAGTTGAGGAAAATGTTAATATCATGAAACAAATGAATTCTTCCTTGGACTAGCTTAGTCGGGCCTGTTAAGATGATCAAAATGACATCATGGACTTCATGAGCCACATACAAAGAAATATATGGGAGATGCATGATAAATTAGTTAGTCTCTAGAGAGAGCAACAATGCATTTAGGAGAAGCTAGACTGTATGGAAATTAGATTGGCTCACATGGAGGGGAATTTTCACTATGAATTCAAATCTCCTCCATCCCCTGGCTCGGGTCCAAAAAATCCAGCTACAGTGAATTTTGAAGATTTCTCATGATGGTTGTCTCTTGGTCTTATGAGTTTTTTAAACACTTTTTGCTTGTGAGCCTGTGTATTTTTTTTTTCATTTTAGAAATGTGCTATGTATCTAGGTATGCATATATTGGCCAATAAATCTAGTAAGAATGAAACCAATAGGTTTTTGAGAAACTTTATGGCGATATGTATAACTTTTGACTTAATAGAAAACCTTCAATTCACAAAAAAAATAAAAAAATAAAAAATTGTTAATATTAATTAAATTTATATATTGAAATATTGTATTTATAATCCACATTGAATTTTATTATTATTATTAAAACCACATTTATAAAATTTATATTAAAAATTCATTAAAAAATTAAATGAATTACATATCTTCCTTTTCACTGTTTTTAAGAGGCAAATAGATTTTTTTACTTTTAATTAATCTGTCTTTTTGGCTTTTGAAATATTTTATCATGTCCAATATTTTTTATGCTTTCTCCTCTTTATACAAAGTTAATATTAAAATAAATGAGTTAATCGTGGATATTGAATTAGTTTATTTACGTCTTAGTAAAATATTTTTAAATGTGTAAGAATTATTATTTGTCTTTTTTTAAAGTTGATATAAAATTATGTTATATTTATATGGAAATATTTTATTGTAATTGAGACTAAGAATCAAATATTTTTACATCTCTTTCATATTAAATTGAGTTAAAAATTTAAGTAAAGAGAATAAATATTAATTCATGAAAATATTTTATGATAATGTTATGTTTCTTGATATTTTAAGCTGTATTAGATTTCATAATTTTTTAAATATAATTTTTTTAAATTATTAAATATATACATACAAAATATACTTAAATTATAATTTTTTATTTTTTTGGAAAAGTATTTGATTTGATTTTTTTTTAATTCACATTAAGAAAATATGTCTTACTACGGGAAAATGCAAATGTATTTCCTATCTCAACATATATTCAGCTTGCAGCTTGCCTCCATTAATCATCAAAAAAAAAAAAAAATACTTGATAGACATATACAAATGCCTTTGTCAACAAATTTGGATATCACAACGGAAGGGAATAAGTGTTTCTTAATTTTTTAAGTTATGAAATTTGGACTTCTAAAATAGAGATACGACCTTCCTCAAACTTAAATATCAATACCCTCACCTGTAATTGGAAATGTCCCTATGATCTAATGGGCTATTGTTGTAAGAGTAATGGGCAATGTCCCTATTGTTGCGAAAGTAGGAAATGAAGAAAAAGTGATGGAAGCATTTTAAACTAAAAGTTTAGGGGTATATACCTGCACTTCATTTTTCTGACCCAACTAAAAAATTGAGGTTTGATAAGATATTTGCCCAGAGTATAAGTAAAGACATGTTTGTTGCTTAATGATTCATTTTTCTGACTCAACTAAGAAATTGAGATTTGATAAGATATTTGCCCAGAGTATAAGTAAAGACATGTTTGTTGCTTAATGATTCATTTTTCTGACCCAGCTAAGAAACTGAGATTTGATAAGATATTTGCCCAGAGTATAAGTAAAGACATGTTTGTTGCTTAATGATTCATTTTTCTGACCCAGCTAAGAAATTGAGATTTGATAAGATATTTGCCCAGAGTATAAGTAAAGACATGTTTGTTGCTTAATGATGCTAAAGGGAGTAAAGACAGTTTTGCTGAAAATATTCTTCCTCATGCGTACACGATTGCACATTGCATGGAACTAACTAACAAATTGAGATTTGATGATATATTTGCCCAGAGTGTAACTAATGACATTTTTGTGGCTGAATGATGCCAAGAATATTCTTCCTAATCCGTGCACTCACCATTGCACTATTGACTAATCTTAAGATAAACCCCTTCAGTTTAATATATACGTATTGTTTAATAGAATAAGTAATATTAATCCGCCTAGCAGTCATACGTCTCAGTCTACGTAATAATTACAGGATTCATGCTCAAAAGATTTATTCTCTTTCTTAACTTGTTATTCTGTCAATGCATTGGGCAAAGTATTAATTAAAAAATTTAATAAAGATTTATTCTCTTTCTTAACTTGTCTTTTTGAAACAAAAAAAAAAGTCTTAACTTTTTTTTTAAACTTGTTTTTTTAGAAGAAAAAAACCTCAGACATTGTAAGCCCATATTCATATTAATTCAGAGTTGAAATTTACATTAGAAAAAGTTCAAGTATGAACCCTATATCTGATTAAACTTCCAGATTAGAGGAAAGGATTATCTAGTGTCAAAACCATATGCAGCAAGCAAACACTTTCACCAATGGTGTGGGAGATACAAAAAGTTAAATATGAAAACCTCTGTACATAAAATAACCCTTAGTAAACCAAGGATCCAAACCATGAACCAGAAATGCCATGCAAGCCCATATTCATATTAATTCAGAGTTGAAATTTACATTAGAAAAAGTTCAAGTATGAACCCTATATCTGATTAAACTTCCAGATTAGAGGAAAGGATTATCTAGTGTCAAAACCATATGCAGCAAGCAAACACTTTCACCAATGGTGTGGGAGATACAAAAAGTTAAATATGAAAACCTCTGTACATAAAATAACCCTTAGTAAACCAAGGATCCAAACCATGAACCAGAAATGCCATGCACCTCGACTTGTATAGCAAGTAAAACAAGATAGTAGAAGTGTGTCAAAGTTCACCATGTGTTCATCTGAGTAACTAGTGTATCAAAAAACAAAATCAAACAAAAAACAAGCATGTATGTAGTTTGGTTCAATGAGCTTGTTCCTTCTCCAACATTTGTGAACTGAGGCAAATAATGTCAGTATCACGAGCCTCCCCAGAGTTCCTCCTTGTATCTTTTATGAGGCATCTCATCTTCTTCAGTGTTCAGAATCAGAAAAATTTTACAGTACCCTTTGCCCCACTTCCAGAGGCATCTATCAATTTGTAGTGCATTTCTCCAAAGTTTCCCTACGGGCCTTTTTTAGACAGACTATCAACTTTTTCTCTCTATATATGTGATTAAAAGTTATATGAGAAAAAGTCTTGCACAATTCTTGTATTTTGTCCATCCAAGTAGAAATATGTCCAGTATCCAGGGTGTCCAGATTGTTCATGTGGTCTATGAGAATTTTGGAGTCTCCGAAGATCCAAATTTTATCAATATAGAGCTGCTTTGTGAACCAAAGTAGACACCAAAGTGCCAAAAAGTATGCCTTAGTATTGGTTCCTTGTCCCCCATACCAGTGAATTCTTAATGACAAAGTGGACTGATCATTAGCCAGGCACCATAGTCGCATTTGTAATTCTAGGCCGCCCCATCAAAGAAACCAGCTGGGTAATGTATGTCAAATGGTCTCAATCTGTGGGATAAATCTCTGGATGGTTTATCTCAGTTCTTTGGTCCATCCCATCTTTGCATGACCATCTCTGCCACCCCGTCGAGAGTGCACCCATGCTCTTTGAAGATCCATTTATTCTCGCAACACCACAAACACCAGTGAAAAAATAAACGAATAGTACTATATTGTTTTCCTTTGGCATACCACCAGCAAATGCAGTCTTGTACCGAGGTGAAGATCTTCCGTTGAAGTTTAAAGTTTGTAAAAAGGATATGCCATGTTTGTCTTGCAAACCCACAATTATAGAACATATGGAAATTATTCTCGTCATGCAAGTTCATGCACAATCTGCATATCCCCGGCCCAATCTTACCTTTCTTCATTAGATTCGACCACGTCATATTTTTGTCTTTCTAGACCAGCCATAGGAAGATAATTATTTTAATTTGGACTTTTTCCCTCCAGATGTTCTTGAACCAACTGTCCAATGTATGTCTAGACTATAGCTTAATAAGTTCCATATAGGTTTCAGATGTATTCACTTGGCCCTTTTTGAGGTTTGCCCCCCAGCTTATGCAATCTCTTGATTGTTTATGGAGAAATCCTATGTGCCTCATCCCTCCCAGAAATTTGTCCCATGCATCTTTATCAGTTCCCCGTAAACCCAAATCATGTGCCTCGCGCCACTGTGGATATCCATCCTGCCAACTATGAATGACTTGTCCCACGTAGAAAATGCCCATTCCATGTATCTCGCTACATAAGTCTGGGTTGATGATGTTATATTCTAGGTAAACCCTTATGCCTTCGTCCCCAATCATTATTTCCATACCATTCCCAAAATTCCATTTTAAAAAGGAGATGTACAATGACCATAAACTTCTGAAACCATTCCAAATTGCAGATCCTCCTCTCCTGGCATCCCATCCCAATATGTACAGGGTTTCCAAAGACTTGTTTTTTAAGTACTTAAATGCCTCATGATATCTCTCCATATGCCAGGCATTTGTGTGCTTCTCCATAAGGATTTTAATAATAAAGCCATTTCGAATGTGTTAATGTCCAACAGACCCCATGCCCCCCATTGTTTGGGCATAAAAATGCTCTCACATCTGGCCAAATGATATTTCCCACCTCCACATCCCCAGTCCCAAATGAAGTTTGAAATGGTAGACAGTCCTCGAAATGGAATAAAGGTGAGCCCAATATATAGAGAGTTGTTGAAGAACTGCCTGAGCCAATATGAGTTTCCCCCCTTTCGATAACCATTTAAGAGACCATCCATTAATTCTCCTTCGATATTTGTCAACTAGCCAATGCCAGTCCACCACCCTGTAGCTGAATGGTTTCAAATGGAAACCCAAATATGTTATGCCTTCGTTGAGTCAAGAGCATCTGTAATTAAATGTCTCACGGACCAAGTTAATAGTCTCTAGATCCCCCTCAGAGAATATGAAGCATGATTTTGACACATTATCAATCATGTCTGTCACCCTATAGAATTTGTCAATGATGTCTTTAAGATCTTCCCAGATCTTTTTTATGAGCATACCAAAGATGAGGATATCATCTACGAAAAAATTGTGTGTAATCTCCTTGTTTGTTGTTATTTTTATACCTTTAAAGCATCCCGCTTCATTAGCCATGTTAATCTTGATGCTTAAAGTATCCATAATCAGAATGAAAAGTAGGGGTGATAGAGCACATAACTGTCTAAGGCCTCTTCCTGCTTTGAAGAAATTGGATGGTGTGCCATTAATAAGGACCGCCATTGGGGCCTCCATAATGCATCCTATGATCCATTCCACTGTCTCGCATGTCATAGCAACCTTATAAAGTATCATGCGAAGTAGTGCCCAATCTACTTTGTCACCGTGGCCTTCATCTTCCTCTTCTGTATAGAGTGTAAATTTTCTTGAGTGATAGCCACTGCATCATGAAGACCTCTGTTGTGTAGAAATCCAAATTTCTCTCGTGTGATGTGGCTCTTATTCAGTCAATGCGGTGGGCAAAGTATTAATTAAAAAATTTAACTTTCCATGATTTTTTTACAGATATCTTCGGGTCAAATCCAACACTTCAAATCATAATAATTTCGTAGGTGTAATTTCCTCAACTCAAAACTATATTGTTTAAACATTTTCAGCTTTTTAATTTAATTTTGACTAGCAAACTATACAGAAAAGTGACGACATTCAAATGTCTTTGATTTACCAAATACAAGAAATATGATGGGGCGATTTAAACATCTAGTGTTGTTTCTAAATTTAATTCAGATTAGCAACACTCACAACACAGTAAACAAATTCATAGATCTATGCACATTTACCAAGTTCGGCCGTATTGGCAAAAAAAAAAAAAAAAGGAAATTCGCTAATTCGTTTTGGTAATTCAATCAATTCTAATTCGGTACAGTAATGAGCAGTTTTCTTTTGAAGGTCAGATGAAGAATACAAGTTAAGTTTCCAAATGTTCACTGTGGCTTGGAGTCTCTGTTCATGAACGAGAAGGGCTTTTAAATGAAATGCATGAAGAAATAACTAGTGTGAATAATGCATAAAAGCCCATGAAGAAATAACTAGTGTGAATAATGCATAAAAGCCCATGAAGAAATAACTAGTCAATAAAGTATTACCTAAAACTTTGGTAACCTTAACCTTTCACTCCATCTTGCAAAAAATGTGGCTAGGATCCTTCCATTCAATAGGTACAGGGTACAAGGAAAACCCTAAGGGAGATCTCATAGGAGGCCATAATGAAGGTTTTAGTCAATCTAAAAAGTTACAAAAATGGCAAATTATAATTGCAAATTAGTAATTTTATAAAATAAAGCCAAAAAAGTAATATCTATATTTGAAAAAAACCATGAAATGGCAAATTATAGTATAAAAAATGAAAATTAGTAAATTAATAATTGCTATATAAAAAAATAAAAGAATCCTAATTCTTATATTGAATTATTTTTGTAAAATTGTAAATTACAATTTGAAATAAATCATTCTGGAAAATAACTCTTACTACGTTGTTTTAATTATAATATACAATAAACATGAAGTAAATACAGTTATGAATCTAAAAATTAATAATTATTCATTTAAACTTTTAAAATTTCAAAAAACATAAAATATATTTAAATATTTATAAGATATATAATATCTAACTTTTATATTAAATTTTATAAAATTAATTTATTTTTCCATATAAAATTTAAATCTAAATTCAAATTTGATAACTATAATTTATCTAACCATATATACCAAGCCTTTTTCGCACAATGACAAATAATATGATTATAATTGATATGGAGCAATTTAACAGGTCCACTTTTATGAACTTTCACATCATTCAAATGGTATCTACTGCTTGATCTTTTGTGAGCCGCTATTGTATTCATTATGTTTATCCATAGCCGCCTTGGAAATATAAATGAAAATTTATATTTAAAAGGCGGTTTTGGATTAAAAAATCCATTTATATTTCTGGGCGGGCTCGGGAGTCGGGACAGAAATAATGAATAGAATAGGGCCCACAAAGTTGAGAGTGGCCACAGATTGAGAAATGATTGATAGTACATACAATGCTGACAAAATCAAACGCACCATGCATTTAGATCACGTGTTTCTCTCAGACTTCGTGGCAAACAACACCTAAACACTTGCAGCTCACCTTCCATTTTCCATCAAATTTTAGGGGGACCACGTTGAACTCTGCTCAACGAACATCCAAAACCGTACAGAAAAGAGTGGAGTCTTTCAGAGTGGATGAATGGGTGTAATAATAATAAGGTAAATTGGTAAAGAACTTCTAGAAAGTGTTACAACCTTCTAGAATATAAGAATTACTTCATTGATAAACAACTTGTAGAATATAAGACAAACTACCAATTACAATTCAAATGTTACACACCGCATTTCCATTTACATCTCTGGATTGCCGGTGACTTGAGAAAGCTGTGGGTCTTCTCACTGGAGCGTTAACGCGAAATCCATCAATAATTTAGACTCAAAGGTGGTTGTGGATGGAAACCGTGTGAGAAAGGAGGAATAGTAATTATGTGGCCCACAAAAGTTGAGTTGAGTGGTGAATATGGGGAATTCTTGGACTCTTATGGGACAGAAAAGACTTCTGATTTCAATATGCGCCTCCCCACCTGAGCTGCACATTTTGCACTTTGAACTCAAAACCCAGAAGATCAGTCTTTCACCATCACAAGCCTAGGCCCTAAACACTTTTCTTAAAAGTTAAGATCGGCCATCCAATCACCTTTAACGAACATATCTTTTTCCAACCACAATCATATCACCTTTAACCCACTCGAACTTTACCATATTTACAACACTCATGTCAAAATTATAATTGCATGGAGACACTCTACTACTTAGTGACATGTATGTAAGATTTTTCATTTATTAATAAAAGTAATAATCATCAGGTTTATAATAAATAAAATATTTGTATATTTATATTCATAATATTTTTACAATATATTTCAAAAGACATAAAATATTTTAATATTTATTTTATATAAAATATTTGTATATTTATATTCATAATATTTTTACAATATATTTCTAAAGACATGTAATTCATGAAAAGGTTATCTTCAAATTTCCCCACAAGTATTTACTTCTCCAAAAAAAAATCATTAGGGCATAGAGTACACGTGACAAGATGTTCTAATTTTCCCAAAAGCATTTACTTCACAAAAAATAAATTTATTAGGGCATAGAGTACATGTGATAAGGTGTTTTGATTAAAAAAAAAGCCCAAACATATAGGGCATAGAGTATACATGATAAGGTGTGACTGATTTTGACTACTTAGATGCCTCTTAGTTGGCTACTCACAAATTATCGGTGCCTCTCATCTCAAGACTCGTTAACCTAGTAAACCAAAAAAAAAAAAAAATGCATAATTCTTTATATTTATGAAGTTGATGTGTAATATTTAATCCAAAAAATTTCAATATATAAAAAATTTCAATTTTAATTAGAAAAAGCGTTAGAAATATATTAAATTTAAATATAAATAAATATATATATATATATATATATATATATATATATATATATAATTTAAAAAAATTATTTCAATATGTCACCTTTATAGAAATTATTTTTATATACTTTTTTTTTCATGGACTTTTAGAGATAGTTGAGTGCTATGTCCACCTACAATTGAACTAACCCTTAAGGTTATTTTTATATCAATTTTATAAATAGAGAGACTAATTGAAGGTAAAAAATCTCTTATTTGATTTTAGTTGTGTTTTTTTATTTATAATAAATTGTGTTATTTATTCCATGCTCAATATAGAGTTGACATATTAAATTTAAAAATAAATAAATTATAATAATAAAAAATTATTTTAATGTCAACCTTAAATAAAATATTTTAATGTCACTTTAAGCTATATATATATATATATATATATATATATATCTTAATCACATATCTAACAAGTCCCAAGAGGAATCAAATTTGTTGAGGTGCGGTTAAAGAAATTACTCACCGATGTGCCAATACTAAGGATCGTAGATCCTAGCAAGGATTTCATAGTATGTACCGATGCTTGCAAAGAGGGACCTAGTGGAGTCTTACTGTAGGAAGGAAAAGTCATGTGCTATGAGTCTAGAAAATTAAATAAACATGAGGAAAATTACGTGACACATGATTTAGAATTGGTTGCTATCATTCATGCTTTAAAAATGTGGAGGCACTACCTCCTTGGTCGAAGTTCACGCTCATGTCAGATGATAGTGGACTCAAATATCTATTTGGGCAACTGAAGTTGAATGCTAGGCAAGCAAGATTCTTGTCCATGCTCAACAAATTTGACTTCGAGATTAAGTATATAAAGGGCAAGGAAAACAAAGTTGTTGATGCCTTGAGCAAGAGAATCCAGGTGAATCACTTGGAAACTATTAGTTCATATGTAACAAACCTAGAAGAAAGGATAAAAAGAGATAGATAGTAGGATGAAACGTACCAGAAAATAAATTAAAGTTTGCAGCAAGGCGGTGAGGATGGGGAATACCACTTCACTAAGGACAAATTCTTTAGATTCAAAGGCAGAATCTATGTGTCCGACAGTGATGAAGTAAAAAGACCGATAACGAGAGAATTCCATGCTAATATCTATTCAGTCCCCTCAGGATATCAAAAGACTCTTACAACCATTAAAAGATACCATTACTAGTCGAATCTAAAGAAGGAAGTAGTAGAATTCGTGGAAAAATGCATGGAATGTCAGCAAGAAAAGGCCGAATGTAAGCACCCAACAGGATTGTTATAACCTATCTCTATTTTGGAATCGAAATGGTAGGTAATCTCTATGGATTTCATCACAATATTTCCAAAAACAACTAAGCAACATGAAATCATGGTAATGTTGGATAATCTTAGCAAGGTAGCTCATTTCGTGGTAGTAAAATCCACCAATTTTGCTAGTGATATAGCACAAATATTCATAAAATAGATTTTGAAGATACATGGCATCCTCGAGAAGATTGCGTTAGACCAAGATGCTAGATTCACGTAAAGGTTTTGGAAGGAACTGTTTGCAGGTTTTGGAACAGAATTAACATTTAGTACTGCCCAACATCCACAAACAGACACAGAGGAACAATTAGATCCTTGAGGACATGTTGAGGATAAATTTGATGCATCAACCCAAGAAATGGGAAGAGTATCTTCCACTTGTGGAATTTTCATACAAAAATGGGCACCAAGAATCCATAAAGATGAGCCCCTATGAAGCATTATATGGAAGGAGATGTAATACTCCAATTAGCTAGAGTGATCCAGTTAATAGGGTCCATGTAGGACCTGATATGATTAAAGATATAGAACAAAATGTTCAAATCATAAGACAAAATCTGAAAGTGGCGCATGATATAAAGAAAAGCTATGCAGATAAGCATAGGGTTCACAGGGAATTCCAAGTTGGAGAACACATTTATATGAGAATTCAGCCCAAAAATAGTTCCCTAAGGATGGGGATATGTGCCAAACTGGAACCATGGTATGGTGGGCCATTTGAAATCCTTGAAAGGATAAGACTAGTAACATATAGACTGACTTTACCTACATCAATTAGAATTCATGACGCTTTCCATGTTTCTTTACTTAAAAAAGTATGTACATGATTCTAATCATGTGATGTTACACAATATATTGTCACCGTCCCTAGAATCCCCATCCCAAACATTGGAGGACCATTTCAGTGACCCCTGTGTACTGTCATACATTGCCATAAATGTCATTACATCCATTGGAATGTCTAGAATATAATCTATGTTGATCATTCCTCAAGCAAACCTTCAAAAACATATGATTTTGGGTTGGCACTGGTAAGCAATTATGGCCTCATGCCCATGAAGAAATTAACACTGAGCCTCGCGCCCATTGGCGCTCTGTCTTAGAAGGGTACCTGTGCCGAGCTGCTTTTGGAATTTTTTAAAAAATAGAAACGAAGCTTCTATCTTTAACAACTTCGTGAGTGGAGTCATCATGGTTTGTTCAAATGAATCAAGTCGATTTTCTCCCTTTGGCCTATTAGTTCCTACAAATGTGCAACTCCCCAAAGGGATAGACCTCTCCTCCACCTTATGTGGAATCCCAAACCTCCTCCTCCTCTCCTATAAATTCTGCTTCCTCACATTGATTCAGCTAGTTGAACAATCATTATTTATAGCTGGTGTGTTAGAGGAAGCAGAGAAGAATCCATTGTTGAGAGAGATTTTAAGCCCATTTCCTCATTAATCCGGATGACGAACGAATTCTTGAGATGTGCCTGACTGAACTCGTCGAAGGAGATATGCAACGTCAAGGCATAAGGTTGTAAACTTCTTTTTCATATATCAATAGCACATGAATGGTTTTCGGTTCCAACTTTGTTTCCATTTTTATGCAAAGTTTTTAACTCTCCTTAACTAGTTGAATAGTTGTAGATGAATGTATATGCTTGTATGATGTCATCATTTGTTTGATCTTTGTGCAGGTGCATGAACATCATCACTAATAGAACGTCAGGCGTGAAGACAAAGATCGAAGGATCGCTGTTGTGTGCCATGAAAAAAACATTAGATCGAGGTAGGATATCTGTCTCATTCCATATTTCATTTACAAACTAGGAATTTAGGAATTCAGCATGTTCCCTTGTTGCTAGACCCACCCTAGGGCTAGAGGGATTGCCTTTGTCCGTAGAGGGGATTTTCTTGCGCCAACAAGTTGGCGACTCTGCCAGGGATCAGTGTGTCTGTCATCTCTCGTTCTTGGTTTTGAAGTTTTGCTTATTTAGCTATTTCAAGCCACTCCACCTATTCTCAGAGTGATAAGCCTAGCTTTTCCTCAGCTACCCTTTCTCTTTTCCTCGGTTTCCTCACTCGGCGTTGTTGTTTTCCTGACAGACATGCCGATTGGCGCGAGTTGCCTTTGGATCAGGAGAAATTTTCCTTGTTCAACGCGGATTACTGCTGAAAAGTCACGCCGATTCCTATAGGTTTGGGTTTGGGCCTCTTTCCTGAGTTTTTGAGTGCATCTTACCCTCTGGGTTGGTTTTTCTCCCTGAATTGATCTATGTGGATTGATTCTTGACTCCATTGTCTTGTTCATTTCATTTGATTGCCTCTCATCCGATCAATGTGGCTTTTTCATCCTAGGGTTTCTAGGTGTCTCAAATCATTCATTTGGTCACATGTCCTGATTAGATTTGGATCAAGGACCTAAGTGATAGCTCAAATTTAAAAGTGTTCGGAAGTGTGTAAAACCTGAGCAACTAGAGATATCGTCTTCCTATTTCCGGCGCTGTGAATGGTTCGAAAGACTGACACCGTATGAAGAAGTTATCGCGATTTGAAAAGTCCAGTAAACTGCAATTTTTGGTGTTTGACCAAGTTTTACTGGGCCTTTTGATATTCAGAAAAGAGAATATTCCAGAGGTTATTCCTGGAATATTCCTAGAATATTCCTCAGAATAACTTGATCTGAAAATGGGTGGATAACTTGAAATTCTTATGCGCAAGCACCTCCCACTTAGTTAAAAAAATAAATGATCGTGCTTATAGATGACTGTGCGGAATTTTATACATGAAATAGGTGTATTTTTTTGAACTGTTTAAGTTCATTAAGAACATTTGTTTTTGCTGATATTTAACATGTGCAACAACCATATAATGCAAAAAATAAGCATCAACACGTAACAAAAAATTTAATAAAGGAGTTCACTCGAATATCGTGGGCTACGTCTCCTTGAGCCTCTATCAACTGACTTGGCTCTTTGGGATTAAGATGGAAAATTTCTTTTACAAGTTACAAAATCAACTCCAATTGTTATCTAAACTGAACCAATGGTTTAGAATACCATTTATATCCTTGGAATGGCTGAAACCTTTCTGAATATGAACCTCGGCTCCCTTATACTTGACTCCTTGAGTCGGTGCCCTTAGGCTTCCTTGAGCTTCTCTGTGGCACTAACTCCCTCAAAATCCCTTTTCTATCCCTGAAACATTTTCTACTATCTCTGTCATACATCATACATCCAAAATAGGCTGATCATTTTCTCAAAATGAGCATTGTCTCCCCAATCTAGGCCTCCATCCACTGTTTTCCCTGGGCTGCCCAAAAATTCCTTGTGGCTCTTCAACCTTCAGAAGTATTTGAATGGCTCTGAAAATCATTTCATTAGATGAAAAATGTCCAAAATAGTTAGAATAGACTATTCACTTGCAGAAATTGGCCTCCGGCTGCTCCAATTTTGCCTCCAACACTTTGTGGCACCCCTTGGCTCTAGGTTCACTGAAAACTTATCTAAAGCATATCGGCCTTCAAAAGTATTCAAAAGTTTTTGTAAATTCCATCAATGGATTCAAAAGTATCAAAACAATCATAAATGACTATTTTTTTGCTGAGAATGGTTACTAGTTTCTTTGGATAGGCCTCATTCTCCCGTTGGCATTGGATGGCCCTAGTGGCCCCTGGAACTTCTCTGAAGAAACTCGGACTTCAAAAGCCCTCTATAGGCTCTAAAAACCACACCATTAGTTCCATCATATCTGAAACATCAAAAATTGAGTATTGGATTACTGTGAAAGGCCTCTAGCTGCACTAGCTAGGCCTCAAACTATTACTTGCCCCTGGTGGCCCTAGTGGCCCCTTGAACTTCTCTGAAGCTAAACCTTGCTCATAAGCCATCTGATGGCTCTAAAACCCTCACCAAATGAGTCCAAAATTTCTGATATAGTCTAAATTGACTATTCACACTCTCAAAATGGTCGAATCTAGCTCAAGATAGAGCCTAAACAAAATTTTCCCAGTGTCCCCTAAATCAGCGCCACTAAAAATGGTGAACTGCACTTAACCCCACTAATTTTGGCCAAATCCGCATCCATTAATGGTCCTCCAAATTGACAATAGAAAATACCATAGCACTAATTGTGACTGTTAAATTGAATTGGGCACATGACCCCAAAACTTCGCAGTCAAAATCGTAACTGCCAGAGGTTTTAAACGTCGGAGAAACCGTGGCTTACAACCCGCCATGTGATAGGGTTGAATGAGCAGTAGTTAGAGTTACGATAAACCATCGGGTTAATGTTTTATGTTGTGGTTTGTTTCCATGGAATGTGACCATATAAATTGGACCGCCGACGGGTTGGGGACCGCCGGTAGTCCCAATCCCAAACTCCAATGCTATACACCATAAGAGTAACCCGCGCCACTACATGGTTAAGAATCACTATGTAGCCTAATGGTAAGACTCGGGCTTGCTATGTGTGAGATCACCGGATCGATCACGACAGAGTCCAAATTTTTTTTACACAAATTTCCTGGGCCACGTGGCGACCCCCGGGCCTGCCACATGGCGGCTTTTGATTAGATAAAAAAATCCGTATGCCCAATAATAAGGTGCCATTTTTCATGATTCGACTGGCTTGGAGGGAATATTCCAAGGAATATTTCAAGGAATATTCCCAGGAATATTCTCTTTTTTGAATATTGAAAGGCCCAGTCAAACTTCGTCAAAAGCCAAAAGTTGCAGTTTACTAGACTTTTCAAATCGCGATAACTTCTTCATACGGTGTCGATTTTTCAAACCGTTTGCGGCACCAGAATTAGGAAGACAAGATCTATCTGGTCGCTTATTTTCAACACACTTTTGAAAAATTTGAAATTTGAGCTATCATTTAGGTCCTTGATCCAAATCTAATCACACCTCCCCATTGGGAATATTTTGGACCCCAAAAGACTGATTACCTGATTTTTTCAATAGATGAGAGTACAACACCCTCACATTTCTAGCCTCCATACACTTTGCCTTGCTTGTATTAGTGCCTTTGAGCACAACTAGAAGGTAGTCAACACTTCCCCTCCTTAGATGCTCTTGTCCTCTTGTCAAGAATTATCTTCCTTGAACTCACCAAGAAATTTTTGGCAAGAAATTTATAGAAGGTAGCTGAACATCATGTCCTTGATCATCGATCCAAGGTGGCTCAAAAAAACATAAGTTTCCAACATAAATGCATACATAACTAGAATTTACATATGTACAAATGAATGTATTTCTTACTGGGTTAAGAAGTCAAACCACTTCTTACCAAGCCACTTCCATGGCAATTTTTGCTACTGAAAATCTTCTTCATGTGAAACATATTTTCTCACATCAATGATGGAATCTTTGGTTCCATTTTCACCAGAATTTCTATCCTCTTGCTTCATGTGCTTGGGATGATTAGTTGGATGCAATGTCCAACATTGGGAAACAAAATGTCCCTTCTTCTGGCAATGTGTGCAAGTCTTTTGCACCTTCTTTGCAAGTTGTCTTCGCTTCAACTGTTTCTTGTATGCCTTCATCCTCTTCCAACATTTTGAAACAACATGGTTACATAGAACACAATAGGAAAAACAACTCTTTCTTCCCAACTTTCTTTTGCAGAAAAACATAAGTGTTCATGTCTTGATAACTGTCCGAACTCTCATGCCTGCCATAAGCTGCATGTCTACACACATCTTGTTGCAACATATGCTTCAAACAATGGAAATCAACTTGAAAACAAAATTGACATGTTTGTGGTTTAGAACTTGGAACAAAAGTTATTTTTGAAGTTGTCAAATGCCTTCATGGTTGTAGAGTTTTCACCATAAGACTGAACATAACCAAGACCAAATTTCTTAAGTATTTCCTCAACCAAAATAGGATCAATCATGCCTTGTGCATGTTTTCCTAAACCCTTGCCTTCATAGCCCATTTTTAACATCAACTTGGACCCTATACCTCTAGTGTTCTTTTAAAATGAACCTACACATCTATTTGAATAGGAATTTGAAGACAAATTTGAGTGATTTACCTTTGCTTCAAGCATGTTATTGGTTAAGGCCTCTTGGGCTTGATGGACCTGCATCTCCATCTCATGCAATATTTTAATATTTTAAAATGAACCTACACATCTATTTGAATAGGAATTTGAAGACAAATTTGAGTGATTTACCTTTGCTTCAAGCATGTTATTGGTTAAGGCCTCTTGGGCTTGATGGACCTGCATCTCCATCTCATGCAATATTTTAATAATTTCTTCTTTCTCTTGCTTCATAGCAACCAATTTCTCACGAAGTCTAGTGATTTCCTTTCTATCTTCATACAAAATTTGCACTCTATCCTTCAGGACGTAGAAGTCTCGCTTCATGTCCTCATCGAAGAATCTTGTGAAGGAGGAGGATTGTCAAACCTCACTTGAAGAAGTTGTCATATTATGAAAATGAACTAAAAAACTTCAACAAAAACTCTCAAAGCTTTAAAAAACAATTGGCAAAGCTTCTAAACAAAATGGCTGTAGAGTCAAGCTCTTCTTCAAGCAGCCTTTTGCAAACAAAACCTCTTGTGCATCAAGAGTTGCCTTGAGGTCCTTTGGGTAAGGAAGATGCCTTTAGCCCTTATTCCTTCTTGTCCTCTTCTGGACTTGGCTAGTAGTAGCTTTTCCTTCACCTCTAGAAAACTTAAACTTTTAAACATTAGTCAATTTGCAAACAGTAAAATTCTTTGCACTGTTAAACACCTTTCAAGTCAAACAAGAAACCTAGTGCTCTGTCAAGCAAGCAACCTAGCTATGATACCAACCTGATCTGAAAATGGGTGGATAACGTGAATTTATTATGCGCAAGCACCTCCAACTCAGTTAAACAAATAAATGATCATGCTTCTACATGACTGTACGGAATTTTATACTTGAAACATGTGTATTTTGTTTGAACTGTTTAAGTGCTTTAAGAACATTTGTTTTTGCTGATATTTAACATGTGCAACAACCATATAATGCAACAAATAAGCATCAACACATAACAACAAATTTAATAAAGGAGTTCACCCGAATATCATGGGCTACATCTCCTTGAGCCTTTGTCAACTGACTTGACTCTTTGGGATTAGGATGGAAAATTTATTTTACAAGTTACAAAATCAACTCCAATGGTTATCTGAACTGGACCAATGGGTTTAGAATACCATTTATATCCCTGGAATGGCTGAAATATTTTTGAAGATGAACCTCGTCTCCCTGAGACTTGACTCCTTGAGTCGGTGCCCTTAAGCTTCCCTGAGCTTCTCTTTGGCACTAACTCCCTTAGAATCCATTTTCTATCCCTGAAACCTTTTCTGCTGTCTCCAACACATATAAGACATCCAAAATAGGTTGATTTTTTTTCTCAAAATGAGCTCTGGTTCCCCAATCTAGGCCTCCATCCACTGATGGCCCGAGGCTGTCCAAAAATTCCATGTGGCTCTTCGACCTTCAGAAGTCTTCAAATGGCCCTGAAAATCCTTTCATTGGAATGTCCAAAATAATCAGGATAGACTATTCAATTTCATAAATTGGCCTCCAACAGCTTCGGTTTCGCCTCCAACACTGGGTGGCACCCGCTGGCTCTAGGGTCACTGAAAACTTCTCTGAAGCATCTCGACCTTCAAAACTCCTCAAAAGCTTCTGTAAATCCCTCCATTGGATTCAGAAAGCTCAAAATAATCAGAATAGCCTATTGGTTTGTTGAGAATGGAAAATTTCTACTAGGTCAGACATTCCAGACTCATTGGTGAGGGTTGTAGAGCCATCCGAGTACTTTTGAGCAGGTTTTTGCTTCAGAGAAGTTCTAGGGGCCACCAGGGCCACCATGGGCCAGCAGCGGTTTGAGGCCTAGCCAATGCAGCTAGAGGTCTTATTCAAGAATCCAATAGTCAATTTTGGATTTTTCAGACATTCTGGAATTAATGGCGAGGTTTGCAGAGCCATCAAAGGGCTTTTGAAAGTCGAGATGCTTTTTGGAAGTTCCAAGGGTCACTAGGGGCCAACAGGAGAATGAGGTCTATCCAGAGAAGCCAATATCCATTCTAAGCAAAACATTAGTGTATTATTACTATTTTGAGCCTTTTGAATCCAATGGAATGATTTTCAAAAGCTTATGAGGAATTCTGAAGGCCGAGATGCTTCAGAGATGTTTCGAGTGACCTTAGAGCTAGGGGGTGCCACAAGGTGTTGGAGGCAAAACCGGAGCAACCGGAGGCCAATTTATGCAAGTGAATAGTCTATTATAACTGTTTTGGACATTATGAATCCAATGAAAGTATTTTAAGATCCATTTGAATACTTTTAAAGGTCAAAGAGCGACAAGGAATTTTTGGGCAACCTAGGGCCATCAGTGGATGGAGGCCTAGATTGGGGAGACAAAGCTCATTTTGAGAAAATGATCAACCTATTTTGGATGTCTGATATGTTATAAAGACAATAGAAAACGTTTTAGGGACAGAAAAGGGATTCTGAGGGAGTTAGTGCCAAAGAGAAGCTTAAGGGAACCGACTCAAGGAGTCAAGTCTAAGGGAGCCGAGATTCATCTTTAGAAATATTCAGCCATGCCATGGATATAAATGGTATTCTAAACCCACTAGTTCAGTTCATATAACCATTGGAATTGAGTTTGTAACTTGTAAAAGAAATTTTCCATCCTAATCCCAAGGAGCCAAGTCTTTTGACAAAGGCTCAAGGAGACATAGCCCACGATATTCAGGTGAACTCCTTTATTAAATTTTCTGTTAAGTGTTGATGCTTATTTGATGCATTATATGGTTGTTGCACATGTTAAATATCAACAAAAACAAATGTTCTTAAATCACTTAAACAGTTCAAAAAAATACACGTGTTTCAAGTATAAAATTCCGCAGTCATGTATATGCACGAACATTTATTTGTTTAACTGAGTGGGAGGTGCTTACGCATAAGCATTTCAAGTTATCCATCCATTTTTAGATCATGTAAATTGAGTGCCTGATCTGTTTGTAATTCAGTTTGGTCGTCTTCTTTTCATCCTCTCGTATGGTTGCTTGGTCTTTTTCATTGATTATATGTGAAGTAGGGTTGTCAAACATTCACTCTGTATCTGTTTGATTGTCCCTTCATCACCCCGATCATAGATGACATTGCTCGTTAAGTCAGCTTAAAATCCTTTTACTTGATATAAAAGGGAATGAATGCCTTGTTTTAGGCCCACGCATTAGAAGTCCTCTTTGTGCTTGAACTCATATGTCTTGTAGCCTTTTGGGGAATTTCGTTACAAATTGTTCAAAACAAGATCATATTCTTAATGTTTGGTTGCATCCCTTTTGCGTTAAGGAAATTTTCATTCATTTAGTTTTCGCCTTAAAGTTTTCTTTTCTTTAAAATGCATTAGATCAAGTTGCATTGAAATGTCATGTTTGAAATTGATCATTGAACTTAGATTACATTGTTTAATGATTGAAAACTAAAAGTTGCATTGAGTGCATTCTTTTTCATTTAGAAGAAAAAGGAATTTTTGCATAGATTACAATTGCATAATTAAAAAAAAAAGGATTTTGCATAGATTACATTGCATAATTCGCGTCGTTGAATGTTTTAAATTACTTTTGGATAGTAAAAGTCATCTAGTTAGGAAAGCGTTTTGTTTGCATTATCACTGTTTGTTGCATCATTGTTTGAGACTCTTCCCTTAACTAGATAACGTTCATTGAATTGAAAGATTTATATTCTTATATAGCTGCATATAGAAGATTGTCATATGACAGCAGTAGGGCCTTGGAATTGAAACCTAATTAAAGATAAACCTATAAAATTAACTCAATCAACCTAAAGAAGCATTGAAACTTAACGCTCACACTTCAAGGTCTAGGCTAGTGACGTGTTCTGGCATCGTGAAACCTAGCAGTTGTCACTCGCATCTTGCTTTAGACAGTGCTAGTACGGACTTGTGCCCCCCCCGTACCATTGTGTATATAGATTGAGACCCTCATGGGTTGCAAACCATTATCCGTAGGAAGCCGAGTCTGCCACCCTATAACCGTGATACACCAAACACAACATTTGGGGAGATTGCCTGCACATACGTTAAGTACTTGTTCATTTCTCTTCTATTTGATCACCAAGGTGTATATTGCAGTTCACGCGAGCTTGGTACACCCTTCTGCCTAGAATTCCTGAGTAGTCATTTTGATATTTCCATGACTCTTTAAACTTGAAACGATCATCGAGAATTTTTCCTTTCGAGCTCGTTTAAATTGAAAGTGACTAGAGTCACCTTTTATCCTTTTCTCGAATCTTCAAATATGAAAAGTCAGAGTTTTGTTTCAATGCCTTAAAAAATTAACTTTCCACAAAATATTCTTGGTTAAAGTTATCTTCCTTAGTGTTTTCTGAGGGTTGTTTTCAATGACAACGTTTCCAGATTTTACCAGCCAAGGAATCCCCTTCAAAGGGAATCCTGGTCCTTTTCCTTCTTTTGAAAATGTTGGCTCCCCTTATATGGCAATGTTGTCCCTTCCCAAGTTAACTATCGGTTTACCCATTTGGTTATTTTTGACCTCGGTCATCCCGAGTGTTCCAACCTCTGTCCAACCAAGTTCTCCTTTGCCTGAACAACATCATGTTGATTCTAAGGTTGATATCTCGCCTTCTTCGCCAATTTCTTCATCCTCCTCTTCTACTTCGCCTCGTGAAAGTTTGGAATCTGGTAACCAGGAGGCTAATAATAAGAAGAAGAAGACGAAAAAGAGGAAGTCAGATAAGCGAAATTCTGACCATGCAACTATTTCTCCAAATGCACCTTTCGTTAACCAAACTTCCAACCCTCCACGTAAGGTGAAATTCCTTTGAAAGCTATGTAAGGGTGATTACCTTCTTAGAGATTTCCCTAAAATCCCCAAGGTGCTCAAGGTGTGGTCCAATGGCCCACAAAGTTGAGAGTAGCCACAGATTGAGAAATGATTGATAGTACATACAATGCTGACAAAATCAAACGCACCATGCATTTAGATCATGTGTTTCTCTTAGACTTCGTGGTAAACAACACCTAAACAATTGCATCTTCCCTTCCATTTTCCATCAAATTTTAGTGGGACCACGTTGAAATATGCTCAGTGAACATCCAAAACCGTACAGAAAAGAGTGGAGTCTTTCAGAGTCGATGAATGGCTGTAATAATAATAAGGTAAATTGGTAAACAACTTCTAGAAATTGTTACAACCTTCTAGAATATAATAATTACTCCATTGATAAACAACTTGTAGAATATAAGACAAACTATCAATTACAATTCAAATGTTAGACACCGCATTTCCATTTATATCTCTGCATTGCCGGTGACTTGAGAAAGTTGTGGGTCTTCTCACTAGAGCATTAACGTGAAATCCATCAATAATTTAGACTCAAAGGTGGTTGTGGATGGAAACCGCGTGAGAAAGGAGGAATAGTAATTATGTGGCCCAAAAAAGTTGAGTTGAGTGGTGAATATGGGGAAATCTTGGAATCTTCTAGGACAGAAAAGACTTCTGATTTCAATATGCGCCTCCCCACCTGAGCCTGCACATTTTGCACTTTGAACTCAAAACCCAGAAGATCAGTCTTTCACCATCACAAGCCTAGGCCCTAAACACTTTTCTTAAAAGTTAAGATCGGCCATCCAATCACCTTTAACGAACATATCTTTTTCCAACCACAATCATATCACCTTTAACCCACTTTAACTTTACCATATTTACAACACTCATGTCAAAATTATAATTTCATGGAGACACTCTACTACTTAGTGACATGTATGTAAGATTTTTCTTTTATTAATAAAAGTAATAATCACCAGGTTTATAATAAATAAAATATTTGTATATTTATATTCATAATATTTTTACAATATATTTCAAAATACATAAAATATTTTAATATTTATTTTATATAAAATATTTGTATATTTATATTCATAATTTTTTTACAATATATTTCTAAAGACATGTAATTCACGAAAAGGTTATCTTCAAATTTCCCCACAAGTACTTACTTCCCCAAAAAAAAATCCTTAGGGCATAGAGTACACGTGACAATATGTTCTAATTTTCCCAAAAGCATTTACTTCACAAAAAATAAATTCATTATGGCATAGAGTACATGTGATAATGATAAGGTGTTTTGATTAAAAAAAAAAAAAGTTAAACATATAGGGCATAGAGTACACATGATAAGGTGTCATTGATTTTGACTACTTAGATGCCTCTTAGTTGGCTACTCACAAATTATGGGTACCTCTCATCTCACGACAAATTAACCTAGTAAACCAAAAAAAAAAAAAAAAAATCATAATTGTTTATATTTATGAAGTCGATGTGTAATATTTAATCCAAAATAATTCAATATATCAAAAATTTCAATTTTAATTAGAAAAAGCATTAGAAATATATTAAATTTAAATATATATATATATATATATATATATATATATATATATATATATATATAATTTAAAAAAATTATTTCAATATGTCACCTTTATAGAAATTATTTTTATATACTTTTTTTTTTCATGGACTTTTAGAGATAGTTGACTGCTATGTCCCCTACAATTGAACTAACCTTTAAGGTTATTTTTATATCAATTTTATAAATAGAGAGACTAATTGAAGGTAAAAAATCTCTTATTTGATTTTAGTTGTGTTTTTTTTTTATAATAAATTGTGTTATTTATTCTATGCTCAATATAGAGTTGACACATTAAATTTAAAAATAAATAAATTATAATAATAAAAAATTATTTTAATGTCAACCTTAAATAAAATATTTTAATGTCACTTTAAGCTATATATATATATATATATATATATATATATATATATATATATATATATATATATATATATAAATTAATCAGCATATCTAGAAGACTCCCTATGATATCCTAAATTATTATGTTAAGTAAAGAAATTACTCACTAATGTGCCAATACTAAGAATAAATAAAGTTGAACTAACCTTTAAGGTTATTTTTATATCAATTTTATAAATAGAGAGACTAATTGAAGGTAAAAAATCTCTTATTTGATTTTAGTTGTGTTTTTTTTTATAATAAATTGTGTTATTTATTCTATGCTCAATATAGAGTTGACACATTAAATTTAAAAATAAATAAATTATAATAATAAAAAATTATTTTAATGTCAACCTTAAATAAAATATTTTAATGTCACTTTAAGCTATATATATATATATATATATATATATATATATATCTTAATCACATATCTAACAAGTCCCAAGAGGAATCAAATTTGTTGAGGTGCGGTTAAAGAAATTACTCACTAATGTGCCAATACTAAGAATCGTAGATCCTAGCAATGATTTCGTAGTATGTACCGATGCTTGCAAAGAGGGACCCAGTGGAGTCTTACTGCAGGAAGGAAAAGTCATGTGCTATGAGTCTAGAAAATTAAATAAACATGAGGAAAATTACGTGACACATGATTTAGAATTGATTGTTATCATTCATGCTTTAAAAATGTGGAGGCACTACCTCCTCGGTTGAAGAACATGCTCATGTCAGACGATAGTGGACTCAAATATCTATTTGGGCAACCGAAGTTGAATGCTAGGCAAGAAAGATTCTTGGCCATGCTCAACAAATTTGACTTCGAGATTAAGTATATAAAGGGCAAGGAAAACAAAGTTGTTGATGCCTTGAGCAAGAGAATCCAGGTGAATCACTTAGCAACTGTAAGTTCATATGTAACAAACCTAGAAGAAAGGATAAAAAGAGATAGATAGTAGGATGAAACATACCAGAAAATAAATTAAAGTTTGCGGCAAGGCGGTGAGGATGGGGAATACCACTTCACCGAGGACAACTTCTTTAGATTCAAAGGCATAATCTATGTGCTCGATAGTGATGAAGTAAAGAGACCGATAACGAGAGAATTCCATGCTAAGCTCTATTCAGGCCCCTCAAGATATCAAAATAATCTTACAACCATTAAAAGATACCACTACTAGTCGAATCTAAAGAAGGAAGTAGTAGAATTCGTGGAAAAATGCATGGAATGTCAGCAAGAAAAGGCCGAATGTAAGCACCTGACAGGATTGTTATAGTCTCTCTCTATTTTGGAATCGAAATGGTAGGTAATCTCTATCGATTTCATCACAGGATTTCCAAAAACAACTAAGCAACACGATGCAATCATGGTAATGGTGGATAATCTTAGCAAGGTAGCTCATTTCGTGGTAGTAAAATCCACCCATTCTGCTAGTGATATAGCACAAATATTCATAAAATAGGTTTTGAAGATACATGGCATCCCCAAGAAGATTGTGTTAGACCAAGATGCTAGATTCACGTAAAGGTTTTGGAAGGAACTGTTTGCAGCTTTGGAACAGAATTAACATTTAGTACTGCCCAACATCCACAAACAGACACAGAGGAACAATTAGATCCTTGAGGACATGTTGAGGATAAATTTGATGCATCAACCCAAGAAATGGGAAGAGTATCTTCCACTTGTGGAATTTTCATACAAAAATGGGCACCAAGAATCCATAAAGATGAGCCCCTATGAAGCATTATATGGAAGGAGATGTAATACTCCAATTAGCTAGAGTGATCCAGTTAATAGGGTCCATGTAGGACCTGATATGATTAAAGATATAGAACAAAATGTTCAAATCATAAGACAAAATCTGAAAGTGGCGCATGATATAAAGAAAAGCTATGCAGATAAGCATAGGGTTCACAGGGAATTCCAAGTTGGAGAACACATTTATATGAGAATTCAGCCCAAAAATAGTTCGCTAAGGATGGGGATATGTGCCAAACTGGAACCATGGTATGGTGGGCAATTTGAAATCCTTGAAAGGATAAGACTAGTAACATATAGACTGAATTTACCTACATCAATTAGAATTCATGACGCTTTCCATGTTTCTTTACTTAAAAAAGTAGGTACATGATTCTAATCATGTGATGTTACACAGTATATTGTCACCGTCCCTGGATCCCCATCCCGAACATTGGAGGACCATTTCAGTGACCCCTGTGTACTATCATACATTGCCATAAATTTCATTACATCCCTTGGAATGCCGAGAATATAATCTCTGTTGATCATTCCTCAAGCAAACCTTCAAAAACATATGGTTTTGGGCTGGCACTGGTAAGCATTAATGGCCTCGCGCCCATGGAGAAATTAACACCGAGCCTCACGCCCATTGGCGCTCTATCTTAGAAGGGTACCTACGCCGAGATGCTTTTGGAATTTTTTTTTAAAATAGAAACGAAGCTTCTATGTTTAACAACTTCGTGAGTGGAGTCATCATGGACTGAATCAAGTCGATTTTCTCCCTTTGGCCTATTAGTCCCTACAAATGTGCAACTCCCCAAAGGGATAGACCTCTCCTCCACCTTATGTGGAATCCCAAACCTCCTCCTCCTCTCCTATAAATTCTGCTTCCTCACATTGATTCAGCTAGTTGAACAATCATTATTTATAGCTGGCGTGTTAAAGGAAGCAGAGAAGTATCCATTGTTGAGAGAGAGTTTAAGCCCATTTCCTCATTGATCTGGATGACGAACGAATTCTTGAGATGTGCCTGACTGAACTCGTCGAAGGAGATCTGCAACGTCAAGGCATAAGGTTGTAAACTTATTTTTCATATATCAATAACACATGCATGGTTTTCGGTTCCAACTTTGTTTCCATTTATATGCAAAGTGTTTAACTCTCCTTAACTAGTTGAATAGTTGTAGATGAATGTATATGCTTGTATGATGTCATCATTTGTTTGATCTTTGTACAGGTGCATGAACATCATCACTAACAGAGCGCAAGGCGTGAAGACAAAGATCGAAGGATCGGTGCTGCGTGCCATGAAAAAAACATTGGATTGAGGTAGGATATCTATCTCATTCCATCTTTCATTTAAAAACTAGGAATTTAGGAATTCAGCATGTTCCCTTGTTGCTAGACCCACCCTAAGGCTATAGGGATTGCCTTTGTCCGCAGAGGGGATTTTCCTGTGCCAAAAAGTTGGCGACTCCACCAGGGATCAGTGTGTCTGTCATCTCTCGTTGTTCGTTTTGAAGTTTTGCTTATTTGGCTATTTCAAGCCACTCCACCTATTCTCAGAGTGATAAGCCTCGATTTTCCTCAGCTACCCTTTCTCTTTTCCTCGGTTTCCTCACTTGGCGTTGTTGTTTTCCTGACAGACATGCCGATTGGCGCGAGTTGCCTTTGGATCAGGAGCAATTTTTCTTGTTCAACGCGGATTACTGCTAAACAGTTGCGCCGATTCCTATAGGTTTGGGTTTGGGCCTCTTTCCTGAGTTTTTGAGTGCATCTTACCCTCTGGGTTGGTTTTTCTCCATGAATTGATATATGTGGATTGATTCTTGACTCCATTGTCTCTTTCATTTCAGTTGATTGCCTCTCATCTAATCAGTGTGGCTTTTTCATCCTAGGGTTTCTAGGTGTCTCAAATCATTTGTTTGGTCACATGTCCAGATTAGATTTGGATCAAGGACCTAAGTGATAGCTCAAATTTAAAAGTATTTGGAAGTGTGTAAAACCTGAGTGAATAGAGAGATATTGTCTTCCTATCTCCGGTGCTGTGAATGGTTCGAAAAACTGACACCGTATGAAGAAGTTATCGCGATTTGAAAAGTCCAGTAAACTGCAATTTTTTGGCGTTTGACCAAGTTTGACCGGGCCTTTGGATATTCAAAAAAGAGAATATTCCAGAGGTTATTCCTGGAATATTCCTTGGAATAACCTGATCTGAAAATGGGTGGATAACTTGAAATGCTTATGTACAAGCACCTCCCACTCAGTTAAACAAATAAATGATCGTGCTTATACATGACTATGTGGAATTTTATACATGAAATAGGTGTATTTTTTTGAACTGTTTAAGTGCTTTAAGAACATTTGTTTTTGCTGATATTTAACATGTGCAACAACCATATAATGCAGCAAATAAGCATCAACACGTAACAACAAATTTAATAAAGGATTTCATCCGAATATTGTGGGCTACGTCTCCTTGAGCCTCTGTCAATTGACTTGGCTCTTTGGGATTAAGATGGAAAATTTCTTTTACAAGTTAAAAAATCAACTCCAATTGTTATCTAAACTGAACCAATGGGTTTAGAATACCATTTATATCCTTGGAATGGCTAAAACCTTTTTGAAGATGAACCTCGGCTCCCTTAGACTTGACTCCTTGAGTCGGTGCCCTTACGCTTCCTTGAGCTTCTCTGTGGCACTAACTCCGTCAAAATCCCTTTTCTATATGTGAAACCTTTTCTACTATCTCTTTCATACATGATACATCCAAAATAGGCTGATCATTTGCTCAAAATGAGCACTGGCTCCCCAATCTAGGCCTCCATCCACTGTTTTCCCTAGGCTGCCCAAAACTTCCCTGTGGCTCTTCAACCTTTAGAAGTCTTTGAATGTCTCTAAAAATAATTTAATTGGATTAAGAATGTCCAAAATAGTCATAATAGACTATTCACTTGAAGAAATTTGCCTCCAACTGCTCTGGTTTTGCCTCCAACACCTTGTGGCACCCCCTGGCTTTGGGTTCACTGAAAACTTATCTAAAGCATATCGGCCTTCAAAAGTATTCAAAATATTTTTTAAATTCCATCAATGGATTCAAAAATATCAAAATAGTCTTAAATGACTATTGGTTTGCTGAGAATAGTTACTAGTTTCTTTGGATAGGCCTCATTCTCCCGTTGGCACTGGATGGCCCTAGTGGCCCCTAGAACTTCTCTGAAGAAAATAGGACTTAAAAAGTTCTCTAAAAGCTATAAAAACCACACCATTAGTTCCATCATATCTGAAACATCCAAAATTGACTATTGGATTAATGAGAAAGGCCTCTAGCTTCACTGGCTAGGCCTCAAACTGTTGCTCGCCCCTGGTGGTCTAGTGGCCCCTTAAACTTCTCTGAAGCTAAACCTTGCTCATAAGTCATCTGATGGCTCTGAAACCCTCACCAATGAGTCTGAAATTTCTGATATAGTCTAAATTGACTATTCACACTCTCAGAATGGTTGAATCTAGCTCAAGATAGAGCCTAAACAAAATTTTCCCAGTGTCCCTAAATCAGCTCCACTAAAAATGGTGAACTGCACTTAACCCCACTAATTTTGGCCAAATCCGCATCCATTAATGGTGCTCCAAACTGACCACCGAAAATACCGTAGCACTAATTGTGACTGTTAAATTGAATTGGGCACATGACCCCGAAACTTCGCGGTCAAAACCGTACCTGCCGGAGGTTTTAAACGCCGGAGAAACCGTGGCTTACAACCCGCCATGTGATAGGGTTGAATGAGAGGTAGTTATAGTTATGATGAACCATCAGGTTAATGTTTTATGTTGTGGTTTTTTTCCGCGGAATGTGACCATATAAATTGGACCGCTGACGAGTTGGGGACCGCCGGTAGTCCCAACCCCAAACGACAATGCTATACACCATAAGAGTAACCTGTGCCACTACATGGTTAAGAATCACTATGTAGCCTAATGGTAAGACTTGGGCTTGCTATGTGTGAGGTTACTGGATCAATCACGACAAAGTCCAAAATTTTTTTACACAAATTTCCTGGGCCACGTGGCGACCCCTGGGCCTGCCACATGGTGGCTTTTGATTAGATAAAAAAATCATATGCCCAATAATAAGGTGCCATTTGTCATGATTCGACTGGCTCGGAGGGAATATTCTCTTTTTTGAATATTCAAAGACCCAATCAAACTTGGTCAAAAGCCAAAAGTTGCAGTTTACTGGACTTTTCAAATCGCGATAACTTCTTCATATGGTGTCGGTTTTTCAAATCGTTTGCGGCACCAGAATGAGGAAGACAAGATATTTCCGGTCGCTTAGGTTTAGCACACTTCTGAAAACTTTTAAATTTGAGCTATCACTTAGGTCCTTGATCCAAATCTGATCACACCTCCCCATTGGGAATATTTTGGACCCCAAAAGACTGATTACCTGATTTTTTCAGTAGATGAGAGTACAACACTCTCACATTTCTAGCCTCCATACACTTTGCCTTGCTTGGATTAGTGCCTTTGAGCACAACTAGAAGGTAGTCAACACTTCCCCTCCTTAGATGCTCTTGTCCTCCTGTCAAGAATTATCTTCCTTGAACTCACCAAGAAAGTTTTGGCGAGAAATTTATAGAAGGTAGCTGAACATCATGTCCTTGATCATCGATCCAAGGTGGCTCAAACAAACTTAAGTTTCCAACCTAAATGCATACATAACTAGAATTTACATATGTACAAATGAATGTATGTCTTACTGGGTTAAGAAATCAAACCACTTCTTACCAAGCCACTTCCATGGCAATTTTTGCTGCTGAAAATATTCTTCATGTGAAACATATTTTCTCACGTCAATGATGTAATATTTGGTTCCAATTTCGCCAGAATTTCTATCCTCTTGCTTCATGTGCTTGGGATGATTAGTTGGATGCAATGTCCAACATTGGGAAACAAAATGTCCCTTCTTCTGGCAATGTGTGCAAGTCTTTTGCACCTTCTTTGCAAGTTGTCTTCGCTTCAACTGTTTCTTGTATGCCTTCATCCTCTTCCAGCATTTTGAAACAACATGGTTACACAGAACACAATAGGAAAAAAAACTCTTTCTTCCATTCAAACATGCAAATTTGTCATGCTTATCACAAACATAATCAAATTGACTATGGGAATAATTATACCTTGCATGCAGCTTTACATGTCCATATTTTTTACCTTCATGAGGAGATGAACTTGTAGAGGTCCCAACTTTCTTTTGTAGAACAACATAAGTGTTCATGTCTTGATAGCTGTTTGAACTCTCATGCCTGCCATAAGCTGCATGTGTACACACATCTTGTTGCAACATAGGCTTCAAACAATGGAAATCAACTTGAAAACAAAATTGACATGTTTGTGGTTTAGAACTTCGAACAAAAGTTCTTTTTGAAGTTGTCAAATGCCTTCATTTCTGTAGAGTTTTCACCATAAGATTGAACATAACCAAGACCAAATTTCTTAGGTATTTCCTCAACCAAAATAGGATCAATCATGCCTTGTGCATGTTTTCCTAAACCCTTGCCTTCATAGCCCATTTTTAACATCAACTTGGACCCTATACCTCTAGTGTGCTTTTAAAATGAACCTACACATCTATCTGAATAGGAATTTGAAGACAAATTTGAGTGATTTACCTTTGCTTCAAGCATGTTATTGGTTAAGGTCTCTTGGGCTTGATGTACCTGCATCTCCATCTCATGCAATCTTTTAATAATTTCTTCTTTCTCTTGCTTCATAGCAACCAATTGCTTACGAAGTTTAGTGCTTTCCTTTATATCTTCATACAAAATTTTCACTCTATCCTTCACGACATAGAAGTCTCGCTTCATGTCCTCATCAAAGAATCTTGTGAAGGAGGAGGATTGTGAAACCTCACTTGAAGAAGTTGTCATCTTATGAAAATGAACTAAACAACTTCAACAAAAACTCTCAAAGCTTTAAAAAACAATTGACAAAGCTTCTAAACAAAATGGCTGTAGAGTCAAGCTCTTCTTCAAGCAACCTTTTGAAAACAAAACCTCTTGTGCATCAAGAGTTGCCTTGAGGTCCTTTAGGTAAGGAATATGCCTTCAGCCCTTATTCCTTCTTGTCCTCTTCTGGACTTAGCTAGCAGTAGATTTTCCTTCACCTCTAGAAAACTTAAACTTGTAAACATTAGTCAATTTGCACTGTTAAACACCTTTCAAGTCAAACAAGCAACCTAGTGCTCTGATACCAACCTGATCTGAAAATGGGTGGATAACATGAATTTATTATGCGCAAGCACCTCCCACTCAGTTAAACAAATAAATGATCGTGCTTCTACATGACTGTACAGAATTTTATACTTGAAACATGTGTATTTTTTTTGAACTGTTTAAGTGCTTTAAGAACATTTTTTTTTTATGATATTTAACATGTGCAACAACCATATAATGCAGCAAATAAGCATCAACAAATAACAAAAATTTTAATAAAGGAGTTCACCTGAATATTGTGGGATACATCTCCTTGAGCCTTTGTCAACTGACTTGACTCTTTGGGATTAGGATGGAAAATTTATTTTACAAGTTACAAAATCAAATCCAATGGTTATCTGAACTGAACCAATAGGTTTAGAATACCATTTATATCCCTAGAATGGCTGAAATATTTTTGAAGATGAACGTCGTCTCCCTTAGACTTGACTCCTTGAGTCGGTGCCCTTAAGCTTCCCTGAGCTTCTCTTTGGCACTAACTCCCTTAGAATCCATTTTCTATCCCTGAAACCTTTTCTACTGTCTCCAACACATATAGGACATCCAAAATAGGTTGATTTTTTCTCAAAATGAGCTCTGGTTCCCAAATCTAGGCCTCCATCCACTGATGGCCCGGGGCTACCCAAAAATTTCATGTGGCTCTTCGGCCTTCAGAAATCTTCAAATGGCCCTGCAAATCCTTTCATTGGATTCAGAATGTCCAAAATAATCAGAATAGACTATTCACTTTCATAAATTTTCCTCCAACAACTCTGGTTTTGCCTCCAGCACTGGGTGGCACCCCCTAGCTCTAGGGTCACTAAAAACTTCTCTGAAGCATCTCGACCTTCAAAAGTCCTCAAAAGCTTCTGTAAATCCCTCCATTGGATTCAGAAAGCTCAAAATAGTCAGAATAGACTATTGGTTTGTTGAGAATGGAAAATTTATATTACGTCAGACATTCCAGACTGATTGGTCAGGGTTGTAGAGCCATCAGAGTACTTTTGAGCAGGTTTTTGCTTCAGAGAAGTTCTAGGGGCCACCAGGGCCACCATGAGCCAACAACAGTTTGAGGCCTAGCCAATGTAGCTAGAGGTCTTATTCAAGAATCCAATAGTCAATTTTGGATGTTTCAGACATTTTGGAATTAATGGCGAGGTTTGCAGAGCCAACAAAGGACTTTTGAAAGCCGAGATGCTTTTTGGAATTTCCAAGGGTCACTAGGGGCCAATAGGAGAATGAGGTCTATCCAGAGAAGCCAATATCCATTATAAGAAAACCAGTAGTTTATTATTTGTTGAAAATGCAGCAAGATGATGGAGCTTAGTGAAATGAAGTCGCCTTCACTAAGTGGGCCCGCAGGCTATTTTTGGCGCAAAGTCTATTTTTAGACTATGTCTATTGTTAGACATATGGAGCATTGTCTGGGAGTTGCAGTATGCTATTCTTGGAGTATTGGTCATGTTGGTAAAAATAGATGGACCTTTATTTTTAGACATTTAGGTCGAAGTCTATTTTTAGACTGCTTATCCTAAAAATAGAAAAGTCAAATATTATTTACCCTTAATAATATTTGGACTCTAAACTTCAGTTTACTCTCTTGGAGCACTTCAGTTGGAGCTACCGATGTGGCCCATGCATCTGACAGAAGGAATTACGCTATTCCTTGGGGTTTGGTGAGCTCATGCATGGTTGACTTCAGTTAGGACTTCAGTGGCAGAAGTTTGGTGGAGTTGATGAGACAGTTGGTGGAGTTGTGTTCGGTTTAACTTAGTTGAACTAGTTGAGATTAGTTTAACTATCTAATCAACTAGTAATGAGTGGAGTGAATTAAATATTATTTAATTCATTAATTAGTAACTCATTATTCAACTCAAGAACACATCAGTTCACTACAATGCATGGACAAATACCAAGGAGACCAGTAGTGCTGTGGAGGAATCTTCGCAGCTATCGGGCCAGACATTATCACTGCATGAGATTTGCACCACACTTGGAGGAAATTTCCCATGAGGATTGCGCTGTCAAGCCAAGGAGATTCGAACCTTGGATCTCTCATTAGACCAGCCTTGATTGCGCAATAGAGGCAGGAAATAAGTGGATGAGTTTTGAACCTGTGACTTGTTCAAAACCAAGCTAGTTTGTGTGTAACTGTATGAGATAGTACTGAGTACTTGTGAGGAGTATTGTGCTATGTAATGTTACATTTTCTCTCCATATAATATACAAAATAGCTGAGGGGTTTTCAGCTATAAGCTTTCCCCATTACATATTGTGTTTATATGCGCATGCGACTGTTTCTATTTCCGCAAATTAATGATTGATTGTAGAAGAGATTATGTGTTGCATATGAATTCAAATTAGTATGTGATCAGGATAATCTCGGTGGATAAATCTTCATTATTCAGCAAATTTCTACATGGTATCAGAGCGAATTAATCATCGGGATCTATTGCAGTGATTACAATATTATTTCGGTAGACAGAGTCTGTAACGGGCCAGGTAGCCTCTGGATCCATCCTTTCTCTGAAAGGTGATATATCCAGTAAATGCCCTTATAGTCGATCTCTGTGCTAGAAATAATTTGTTCTCACAGATCCAGAAGCAGTTGAGTTTTTGAGTTTGGAATTCGAATTTTGCAGCAGCTTGTTTTCTTGGTGCCGGAGTTGAAAATGTCTTTCAACGGTTTGCGACTCGAATATGCTCTTGAAGGCAGTTCGAATTATGTTGCATGGAAGGATCGCATGGAGGCAGTATTAGAAGATAATGGACTGAAGGAGTTCATAGATACGGATGTACAAAAGCCCACTGATCCTGCTGAAGTCGAGGCTTGGCAAAAGAAGATGGCGAAATGTCGAAGGATTCTGTTGGAGGGCGTAAAGGATCACATTGTATCCAGCCTGCATGGAAAATCTTCTCCATATTTGATGTGGAAAGCGTTGACATATCTATTCCAGAGTAAGAGCGACCAAAGGAAGCTGGCGCTCAAGGATAAGCTCAGAAACATTAAGATGGAGAAAGGCGACAGTATCGCCAAATACCTCATGAAGTTCACTCAATGCAGAGATGAGCTGGGAAGTGTGGGGGTGACTGTCGAAGAAGAGGATATGGTGGACCTGGCTCTCCTTGGTCTTCCGAAGGCTTGGCATTCATATCAAGATAGTGTCAATGGTTGGGAGAAGTTTCCGGGATGGGAGCGCCTTTGGGCGGATCTCATGTAGGAGGGGATAAGGAGGACTACCAGGGATGGATCTTCATCCAAGGTATCTGATGAAGAAAATTGCACTTTGGCTGCCAAAGAAAAGAAGGGGAAGAGCAAGAAGGCTTCTCAGTCTGGTGCGAAAGGCAAGAAGCAAGACATGTCCAAGGTGAAGTGTTTTCACTGTCACCAACACGGACATTATGCCACAAATTGTCCGCAGAAGAAGAAGAATAAGAAGGCTGTCGGATCTGCAGCGGGAGAGGCATTGGCTTCTCAATTCGAACTGGATTTTTCACTGATTTCATGCTTGGTTTCAAGTGTGGTGGGATCAGTTTGGTTCTTGGACAGTGGTGCGTCATTTCACATGACCGGAGATCGAAATCTATTTTCAGATCTGGAGGAAAAAGAGCTTGGAGTGCACATCGAGATGGGCGATGATGGTAGATACAGTGTGACTGGTATCGGTACCATTTCCTTTGAGAGGGAGTCTGGTAAACCTTTCATACTGAAGGAAGTTTTGCATGTTCTAGGATTGATGAAGAACCTAATCTCTCGGCATATGACGACAAGTATGATGTGGTCTTCGCCAAGGAAATTCCTTCCTCGCGCAAAGAAGACCATCGGTGGAGACCTTAAGATAGTTCGAGTCAAGAACCTCACTGCAATGGGTATAGATGGTTGCGCAGCTATGGCATTCAAAGCGGGAGAAGTGGTGGGCCGGGATGATGAGGGCGAACTGTGGCACATGAGATTGGGCCACCTTCACCATGGAGCTTTGAAGATTCTGCAGCAGATTTCTACTAGGCTTCCTAAGGGCATCCTTGCGCAGTCAGATCAGTGCAAGGGGTGTACTTTAGGGAAGTATGTGAAAGCCACCTTTCACGAGAAGGATAGTCGCGCCACGACGATCCTTGAGAGAGTTCACACAGACGTGTGTGGTCCTTTCTCTGTAGCTTCGACAGCAAAGCACAAATACTATGTGATCTTTGTTGATGATTTCTCTCGGAAGTGCTGGATCTTCTTCATGCAGAAGAAGAGCGAGACATTTTCAAAGTTCTGTGAATTCAAGGCGCTGGTAGAGAAGGAATCGGGGAAGCATGTGAAGGCTCTTAGGAGCAACAATGGTGGTGAATTCATCTCGGCTGAATTCAAAGACTTTTGCAGTGTAGAAGGGATTCGAAGAGAGCTCATCGCACCCCATAACCCACAGCAAAACGGGGTGGCTGAGTGAAAGAACAGAACGATCGTGGGTGCTGCACGGGCGATGTTGCATGATCAGGGCCTACCCCTTCACTTGTGGGCTGAGGCATGCAATACAGCAGTGTATGTGCAGAACCGTTGTCCTCACAACGTTCTTGGCATGAGTACACTGGAGGAGGTGTTTTCTAGCAAGAGGCCTGATATTTCTCATCTGAGAATTTTTGGCTCACCTGTCTACATGCATGTGACGAAGGACGCTAGAAAGAAGCTGGATCCGACCGCAGAGGTTGGAATATTTGTGGGGTACACTGATACACCTCACAACTATCGGGTGTATTTTCCAGACAGTCGCAAGACTGTTGTGCGACGGGATATCAAGTTTTAGGAGGAGAAAGCCATGCAGTGTTCGCTTGAGAGGGAGCCACACTTGCATGCAGATGAGGAGCTGTTAGTTCCTAAGGAGGAGCTTCCAGATGTGGATCAGCCACAAGAGGAAGTTCAGGAGGTGGAAGAAACCACCCATGCATCGCCAACCATCAGAGGGCGCAAGCACACTACAGAAGCTGAGCGACTGGCTCGAGATGCAGAGAAGGTTGTAGGACCACCTACAACACAACGCAGACAGAGGCAGTCACCGGATCGGTACACTGGATACATGGCTCTTGTGAGTCAATGTGTTGTGACGGAGCCATCCTCTTTTGAGGAAGCTGTGGAGGAACCCGCATGGGTTGATGCCATGATCGAAGAATATGATTCGATCATCGGGAACAGTGCATGGGAGATTGTCCCAAGACCGGTTGGGAAATCAGTTGTAGGTTCGCGATGGATCTACAAGGTGAAGCAGGCGGCTGACGGGAGTGTGGAGAAGTACAAGGCGAGATTTGTCGCCCGTGGCTTCTCACAGATCGAGGGGATTGACTATGAGGAGACTTTTGCACCTATCGCAAGGTACTCTTCCATACGGACGATCCTTGCTCTCTCAGCGCAGATGGGGTGGCACATTCATCAGATGGATGTGAATACTGCGTTCCTCAATGGAGTTATTGAGGAAGAGGTGTACATAGAGCAGCCTGAAGGTTTTGAGATCTTCAGCAGTGAGTCGCATGTGTGCCGACTCAAGAGAGCATTGTATCGGCTGAAGCAAGCACCTCGTGCTTGGTACACTCGGATAGACAGCTACTTCACCGGGCTTGGATTCTCCAAGAGTGAGGCGGATCCAAACCTGTACCAGATTGTGGTGGAGGGGAAGCTGTTGATCATCGTACTGTATGTAGATGATCTGATTTTGACTGGCGATGAGCAGTTGATACTTTCATGCAAGGAGGATCTTGCACGAGAGTTTGAGATGAAGGACTTGGGCATCCTTCATTATTTCCCGGGATTGGAGATTTGGCAGCGCAGCGGAGGACTGTTTTTTTCTCAGGGCAAGTATGCCCGGGAGATTCTAGAGAGGTTCAACATGCAAGGCTGCAAGCCTGTTGACACTCCTCTTCCTGGTGGTTGGAGGAAGGAGGATGCTACTTCAATGGAGGTAGTGGATGCCACTGTCTATCGACAGTTGGTGGGGTCGCTTATGTATCTGGTCAATACACGACCCGATATATGCTATGCTGTTAACCAGCTTTCGCAAGCTATGGTTAAGCCTACCAAGCTCTTCTGGAAGGCAGGCAAGAATGTATTGCGTTATCTTAGTGGCACATTGGGATATGGTCTATGGTACAGATAGGAGGATGGAGCGAAGCTTTCCGGCTTCACTGATGCAGATTGGGCAGGGAGCCCAACGGACCGTAAGAGCACATCTAGAGGAGTTTTCAGCATTGGGTCGACAGCATTTTTCTGGTACAGCAGGAAGCAGAGATCCGTGGCACTCAGTTCAGCAGAGGCCGAGTACATGGCAGCAAGCTTGGCTGCATGCGAGGCTATTTGGATGAGGAAGATCCTCGTTGAATTGTTCGGGTTGCATTTGGAGCCTACAGTGATTTACTGTGATAACCAGAGTTGCATTAAACTCTCGGCTAATCCAGTATTTCATGATAGGTCCAAACACATCGACATCAGGTACCATCATATCAAAGATTGTGTTCAGCGGAGAATCATGATGCTTTCATATGTTCCCACGGAGGATCAGGATGCCGACATCCTGACGAAGGCGCTCACCAGGAGCAAGTTCGAATTCCACAGAGGCAGGATAGGGGTTGCAGATAATCCATATCTTGCCGAGAGGGAGTGTTGAGAATGCAGCAAGATGATGGAGCTTAGTGAAATGAAGTCGCCTTCACTAAGTGGGCCCGCAGGCAAATTCTGGCGCAAAGTCTATTTTTAGACTATGTCTATTTTTAGACATATGGAGCATGGTCCGGGGATTGCAGTATGCTATTCTTGGAGTATTGGTCATGTTGGTAAAAATAGATGGACCTCTATTTTTTGGACCTATAGGTCGAAGTCTATTTTTAGACTGCCTATCCTAAAAATAGGAAAGTCAAATATTATTTACCCTTAATAATATTTGAACTCTAAACTTCACATTTTCTTGGAGAATTCACTTGAGCTACTGGGATGTGGCCCACATCTCGATGCAGAAGGAATTATGCTTATTCCTTGGGTTTGGTGAGTCTACATGCATGGTTGGTTCTTAGTTTAGACCCAGTATGTAAGTTTGGTGGAGTTGATGGGACAGTTGGTGGAGTTGTGTTCGGTTTAACTTAGTTGAACTAGTTGTGATTAATTTAACTAGCTAATCAACTAGTAATGAGTGGAGTGAATTAAATATTATTTAATTCACTAATTATTAACTCATTATTCAACTCAAGGACACATCAGTTCACTACAGTGCATGGATAGTTCAGTGGAGACCAGTGAAAGAGGTAGATGAAAGGGTTGAGATAGCTATCAGTTGTGACATTAGTTGTGCATGAGATTTGCACCACACTTGGAGGAAATTTCCCATGAGGATTGCGCTGTCAAGCCAAGGAGATTCAAACCTTGGATCTCTCATTAGACCAGCCTTGATTGCGCAATAGAGGAAGGCAATTAGTGGATGATTTTTGAACCTGTGACTTGTTCAAAACTGAGCTAGTTTGTGTGTAACTTTATGAGATAGTACTGAGTACTTGTGAGGAGTATTGTGCTATGTAATGTTACATGTTCTCTCCATATAATATACAAAATAGTTGAGGGGTTTTCAGCTATAATCTTTCCCCATTACATATTGTGTTTATGTGCGCATGCGACTGTTTTTATTTCCGCAAATTGATGATTGATTGTAGAAGAGATTATGTGTTGCATATGAATTCGAATTAGTATGTGATCAGGATAATCTCGGTGGATAAATATTCATTATTCAGAAAATTTTTACATTATTACTATTTTGAGCCTTCTGAATCCAATGGAATTATTTTCAGAAGCTTATGAGGAATTCTGAAGGCCGAGATGCTTCAAAGATGTTTTCAGTGACCATAGAGCCAGGGGGTGCCACAAGGTGTTGGAGGCAAAACCGGAGCACCCAAAGGCCAATTTATGCAAGTGAATAGTCTATTATAACTATTTTGGACATTATGAATCCAATGAAAGGATTTTCAGATCCATTTGAATACTTTTTAAGGTTAAAGAGCGACAAGGAGGTTTTGGGCAGCCTAGGGCCATCAGTGGATGGAGGCCTAGATTAGGGAGACAAAGCTCATTTTGAGAAAATGATCAACCTATTTTGGATGTATGATATGTTCTAAAGACAATAGAAAAGGTTTTAGGGATAGAAAAGGGATTCTGAGGGAGTTAGTGCCAAAGAGAAGCTCAGAGAAGCTTAAGGGCACTGACTCAAGGAGTCAAGTTTAAGGGAGCCGAGATTCATCTTCGGAAATATTTCAGCCATGCCATGGATATAAATGGTACTCTAAACGCACTCGTTCAGTTCATATAATCATTGGAGTTGAGTTTGTAACTTGTAAAAGAAATTTTCCATCCTAATCCCAAGGAGCCAAGTCTTTTGACAAAGACTCAAGGAGACGTAGCCCACGATATTCGGGTGAACTCCTTTATTAAATTTGTTGTTATGTGTTGATTCTTATTTGATGCATTATATGGTTGTTGCACATGTTAAATATCAGCAAAAACAAATGTTCTTAAATCACTTAAACAGTTCAAAAAAATACATGTGTTTCAAGTATAAAATTCCACAGTCATGTATAAGAACGAACATTTATTTGTTTAACTGAGTGGGAGGTGCTTACGCATAAGCATTTCAAGTTATCCATCCATTTTTAGATCATGTCCATTGAGTGCCTAATATTTTTGTGATTCAGTTTGGTCTTCTTTTTTTCATCCTCTCGTATGGTTGTTTGGTCTTTTTCATTGATTGTATGTGAAGTAGGGTTGTCGAACCTTCACTCTATATCTGTTTGATTGTCCCTTCATCACCTCGAGCATAGATTACATTGCTCGTTGAGTCAACTTAAAAGACCTTTACTTGATATAAAAGGGAATGAATGCCTTGTTTTAAGCCCATGCATTGGAATTCCTCTTTGAGCTTGAACTCATATGTCTTGTAGCCTTTTGGGGAATTTCGTTACAAATTGTTCAAAACGAGATCGTATTCTTAATGTTTGGTTGCATCCCTTTTGCGTTAAGGAAATTTTCATTCATTTAGTTTTCACCTTAAAGTTTTCTTTTCTTTAAAATGCATTAGATCAAGTTGCATTGAAATGTCATGTTTGAAATTGATCATTGAACTTAGATTACATTGTTTAATGATTAAAAACTAAAATTCGCGTTGAGTGCATTCTTTTTCATTCAGAAGAAAAAGGAATTTTTACATATATTACAATTGCATAATTTAAAAAAAAAGGGTTTTGCATAGATTACATTGCATAATTGGCATCGTTGAATGTTTTAAATTACTTTTGGATAGTAAAATTCATCTAGTTAGGAAAACGTTTTGTTTGCAGTATCATTGTTTGTTGCATCATTGTTTGAGACTCTTCCCTTAACTAGATAACGTTCATTGAATTGAAAGATTTATTTTTTATATAGTTGCATATAGAAGATTGTCATATGATAGCAGTAGGGCCTTGGAATTGAAACCTAATTCAAGATAAACCTATAAAATTAACTCAATCAACCTAAAGAAGCATTGAAACTTAACGCTCACACTTAAAGGTCTAGGCTAGTGATGTGTTCTGGCATCGTGAAACCTAGCAGTTGTCACTCGCATCTTGCTTTAGACAGCACTAGTACATAATTCCCCCCCCCCGTACCGTCGTGTATATAGATGGAGACCCTCATAGGTTGCAAACATTTATCCGTAGGAAGCCAAGTCTGCCGCCCTGTAACCGTGATACACCAAACACAACATTCGGGGAGACTGCCTGCACATACGTTAAGTACTTGTTCGTTTCTCTTCTATTTGATCACCAAGGTGTATATTGCAGTTCACACGAGCTTGGTACACCCTTCTGCCTGGAATTCCTGAGTAGTCATTTTGATATTTCCATGACTCTTTAAACTTGAAACGATCATCGAGCATTTGTCCTTTCGAGCTCGTTTAAATTGAAAGTGACTAGAGTCACCTTTTGTCCTTTTCTCGACTCTTAAAATATGAAAATGTAGAGTTTTGTTTCAATGCCTTAAAAAATTAACTTCCCACAAAATATTCCTGGTTAAAGTTATCTCCCTTAGTGTTTTCTGAGGGTTGCTTTCAATGACAACGTTTCCAAATTTTACCAGCCAAGGAATCCCCTTCGAAGGGAATCCTGGTCCTTTTCCTTCTTTTGGAAATGTTGGCTCCCCTTATATGGAAATTTTGTCCCTTCCTAGGTTAACTATCGGTTTACCCATTTGGTTATTTTCAACCTTGGTCGTTTCGAGTGTTAGCACCCTGTAATCAGCAAGATTGGCAAAATTTCGACCGCAGGGAGAACATCATTTCAACCACTTTGGGATTCTAGGATCTAGCCCTCCTGAATCCGGAGAGGGATCTCTCCAATAAGTGCAAAGATGGATTTGTCTTTGAAGTTTGGGTAATGATATTAGGCTATTTATGAAGGCCAAGGGTTTTGTTTTGTTTTTGGATGGTTGAGCATGATTATTGTTTGAGGGAAAGTCCTAAATGGAAAGAGTTTCAATGGTGAGAAGTTGCAAGCAATTAGAGTAAGTTTCAGTCAAAAAGGTAGATAATTGCAGGTTTTAGTCCATCAGGCTATGGAGTCATAATAGTGTTTAATTGAAACAACAAGGGGCAAGAGTGGTCCATGGGGCAAGTCATCTATGTCTAAGAATCTCTTTAAAGTTTGTATTATGGAATGAAATGATACAACAAGAAGGGGAATTAAAAAAATGAAGAACAAAGAGCAGCCCAAGATCTGGTAAGTACTTTGAAACTAGCCAGATTTTGACATACACTTAAGAAAGACATGAAAGTAAACTAGGATCTGGTAAGTACTTTGAAACTAGCCAGCCTTTGATACACTTTCAATAGAAAAAATTTAAAAACAAAGTGAAACTTGAAGGCAAATGTTGGAGAAGAAACTAGTAGGCCGGGCTCACCACAAATCCTCTCCTAGCTCTGCTTTACTTGGTAACTTTCAAGACAAACACAAAGATAACAAAGAATGGCCTAAGATCTGGTAAGTACTTTGAAACTAGACAGCTTTTAACACATTCCAAGGGATACTTTCACATAGTCTTTTGGGATAAAACTAGGACCAGTGCACGCCATATCTTCCTTAGTTCATCTCTACTTAACATGAAATGAAAATAACTTGCAAGAATAACAATTAGCTAAGACAAGAGGACGAGGGAAGGCCAGCATTCCTTATGCTTTAAACTGAATTAAATCATTCTTAAATAACACAATTTAGAAGAAAACATACAGATAAAGATTTTCAATCAGAGAAGGGTACTGATATAAAGTAAATCCTAACTCTATGCATGCTGTTATTTATAAGAGAAGGTGAACAAAGTGAAAATAGAAGTAAAATAACGATTTACAATAAGAAAAACATCACTGTTGACACAGACTAGGATCCCATAAATCAGCTTGTATTGATGCTCCAAACCAGTTACAGCTTTAAGTCCAATGCTTTAGTTTAGCAATCATCTACACTTCCCAAACTAACTTATCTATCACAAGCAGAGCTTCAAGAGCCAGAGAACACTATTTACAAAAAGGATTTTCAAGCTCAAGTATATTTCAAAGTTTTGCAACCAACAATTCCTCATCTTCTACAGAAGTATTTATAGAAGGAATGAGGAGGTGGGATTTGATAAAAGATCTTCCAAGTTAATTAATATAGATTAATGACTTCTAGGCCTTTGAGGGGTTCGATGGAGAATTTTACAGGTGTTCTCACTGTATTAAGTTATTTACATTAAAGATTAAGCTCAGTGGGAACTTTTGTTGACCTTTGAGGCTCTGTGTCATGCTATAGTGACTCTGCGAATATTTTTGTCATTAAATTCTTTTAGCAGAATTAACTGTTTGGCTGCACTAAGGCAAGTATCTGATTTTGATCAATAACTTCAGCCTCTGTTTGAATTCTTTGAGGTACATGTGGCTTTGTGGTAGTTGGGAGGAATCAATTTGCCTCAGATGTGGCGGTGGAGGCCTTTCTGTCTGATAGATCTTTTTTATTTTCCTTTGTTTCTGTTTTAATTTGGAGGATTAGGCTTTTGATAATCATTCTTAGCCGTAATCCCCACAAATTTTTCTTCAATCTTCTGTTATGGTATGTTTTGTCTTCGACACTGATACTCTTTGATTTTTGATTTCACTCACTGTGTCTTGTTGATGTGTAGTGTTGCGCAGGGCTCACAAGGCATCAATTCCCATGAAGAATCGACGAGACCTGGAGTTTGAACCCTGCGAATGGTTTCCTGTTATACATCAAAGGCACGGGAATCGTCATTCTCGGCCTTCGGCCTTTCTCTAACACAATGGATAGACCATTAAACACTTGCAAAATACAAACTAATTAAGAAATCTTGCATTGCGAGGTAAACTGTTTTAGAGGTTATGGGGAGAGAGCGTGGTCGTTGGATGGCATCATCCAATGGTGTAGATCTATCTGCGAAGGTCAAAAGGAGAGCATAGGGAGAAATAAGTCAGAACCGTTGATCGCGTAGAGATCAACGGTGGGGATTACGCGTTAAAATCCTCTTGGTGGAAGGCGAAGGGCGATGAAACCATGAGGGAAAGATCTGGGACTGTTCGATCTGGACACGTGGACGGTCCAGATTCAATTGGAGGATCGCAATCGGTGGGGAAAAACAAATGTTAAAAACACACCCAATGAAAATATCTTATGCGATTAAATGTAGACCGTCGATCTGGAAATCAGATCGACGGTGGGAGTTGAATCGGAGGGGTTCGAAAAGTGGAGGAAATACTTGTGATTGGAGCGAACGAGGGTCGTTGGATCAAAGGAAAGGGAGGAGGAGATCAATGGCTGACGACCGATCGGGGAATCGTCAATCGGAGGGGAGAAAAAACATCCGCGAAACGTGCCTTTGATCATTACCGATGCAATGATGTGCAGATCGTTGATCAACTCAATGATGAATGATAGATATTTTTTTCAAAAGCGAACTGGCAGAAACCCTTTATAATGTATGAAAACCCAAAAAATTTAAATAAAATGAGGGTTTTGGTGGCAGAATATATATATATATATATATATGAAATGGCTGGCGCCCGCCTGCGGGGCCTTTGGTCTTTGTGAGATACAATATGCCCGAGGCGTATATAATACACAGGGCTAATCGCATCGGAGCTTTGGCATGGGAAAACAGACTTGTGCGCTTGGATTTTGTGATGCGATGAGCGCTTTTAAAGGCTTAGATCCTAGTTCTATCACCAGGGCATATAATGGGGAAGTGGTTTAGGACTTAGCCCAAGGGGGCTTAAGTCTGTAATAAAAAATGGCATTTTTAATGAAATTTTCCAAGTTTTACAAGGGATTTGGGGATTTTGGCAGAGTTCAAAAAGGATTTTAAACTCTGCGAAGGGGATTTTATGAAAGGGGAATAAGGGAAAATGAAAAAATAGAGAAATTTCATAAGAATAAAAGGGGTAAAAATGGAGGTTAGTTTTGAAGTGGAAGGAGGGGAAAATGGTATTTGCATTAGTATTTTTCTTTTTGGAAAACAGTAGAATTTCTGGGCTATGGAAAGGAAATAGAAATGAAGATTGAAACAAAGGTATGATGTCTTCAAGAGGCTTCAAGGGATAAAAATTTTTGCAATAAAAGTGTTTCTTGAAGACTCCAAAATGTTTTGGCAACATTTTGATATAACAAATTTTATAGGTGGCCAACAGTGGCTCCACTTGGGGATGGTTCCTTCTTGAAGGCATCAAGAACTTTAGACTTGCATTCTTTGGGAGGCTGATCAGTGCCTCATCCATTGGGTTGCCTTTCTTTACTTGGATGATTTTCTTTTGGAATGAAAATATATTAGCAGCCACAAAAACAATGGATATTTCATCAACAACCTTTCTACCTACCCAATCCTACTGATCTAACATTTTTTCTTCTTTAGAGTGCACTTGGATTGGCAAACTCTTTTCACAACATTTTATTCTTTTCGAAAGCATAAAAATAATCTAATTCTACTCCTTATTTCTCCATGAACTCAGATTAAACAGTTGAGTCCATAGGCTTCTCTACCTAATCTACTAATATGTTAGGATTAAACAGTCTAACATATTTTTATTCTCTAATTTCTACAACAAAAATTTAAAAGCATGCAATTCAGGATTAAATAGTCTAACTTGATGCTGGTCTATGGCATTGAAAAACAAGATGCACATAGACATTATTTTGCAGAAAATTTAAAGCAAAAATGGAAGGCATAAGACCTGAAAATTCAAAGCACTTCCTTCATCCTTTTACAGCTCTGTTTTACTTGTGTTTTGAGTTGTTCTTCTTTACCATCTGGTTTAGATTTTAAGATGATTAGAACCAGTTCTACATCTGTTCTGACTCAGAAAATAAAACATATTTGAGTCATCTCTCATTGGAAACTTAGGTTCAAATTTTGAGCATGTTTGAACCTTTAATTTATAGCCTAATCTATCTACTGATAAGCCAAGATTAAACAGTTTGGCAAATCGAATTCACTATCCTATCAGCAGTAAATTTAAAACTAATTAGTAAAGATTAGGCTTTTTGACTAATTAGAAGTGTGTTTTCAGGAGTGGCATTTAAGCTTGCACACTTTCAGATTTGTTTCTCTTTTTGGTATGGGGTTGTACCTTTATTATTTTTAAAATCTGCCCTCTTTTCTTTCTTCTATTGTTTTTGTATTTCTGATTTTTCTAACTTTGAATGCAATGGTGGATGAGATATTTATAATGGAAAAAATATAAAAAGGCTTTCAGAACATGACATGGATCAAGAGAAGTAATGCTTAAGCATCTTGCCATTGACAGGACCCCAAAACAATTTTGTTCCATTCAACTCTTGTAAGAAAAATGCATTGTTACCAGCAGCTGAATGAATGAGATAAGGGCCAAGCCATAAGTTTTCAAATTTTCCATGCTTGCCCCTGTCTTCCCTCTTTGAGTCCCATTTTAAAACCTTGTCCCCAACTTTGAAATTGATGGCCTTTGTTCTTCTGTCAAAAAGCTTTTTGATGTTGTCTTGCTTCTGCAATACTTTGTTATAAACCTCCTCTTTGGTTTGCTGAAGATGAATGGTATCATTTATCCTTCTGATCATGTCATTATCTTCAGTTTGCAACTCTTGAATCAACTTCATAACTGGTACACCAAGGCTGGTTGGAAAAATTGCATCAGTACCATACACAAGTTGGAAGGGTGACATACCAATAGATTTCTTTAATGTCAATCTGTTAGCCCAAAGTGCATGAACCAGCTTTGTGTGTCAAGACTTCTTGTTGTCCCCCAACAATTTCTTGATCATATTCACTAAACTCTTGTTTGAGGATTCTGCAAGTCCATTACCTTGAGGGTAATAGGCCGTGGAATGCCCCAATGTTTTCTGATATCTGTGACATAATTCAACCATCTTCTTTGATCCAAATGCTGCTGCATTATCAGTGATGATTTTGGTAGGGCAGCCAAATCTAGAGAGAATATTAGTCTCTATGAATTTTATAATGACAGAATCGTTGGCTTGCCTACAAGGAATGGCTTCTATTCATTTAGTGAAGTAGTCTGTGGCAGTGAGAATCCATCTATGCTGGGCAGAGGATGGTGGATGGATTTCTCCTATGAAGTCAAGTCCCCATTTTTGAAAAGGAGCTTCAACAGTGATTGGATGTAGAGGTAGGGGTAACATTTTTCTCTTGCCTTCAAAAAGTTGGCATTTATGGTAGGCAATGATAATTTTATGGATGTATGGAAAGAGAGTAGGCCAATAGTAACCAGCCCTCAAGATTTTGTTGGATGTTGTCTTCTAGTATAAGTGGCCTCCACACTCCCCTTCATGGAACTCATGCTTAACCTTCTCTGCATCATACTTAGAAAAAAATTTAAGCAATATACCACTTGCATTTTTCCAATAAAGACATCTATCTATAATGCAATAGTTTACAGCTTTTAACTTCAAAAACCTTGCCTTTGTTTTTGATAAACCGGGAGGTGCATTTAAATTAAGCAAAACATAAAGAATATCAACATACCAAGGAGAATTCATAAAATGATCTTCAACAATGGGGGTTGAGAATTCTTCTTGGTCATCTAAAGCATGAATAATATTAATATCAAGAACTTCAAAATTTGATTCAGCCATTAACCTAGCTAGACCTTGGCCTTTGATGAGTTTAGTGGGTTTTATTTCTAAATCATATTCAATAAAACCCGCAATCCACTTATCTCTCTTACCATCTGGGTCCTGTGTTAGAATATCTTTCACAACTGAATTTGGGACAAAGGCAATGATGTGTGAGTGAAGGATGTATACTCTAAAGTCTTTTAAAGCCTTAACTAAAGCAAAAGCTTGCTTTTCCATAATGTTATACTTCAAAGGGGCATCCCTCAATGCCTTGCTAAAGAATGCAATAGGCTGCTCTTGTCCTTGTGGATTTTTCTATAAAAGGACAACAGCTATTGTATGCTCTGATGCAAATGAAAAAATATAAAAATCTTTTGAAAAGTCAGGACTTATTAGAACTGGGGTTTTGGTTAACGCTTGTTTCACCAGCTCAAAGGACTTATTTGCTTCCAAGGTCCATTTTACCCCTTGCTCCTTCTTCAAAATTTTTGTTATATTCATAAGGAGCTCAGCCAAATTGGGGATGAACCTTCTCAAAAAGTTAATCTTTCCTATGAAAGATTGCAACTCCTTGATGCTTCGAGGATGAGAGATTTGCAATATGGCCTCAATCCTCTTTGAATCTATCTTTATACCCTCCTCAGAAATAATGTGCCAAAGAAGTTTACCTTCTTGGAGACCAAATAGTGTCTTCTTAAGGTTTAAAGATATTCCAAACTTTTTGCATTTCTCGAAAACTTTTCTCAAATGTTCTAAGTGCTCTTCATCTGTCTTTGAAAACACAATGACATCATCAAGGTAAATAATGATGAAGTAGCCTAATTCTTCCGAGAATGCTATGTCCATGGCTCTTTGAAAAGTTGCACCAGCATTCATTAGACCAAAGGGAATTTTCACATACATGAAAGTCCCCATGGTGTAGTAAAATTTGTCTTTAATTGATCATCAGGGTGGACTAAAACCTAATTGTACCCGAATAGCCATAAAGCAAAGAAATTCTTTTTGAACCAACTACCCTTTGTAATATGTGATCCATCTTGGGTAAAGGGTAGTTGTCCTTGAGTGAAGCTTTGTTTAAGTCTCTAAAGTCTATACAAAGCCTAATCTCTCCTGTTTTATTCCTAACTGACACAAGATTAGATACCCATTCAAAATATCTAATAGGGACAATAATACTAGCTTCATACATTTTCTTGATCTCCTTCTCAACCAATGGCAGTTGTACATGGTTTATTCTGCGCAACTTCTGTTTGAATGGTTTTTGGTTTTCCTTGAGAGGGATTTTGTGCTGTATTATTTCAGTGTCATAGGATTTAAGATCCTCGTAACTCAACGCAAAAACATCATAAAATTATTTAAAAAACTCTATGTATTTGAGTTTAATGTGAGCTGGTAAAGTCTTAGATAGTTTGATCATTTTCGGTTTGAGTTCACTACCTATATTGCACTCTTCCACTTCAGTCTCTACAGGTTCCAGTTTTGGCTTCTTATCCACATCGTTAAAATCAAACAACTCTTCTAAAGATGCCAGACCCTTTGGCAAACTTTCATCTCTAGACTGCAGGGTTTCTAATTCCTCTGTTTCTGCCTCTGCAATCAATTCTATTTTGTTTTGAAGTTTTATTGACAACAGATTAACATCAGCAAGCTCAGGAGACGGTTCTTCTTCACCAAGGAAATTTTCTTCACTATTGCAGTCTGTTTCATAATTTGAATCCAAACTATGTAGTTCGAATTCATTTCTGAATTGCATGAAGTATTCTATTTGTTTGTCCCTGTTGAAGACTTGCCAATATTTTTCGTTATCAGGAATGGTTGGTCTGAATCTTATCTGAGTTGTGCAGTCTTTGGTTTCATATGGTGTTAAGTATGTTCTAGCTGCATAGGCTAAGCTGTGGGCCGCACTATTTATTTTCCTTGGGACAAAAATTAATTGGGTTTCTTCGAAAGTTTTTAAAAGGTCCATGACATCGTTTCGATAGGCCCTAAGTCTGGGATGATGAGCATTGTATACCCCATTAACTTGCCCAATGATTAATTCAGAATCCCCATGCACTTGAATTCTTTTGGCTCCTAACTTTTTCAATAGATGTAAGCCTAAAAGCAGGGATTCGTATTCCGCTATGTTATTATAACACTAAAGGTTTAATTTACAGGAAATGCTCTCTGTGTGTTTGTTTTCAGTGTTTCAAATCCAGACACCTGCACCAACACTAGTTCTAGTGCATGACCCATCAAAATACATACTCCACAGAGGACTATTTTTGGTTTCATCTGTTGGGTGGTTGTCCTCTTCAACTAATGTGCTTTCAAATGTTTCTTGAATATCAGAACTTAGTTGTGTTTGTTTTAATTCCTCTGGTTTTTCGTTAAGTTGAGGGACGATTTCTTGACTGTCAAGGTTTAAAAGTAAAGGACGCATGACTTTCAGCTCAAGACCTATGTTTGGTTTGCTAAAGTTTTCAAATGTAGAAAACTATTTTGACACTTCTAGGTGGTCTACCTCCCCCTCTCTCTATCGGCCATTAATTCATTTAAAGTGACTTGTTCAGTAAGTGTTTCATCGTTAAACAAGATAAAAGAATCGAGGCCTACATTTACAGAATACAGAGGAGAGTTTTTAGGTCTGTCTTGACTAGTCACCATGTACTGCATATGGGACTCCCTGTAAAGTTTTCTTTTCTGATTAAAAACAGGGATGGTCTCATAGGTCATTTCCATCTGCATAGTCCCTTGTAACTTAGCCCCCCAAGATCGTGATAATAGCATTCCATACTTTGGGGGCACATCAGCCACAACTATATCCATAACTAAGCATTTGGCTGGAATTTGTGCTAAGTTAACGTAGAGGTCTTTAATCAATCCTAAAATTTTTACTCTGCTCGAGTCAAAGGAGTAAAGGTATTTATAAGGTCTGGTGATTTCTAGACCCAGGCTCTCCATCACATCTTTAGGCATTAAATTATGAGAAGCCCCTGAGTCATGCATAGCATTGTGCAAGATCTTGTCGTGAACATTTAAACTTACATAGAAGGGAGGGACAGGTCCCTCTTGATATCTACCTTCAATATTTGGACCAAAAATAAGCTCTGGCTGGTCATCATTAAGATTGACTGTGTCATTATTCTCCTCTATGTTTAAAACCTTCAAAATTTGGGTCCTATATACATTTTGGGTAGCTAACTCAGTTAAGGGAACAAAGATTTTGATTCTTGAAATTTCCTGCTCTAAACTGAAAGGAATTTGATTCTTTGCAAAACTTGTTTCAGCCTTATTAACAACTACCTTATCAGCAAATTATGTTTTCTGATTTGTTCTATTTACATTTGACAAAATTGTTTTAACATGAGTACTAGCTGAAATGTTAGTACTGCTAAGGTCTGCACTTTGTTTTGCAATGTTTTGAGTGCCTTTCTCTTTACCTTTATCAGAATTAATAGCCACTGTCTTGTCTTTCTGTTTGACAACCTTTGGTTTGTTTACAATGCTGCTCTGTGAAGCTTTGTCAGAGGTTTTGATGTTGGGAGTTTTTTGACTGGTTTTACTTCTTAGGTCATATTCTCTTTGAGACTCTATGATGACATTCTCCATGTCTTGATAATAATTTTCATCATCATCCCTTTTGTCATCATAAGGTGTGTACAGATCTTTTTTTCTATCATAATGAACCTCAAAGTCATCATCATCTACTCCCAGCATGTTGATATCATCATCCTCTACTTGCTCATCTGTTTCCTCAACCTCACTTACATAGTTTTGGTGAAAAGGAGGAGTGATCTGTTGATCATATTCCATTGGTATATTTGGAGGTTGATTCCTTCTAAAATTCTGATTGTGGTTCTGATTTCTATTTTGAGGAGAAGTTTGGATTTTATTTGTTTGTGCTCTCTCAAATATGTTGATTCTCTTCATCATCTCTTCCATCATTCTTTCCATCTTTGAGCTAGAAGAAGAAGGTGTAGATTCCTCTCTGAAGGACACTCTCTTCTCATTCTTCATCCTTGCTCTTTTCTCCATCAATTTAACTTCCATAGCAAGAGCCCCTTTTTGCATATCTTCAAGAGTTGCAGGGTCTCTCTCTCTCAGTTGATAGGCCATCTCAGGGTCTAACCCTTCAGGAAATTTGTTCAGTGCTGCACCTTGTGGAGGTTTTAGATCTGGGGGAAGTGAATTATATATACTGTTAAATCTAGTACAATAAGCTTGTACACTTTCCCCTGTGTTTCTGTGGAGGTTCTTGTAATCAGAGAGGATTTGGAGAGGATTCTTCTTCACTTCCCCTTTGTTTAGGAATGTTTGATGGAAGGCTTGGAGATCATTTATACTGTGGGGGGTTAAGCCTTTAAACCATTTTCTTACTTCTACCCCAAGCTCTGAGAAAATAGTCTAATTTTGACAGAATAATCATCAATTTCATTTCTGTCAAAGTAGTCATTCATCTTATCCACATGTTGTGATGCAGTTGTAGCATTGCTAGCATCATATAATGGAATTTTGGATTGGTAGTCTTGTGGAAGATTGACTAGGGGTACAGGAAGGACTAAGGGAGCATACCATGCTGCCATGATATGTGGTGGGGGTGGATTTACAAGAGGCTGATTAACAAGAGGGAAGGTGGGTTGGAGTGGAGCGGTTTGAACAGTGGATGATTGGTGAATAGACGAGGATGGAACAACAGTAGATTGCTGAGCTGATCTTGGATGAGAGACACCTAGATTGTGAAGGAAATGTAAATCAGGTGGTGTTGTTTCTCTACTACCAAGATATTCCCTTATTTCCGGGGATGAAAGTGAAGACTCAGAGTCTAGCTGAATTATATCATCAAATGACCTAGTTCTAAATGGAATTACTAAGTTAGCTTGTGATTGTTGTAGAGCTGAAAGATTTTCAGGAATTGAATTAGCTCTCAAGGGTGATCTGAAAACAGTTGAAAATTTTATCCTAGGAGACTTCCTAAGAATACTTTCTAGATTATCAACTATCTCAGGTGGATCTGGGTCGGGATATGCTCTAGTATGAATCTTTCTAGGAGCCACTATGCTGTGTTTTTAGACCCAACCAAAGTAAGAAAAATTTAACCAAATATGACAGACTTTAAGAGGTCAACTAATCTGTTTCACAAATTCAAATCCTACAGGCCTCTAACTAAGTTTTAAATAATGTTATAAAGACAAAGGTTCTTCCCAGTGGAGTCTTAAGGTCTGTTAAGGATTGTGGAGTCGCCAAGTGGAAGTTTTTAGCTCTTTTGGAGGTAAAAGTTTTTATGGTCCACCACCATGTTTATTAAATACCAATTTGAAATATTTTTGGGTTTTTTGAGTTATTTTCAGTTCTAATGGTTGTTAAGAGTGTTCTAAATCTACTTCAAAACTTAGCTACGGTTATGAGACAGAGACAATCTACTCTTATGGCTAAGCCAGTTGATCTTTCAAGGTTAGATAAGTTCTTATGAGAATCCTAGGGTTTACCTAGTTTGTCACTGATTCAAACAAGTTTCACCATGATTACCATTTTCTTGGTAGTGCTTGAAAGGGCTGCTTTTTACTCACAAGGTGTTATGAAGTGTTTAAGGGAACCTAACCGGAGTTTCTGGGTTCGATCCCCAGCAGATTCACTAGGAATGTTAGTTGCTGGTGGCTTAGCTGGCCAACACATCAATTATTCTTTAATCAAGGGATTTTTGGTATCTTATAAGTATTTGAAATGAAAATCACTCAAAAATCCCTAGTGGAGTCGCCAAGAATGTTAGCACCTTGTAATCAGCAAGATTGGCAAAAGTCCGACCGCAGGGAGAACATCATTTCAACCACTTTGGGATTCTAGGATCTAGCCCTCCTGAATCCAGAGAGGGATCTCTCCAATAAGTGCAAAGATGGATTTTTCTTTGAAGTTTGGGTAATGATATTAGGCTAGTTATGAAGGCCAAGGGTTTTGTTTTTTTTTTTGGATGGCTGAGCATGATTATTGTTTGAGGGAAAGTCCTAAATGGAAAGAGTTTCAAAGGTGAGAAGTTGTAAGCAATTAGAGTAAGTTTCAACCAAAAAGGTAGATAATTGCAGGTTTTAGTCCATCGGGCTATGGATTCATAATAGGGTTTAATTGAAACAGAAAGGGGCAAGAGTGGTCCATGGGGCAAGTCATCTATGTCTAAGGATCTCTTTAAAGTTTGATTTATGGAATGAAATGATACAACAAGAAGGGGAATTAAACAAATGAAGAACCAAGAGCAACCCAAGATCTGGTAAGTACTTTGAAACTACCCAAATTTTGACATACACTTAAGAAAGACATGAAATTAAACTAGGATATGGTAAGTACTTCGAAACTAGCCAGCCTTTGATACACTTTCAATAGAAAACATTTAAAAACAAAGGGAAACTTGAAGGCAATTGTTGGAGAAGAAACTAGTGGGCTGGGCTCACCACAAATCCTCTCCTAGCTCTGCTTTACTTGGTAACTTTCAAGACAAACACAAAGATAACAAAGAATGGCCTAAGATCTGGTAAGTACTTTGAAACTAGCCAGCTTTTAACACATTCCAAGGGATACTTTCAGACAGTATTTTGGGATAAAACTAGGACCAGGGCACACCATATCTTCCTTAGTTCATCTCTACTTAACATGAAATGAAAATAACTTGCAAGAATAAAAATTATCTAAGCCAGGAGGGCGAGGGAACGCCAACATTCCTACTGCTTTAAACTGAATTAAATCATTCTTAAATAACACAATTTAGAAGAAAACATACAGATAAAGATTTTTAGTCAGAGAAGGGTACTGATATACAGTAAATCCTAACTCTATGCATGCTGTTCTTTATAAGAGAAGGTGAAAAAAGTGAAAACAGAAGTAAAATAACGATTTACAGTAAGAAAAACATCACCGTTAACATAGACCAGGATCCCATAAATTAGCTTGTATTGATGCTCCAAACCAGTTACAGCTTTAAGTCCAATGCTTTAGGTTAGAAATCATCTACACTTCCTAGACTAACTTATCTATCACAAGCAGAGCTTCAAGAGCCAGAGAACACTATTTACAAAAAGGAGTTTCAAGCTCAAATATATTTCAAAGTTCTGCAACCAACAATTCCTCATCTTCTACATAAGTATTTATAGAAGGAATGAGGAGGTGAGATCTGATAAAAGATATTCCAAGTTAATTAATACAGATTAATGAATTCTCAGCCTTTGAGGGGCTCGATGGAGAAGTTTATAGGTGTTCTCATTGTTTTAATTGATTTACATTAAAGACTAAGCTCGGTGGGAGCTTTTGCTGACCTTTGAGGCTCTGTGTCATGCTATAGTAACTCTGCGGATATTTTTGTCACTAAATTCTTTCAGCAAAATTAACTGTTTGGCTGCGCTGAGGCAAGTATCTGATTTTGATCAATAAATTCAGCCTCTGTTTAAATTTTTTGAGGTACATGTGGCTTTGTGGTAGCTGGGAAGAATAAATTTGCCTCAGATGTGGCGGTGGAGGCCTTTCTCTCTAATAGATCTTTTTTATTTTCCTTTGATTCTATTTTAATTTGGAGGATTAGGCTTTTGATAATCATTCTTAGCTACAATCCCCACAAATTTGTCTTCAATATTCTGTTCTGGTATGTTTTTTCGTCGACACTATTACTCTTTTATTTGTGATTTCACTCATTGTGTCTTGTTGATGTGTAGTGCTACGCAGGGCTCACAAGGCATCAATGCCCATGAAGCATCGACGAGACGTGGAGTTTGAACCCTGCGAATGGTTTCCTGTTATACATCAAAGGCACGGGAATCATCATTCCCGGCCTTTGGCCTTTCTCTAACACAATGGATAAACCATTAAACACCTGCAAAATACAAACTAATTAAGAAATCATGCGTTGTGAGGTAAACTGCTTCAGAGGGTATGGGGAGAGAGTGTGGCTGTTGGATGGCATCATCTAACGGTGTAGATCTGTCTACGAAGGTCAGAAGGAGAGCATAGGGAGAAATAAGTCAGCACCATTGATCGTGCAGAGATCAACGGTGGGGATTATGCATTAAAATCCTCTTGGTGGAAGGCGAAGGGTGATGAAACCATGAGGGAAAGATCTGGGACCGTCCGATCTGGACACGTGGATGGTCCAAATTCAATCGGAGGATCACAATCGGCGGGGAAAAACAAATGTTAAAAACGCACCCGATGAAAAGATCCGATGCGGTTAAATGTAGACCGTCGATCTACAGATCAGATCGACGGTGGGAGTTTAATCAGAGGGGTTCGAAAAGTGGAGGAAAGACTTGTGATTGGAGTGAATGAGGGCCTTTGGATCAAAGGAAAGGGAGGAAGAGATCAACAGCTGAAAACTGATCGGGGAATCGTCAATCGGAGGGGAGAAACAACATCCGCAAAACGTGCCTTTGATCATTGACGATGCGATGATGCGCGGATCGTTGATCGGCTCAATGGTCAACGACAGATATTGTTTTCAAAAGAGAACTGGCGGAAACCCTTTATAATGTTTGAAAACCCAAAAAATTTAAATAAAACAAAGGTTTTGGTGGTGGAATATATATATATGAAATGGCTGGTGCCCGACTGTGGGGCCTTTGGTCTTTGTGAAATACAATATGCCCGGGGCGTATATAATACACAGGGCTAATCGCATCGGAGCTTTGGCATGGAAAAGCAGACTTGTGCGCTTTGATTTTGCGATGCGATAAGTGCTTTTGAAGGCTTAGTGCCTGGTTCTAGCACCAGGGCATATAATGGGGAAGTGGTTTAGGACTTAGCCCAAGGGGGCTTAAGTCTGTAATACAAAATGGCATTTTTAATGAAATTTTCCAAGTTTTCCAAGGGATTTGGGGGTTTTGGCAGAGTTCAAAAAGGATTTTAAACTCTGCGAAGGGGATTTTATGAAAGGGGAATAAGGGAAAATGAAAATATAGAGGAATTTCATAAGTATAAAAGGGGTAAAAATGGAGGTTAGTTTTGAAGTGGAAGGAGGGGAAAATGGTATTTGTAGCAGTATTTTTCTTTTTGGAAAATAGCAGAATTTCTGGGCTATGGAAAGGAAACATAAATGAAGATTGAAACAAAGGTATTATGTCTTCAAGAGACTTCAAGGGATACCATTTTTTGCAATAAAAGTGTTTCTTGAAGACTCCAAAATGTTTTGGCCACCTTTTGATATAACAAATTTTATAGGTGGCCAACACCGACTGTTCCAACCTCTGTCCAACCAAGTTCTCCTTTTCCTGAACAACATCATGTTGATTCTAAGGTTGATCTCTCACCTTCTTCACCAATTTATTCATCCTCCTCTTCTACTTCGCCTGGTGAAAGTTTGGAATCCGGTAACCAAGAGGCTAATAAGAAGAAGAAGAAGACGAAAAAGAGGAAGATAGATAAGCGAAAGTCTAACCATGCAACTATTTCTCCAAATGCACCTTTCGTTAACCAAACTTCCAACCCTCCACATAAGGTGAAATTCCCTTGAAAGCTATGTAAGGGTGACCACCTTCTTAGAGATTTCCCTAGCATCCCCAAGGTGCTCGAGGTGTGGTCCAATGGCCACCCGCCATTGTCTTCGACCTCTAGAGGTCATGCTGGTGACAAATCCTCAACTAGTGATCTTTTGACTCGTAATAAACATGGTAATATTAAAATTCCCTGTAGGTTATGTGAAGGGAGTCATCCTATTCACCTTTATCCCTATCTGGACAAAGCCTTCAAAGTATTAGATACCCTTTTGGCTTCTGAGTCCTGTCTTCCTGTTGGTTACCAGAAGTTTTCTTTGAGTCCTCTGATAGTTGATCAACCCATTGATCGAGATTCATCTCTGGTTAATCCCACTCTCTCTGAAATTCAATCTCCTGAGTCTATTTCTGACCAATCATTGGTTGAAGAAAGGGTTGACATGGTTTCGCCTACAGTCCATCAGGTTTTTTCTATAGAGACTGGATCTCATACCAGTCATGTTCCTTTTGTTTCCTCTGATTCCCCGAGATCGGAAGGCGATCATCCCGTTTCCATGATCCAAGAGGGTGATCCCCCGACTCCCGTCACCATAGTCTTGAAAAATGATCCTCCTACTCTCATTCTCGAGGTCCAGGAGGATGGTATTTCCGCTCCCGTAACGCAAGGGGATAGTAATCTTATTCCTATGACACCCTATTACACAGAAATTTGTCAATATCCTTGTACTCCCCGTTCCTTGATCCTGGAGGACCCATATAGTGACCCTTGTGTACTTTCCAAGCATGGAATACATACCCCTGAATCACACTTTGTCTGCTAATTCATCTCCCTTTACAACTTTTCTGGAAGATCCCTATAAAAACCTTGTTTTCAAGGTCGACGCTTTGTCTCAGTGTCTGACCCACGTCGATACCAGAGATTTGCACTGAGACCCACGTCGATCGATGCTCTGTATCAATGTCGGACCCACGCCAATCCTCTTTTGGAAAGTTTTTTAAATAGAAACAAAGTTTCCATGACTAGAAGCTTCGCGAGGAGGCAAGCTGAAAGTTTGTTTTGAGGATATGGCCGAGGAATTCCCCTTTGGGCTTCTCGTTCCCAAGAAATAGAAACTACTCCAAAGGATAAGCCCTTTTCCCATGATTTGAGGGCCCATAAACTCCTCCTCCATTTTTATATAAGGAGGCCTCTTTCACCTCTACTACCTTAGCAATCATAGAGAGAAGAAGCAATCATAGCTTCAGGAGAATAGTGCAGAGTGTGATTGTTTTTGTGTGTTAGGAACATAGTGAGATCTTGGATCTTTGTGTATGAGGGTGTTGCAAACATGATTGGATACAGAATTGCCAAAGGAGAGCCTCAAAATTAAGGCTTGGTTGTAAACTCCCCTTGTTTTTATCATAATAAAATGCATTTGACGTTTATCTTCCACTCTTGGTACAACCTCTTGCTTAGATTTCCTGAGTAGTCATTTTGGTCTTTTCGTGACTCTCTAAAATTGAAAAGATCATCGAGCGCTTGTCCTTTCAAGCTTGTTCAAACTGAAAGCGACTAGAGTCACCTTTTGTCCTTTTCTCGATTCTTAAAATATAAAAAGGCAGAGTTTTGTTTCAGTGTCTTAAAAAATTAACTGTCCACGAAATATTCCTGGTTAAAGTTATCTTCCTTAGTGATTTTTTAGGGTTGTTTCCAATGGCATCATTTCCAAAGTTTACCAACCAAGGAAACCCCTCCGAAGGGAATCCTGGTCCTTTTCCTTCTTTTGGGAATGTTGGTGCTCCTTATATGGAAAGATTGTCCCTTCCTGGGTTAACTGTTGGTTTTCCTGTCTCATTATTTTTGACCTTGGTGGTCCCGAGTTTCCCAACCTCTGTTCAACTGTCTCCTTCGCCTGAAAAACATCATGTTGATTTTAAGGTTGACTCCTCACCTTCTTCGCCTATTTATTCACCTCGTTCTTCCTCTTTGCCTGGTGAAAGTCTAGATTCTAGTAACCGGGTGGCTAAGAAGAAGAATAAGAAGTCGAAGAAGAAGAAGGAAAATAAGCTAGGGGGAATCAACAACTATTGCTACCCATGCAGCTAATATCGAGAAACCTCCCACTCTGTCTCACAGAGTCAAATTCCCTTGCAAGCTATGTGAGGGTGACCAACTTATTTGTGATTGCTCTGGTATTCCCAAGGTGTTAGAAGTGTGGTTTGTTGGCCCGATTTGTCCTTCATCATTAGCCTCTGGGCATCATGCTGATGATGAGCCTTTAGCTAGAGATAATGAGACTCATAAGAAATAGGGTAAGATCAAATTTCCTTATAGGTTGTGTGAAGGGAACCATCCCATTCACCTCTGTCCTTATATGGATGAAGATTCTAAGGTGTTGGACACCCTTTCGACTTCTGATTCCTGTCTTCCCGTTGGTTACCAAAAGTTTTCCTCGAGTCCTTTGCTAGTTGATCAAGTCATTGATCGAGATTCATCTCTAGTCGATCCCGCTCTCTCTGAAGGTTAGTCTCCTCAGTCAATTCTCGACCAATCATTGGTTGAGAAAAAGGTTGACCTGATTCCACCTACATTCCATCAGGTATTTTCCATTGAGAGTGGGCCTCATCCCAGTCAGTTTCTTTTTGTTTCCTTTGATTCCCCAGGATTAGAGGGTGATCCTCCTATTTCGATGATCCAGGAGGATGATCCTCCGACTCTTGTCGCCATAGTTCCAGAAAGTGATCCTGCTTCTCTCATTCGCGGAATTCAGAAGGATGGTATTTCCAATATCGTAACACCAAGGGATGACCATTCCATTCCTATGGCCCCCCCTCCAATTATTTTGGTCGCTTCTTTCGATTGGAGTAGATTGGAGGGATAATGTCTTCCTTCTTATGTGCCTTTTGAGATCATGGTACAGGCCTTCAATGTGGTTGTACCTAGCACCATTATAGATGAAGGCATGTCTGTTAGTATCTTGTCTTCAACTACTTGGGAAGCTTTGGGTTCTCCACAGCTTGTGCCTGTTACTCAGAATATATTGGATTTTTACATAGGAGCAAGTCAACCATTAGGGATCTTTCTGATGTTGCCTATTACTTTGGGAGGGAAAACCGTCTAAATAGACATGATGGTTGTCCAAGGCCCTTTGGATTTTAACTTACTCCTAGGGTGAGACTATACTTATGTCATGGGAGCGCTTGTCTCTTCCATATTTCGTGTGATCTCTTTCCCACATGAAGGTCGGATCGTGACCATTGATCAACTTTCATTATTTGGTCCTAATGCGACATCTAGTCTACCATCGTCCCTTCCTGGTCATTACCTGCCAGTGGTACCTTCTCTGCCATAGGTAAATTATGTGGCCACTTGTTCATTGCCCGTATCCATTGATAGTGTTGTAGTGTACCATGTTCTGGGGGCATTGGATCCTGATTTCCAGAGTGTTGTTCTCCCATCGGATGAGAACCTCTTGGACTCCATGACTTCTTATTCATCATGATAAGGTCATCGGAGGATGGTTCATATTCTTGTGTCAAGCTCCTTAAAAAATGAAATAAGCTTGTCGGAGCATAGTTCGTTTTCTTGTGTCAAGCTCCTTAAAAAATGAAACAAGCTTCTTTTGGAGCATAGTTCTTTTTCTTGTGTCAAGCTCCTTAAAAAATGAAACAACGTTTTTGGAGCATAGTTCATTTTCTTGTGTCAAACTCCTTAAAAAATGAAACAAGCTCGTCAAAGCATAGTTCGTTTTATTGTCTCAAGCTCCTTAAAAAATGAAACAAGATCGTTGGAGAATGGTTCGTTTTCTTGTGTCAAGGTCCTTAAAAAATGAAACAAGGTCTCTTGGAGCACGGTTCATTTTATTTTGCGAAGCTCCTTAAAAAATGAAACAATGTCTTCAAAGCATAGTTCATTTTCTTGTGTCAAGCTCCTTAAAAAATGAAACAAGCTCTTCCGAGGATATTTTGTTTGATATGTCAACCTCGTTAAACAATGAAACGGGTTCCATTTTCAATTCGAGTCTTTATTTAGCTCTCGTAGAATCCCAATCGAGTCTTTCGCCTGATCTCGTATTTGAACCTTCATTCCATCCACCTATTAGTAACCAATAGTCTACTCAGGTGAATGCCATGAAGCTTGGAGGGCATGTACCTCGAATTGAGTCATCATGCTGGGGGCATGCAAACCTTTTTCAAGCATAGTTTGTTTTCATTTCAATCTTGTGTAAAAATGAAACCAACTTCAAGCAGAGTTTCCTGATTTCAAGCTTGTGTAAAAATGAAAACATTATTATTTTACATCTCGTGATCACCATTTTATGAGCTTGGTTTTCCAGATGATCCTTCATTTTCTCATTCCATTGGTACTTTCTGCTCGGTTGATCATATGCCCTCACTTGATTGTTTTTCCCATTCCCGAGGAAAAACTGAAATGAGTAGTCTTATTAGCGAGCCTCTTGAACTTTACTTGTTCTAAGCAGTTCCACCATCACTGGAACTACTTTCTACCCTTAATACCACTCATTCCTCCAAGAGGAGTCACCTTTCAGCTCTTTTATGACTCTCAAAAATTGGAAAGATTTCCGAGACTCTTGTCATCTTGAACTCGTCAAAGGCTGCGAAACGTCATTTACCTAATATACGTTTACCCCTTTTTTGAGGTGGGATAAACTATTCACGAAATAGGAATACCTTAACCAATACTGACTAAGAGGTTATCTTAGATATTGTTTTCTACATTTTCGGATCTGCGAGCCTATTTACGAAAAGGGACCTGTTGGAGTTTTCTTTTATGCTTCTTTTCAAACTCTCTAAATATGAAAAGACGCAGAGTTTTTCCTTTTTCGGACTCGTTAAAACTGAATGACATCAGATGTTGTCGTCACGACGTCACTGAGTTCCTTATTCCTAGGGCTCGTAAAATGTACTAGGTTGGATTTGTCCGAAGGAAAAACTTATACGAAAAGCATATGCTATCCTCTTCAAGCTTGTGTAAAAATAAAGAGGTACTCGCCAGAAATGGTGGGGGAAAATGGAAGTTATTCGTCATTTGTGTTGGAAGTATGTCACTCTTGAACATGACACTTATCTGAAGTTCGTGTCGGGTTGGGATATCTTCACTCTATCACTTTTCCTCCATGGGTTTGGGAAATCCGTTTGCCTCTCATTCGATTACCAATCTTGTCAACATGACCTCTGATCCTATTTGAGTCAAATTCTGCCAAATTATAGAGTCGTGTCTACGATATGTTCAAGAGAAAATCCTTCTGCAATTTATACATTCCTTGATCCTCTGTTTCAATATTGATTAACACTCATATCAAATTATTTGTTTCGTTTCAATGATGTGGGATTCATTATGACCCTCCTTCGACATATCGCTTCCTGTCAACTTTAGCTCATTATCCGGGAAGTCGATCTAGAGACTCATATTTGGTACCTTAGGGCTTACATGCCTCAATGGCAAGTTCTTCGCATTCGACGACAGGTTCACATCATTGGCCTTCAATCAGGTGATTTCACGAGTGTTCAACTTCAACTCACTGTTCACATTTCATGGATTGTACTAGTAATACCTTGAGGACCATTGTCATCATTGGTGGCTTCTCTCGTGCTTGTTAATTGTTTACATCATTGATTGGTAATCAGGCGATTTTCCTGCATGTTCGACTTCAGCTCATTTATTCGCATGATTGAAATTTTACTTGATCAGGTCGTGATGGAGTGCAAGACCCTGGATTTTATTCTATAGAGTCCAGGTTTCAAGGCGATATGATTTTTCCATGATTGGATACATGTTTCTTTCAAAAGGATGGCTGCGACCATACCATGAGTCTATATGTGATCCTTCTTAGATGGATGTTGCGACCATATCATGGTATTTTTTATGGATGGTTGAGTCCATACCTTGATTCATATATTTTCATCAGAGGTTCTAGTTATGTATATGTATCTATGCTTGATTTGCATGTTTCCCAACAACAACGTCTGGTTCCTTGCACGTACATGTAAAGCATTTCACGCCTCACTCATGTTCGGACTTCATACTTTAGGGGGCATCTGTTACACAACAATTTGTCATTGTCCTTGTACTCCCCCTTCCTTGATCCTGGAGGACCCATACAGTGACCCTTTTGTACTTTCCAAACATGGAATACATACCCCTGAACCACACTTTGTCTGCCAATTCATCTCCCTTTACAACTTTTTTGGAAGATCCCTGTAAAAACTTGGTTTTCAAGGTAGGTTCTTTGTCTCAGTGTATGACTCGCACCGATAGTAGAGATTTACACTGAGACCCACGCCGATCAGCGCTCTGTCTCAATGTCGGACCCACACTAATCCTCTTTTGGAAATTTTTTAAAATAGAAACGAAGTTTCCATGACTAGGAGCTTCGCGAGGTGGTGAGCTAGAAGTTTGTTTTGAGGATATGGCCGAGGAATTCCCATTTGGGCTTCTTGTTCCCAAGAAATAGGAACTTCTTCAAAGGATAAGCTCTTTTCCCATTATTTGAGGGCCCATAACCTACTCCTCCATTGTTATATAAGGAGACTTCTTTCACCTCTTCTACCTTAGCAATCATAGAGAGAAGAAGCAATCATAGCTTCGGGAGAATAGTGCAGAGTGTGATTGTTTTCATGTGTTAGGAACATAGTGAGATCTTGGACCTTTGTGTATGAGGGTGTTGTAAATGTGCTTTGCTATATACCTACAGAAGGAGAGCCTCAACATGAAGGCTTGGTTGTAAACTTCCCTTGTCTTTATCATAATAAAATGCATCTGACGTTTATCTTCCACTCTTGTTTACATTTATAATGAGATTTCTATCATTCCTTGATCAGGTAGATAGGTTGTAATTGTTTTATGTTTGCCGTGATTTTACGCTTGTCGTGGTGTCTTGACTGTCTGTACAGGTAATAAAATGTTGGTAGCAACATGTTTTGAGCTTGAGAAGAGCAACGGATCAAGAAGCTTTGACAGAAGATGACAACATAGCATCAGAACAAGATAGGTCATCTTCCTTGCTCTGACTTTCATTTACAATCTAGGAAGGTATATGTTAGTATGTACCCATATTTGCTAGAACCACCCTAGGGCTAGAGGGATCACCTTTTTCCACAGAGAGGATTTACCTGGACAACACACCCCCTCCTTGTAGTTTGGTTTCTTCCTTTGATTGGAGTCGATTCGCAGGATACCGTCTTCCTTCTTACGTGCCCTTTGAGATTACAGTACAAGCCTATAATGTGGTTGTACCATGCACGATTATAGATGAATGCATCTCAGTTAGTATTCTGCCCTCAACTACATGGAAAGATTTTGGTTCTTTGCAGCTTATGCCTTTTACTCAGAATCTTTTGCCTTTTAACAAAGGAACCAGTCAACCGTTAGGGATCCTTCTGAAGTTACCTATTACCTACGGAGGAAATATTGTCTATATAGACGTGATGGTTGTTCAAGGCCCCTTGGATTTTAACGTACTTCTGGGGTGCGAATACACCTGTTTCATGGGGGAACTTGTCTCTTCCCTCTTTTGTGTGATCTGTTTTCCAGACAAAGGTCAGATTTTGTCCGTTAATCAACTTTCATTCATTAGTCCCAATGTGAAATCTAGTCTGCCATCATCCCTTCCTGGTCCTTACCTATAGGTGGTATCTTCCCCGCCACAGGTCAGTTATGTGGCTACCTGTTCATTGCCCACATCCAATGATAGTGTCGTCATGTACCGTGTCCTGGGGGTGTTGGATCCTGATTTCCAGAGTGTTGTTCACCCGTCAAATGAGAACCTATTTTTTGTCATGATTAGATGTGTTGGAGCATAGTTCATTTTCTTGTGTCAAGCTCCTTAAAAAATGAAACAAGTTCTCCGGAGCATAGTTCGTTTTCTTGTGTCAAGGTCCTTAAAAAATGAAACAATATCGATAGAGCATAGTTCGTTTTCTTGTGTCAAGCTCCTTAAAAATGAAACAAGGTCTTCAGAGCAGAGTTTTTTTCTTGTGTCAAGCTCCTTAACATGAAACAAGGTGTCATGAGGATATTTCTTTTAATGTATCAAGCTCGTTAAAAAATGAAACAAGTTCCCTTTTCGATTCGAGTCTTTGATCAGATCTCGTAAAGTACAAGTCGAGCCTTTCACTTGATCTCATAATTGAACCTTCACTCCATCCACCTGCCAGTAACTAGTAGTCTACTCTGGCGAATGAACTGAAGCTTGGGGGCATGTACCTAGAATTGAGTCACCAGGTTGGGGGCATACAAATATTTTTTCATGCATTGCTTGTTTCCATTTCAAGCTTGTGTAAAAATGAAACTAGTTTCAAGTATAGTTTCCTAAAAAGTTTCAAGATTGTGTAAAAATGAAACAAACTTCACCAAAGTTTCCTGATTTCAAGCTTGTGTAAAAATAAAACCATTCTTATTTTACCTCTCGTGATTTCCTTTTTATCATCCTTTTTTGCCACATAAGCCTTGGTTTTCTCATTCCATCGTTACCATCTGCTCGACCGATCATATGCCCTCACTTGATTGTTTTACCCATTCCTAAGGAACTACTGCAATGAGTGGTCTTGTTAGCTAAAATCTTGAATTTTACTTGTTCAGAGCAGTTCCACCATCACCGAAACCAGTTTCTACCCTTAACACCACTTGTTCCTCTAGGAGGAGTCATCTTTCAGCGCTTTTCTGACTCTCAAAAATTGAAAATATCACCGAGACTCTTGTCATTTTGAACTCGTTAAAGTCTGCAAAACATCATTTGTCGAGTATACATTTACCCCTTTTTCGGGCTAGGACATATTATTTACGAAAAAGGAATACCTTAGTTAAACACGACTAAGAGGTTCTCTGAGATATTGTTTTCTACCTTTTCAAATATGTGAGACTACTTATGAAAAGGGACTTGCTGGAGTTTTCTTTTCTGCTTCTTTTCAAACTCTCTAAACGTGAAGATACTCTGAGTTCTTCATTTTTTAGACTCGTTAAAACTAAATGAAATCGGAAATCGTCACCATGATGTTATTGAGTTCCTCCTTCCTAGGGCTCGTAAAATTTACTAGGATAGATTTGTCTGAAGGACAAACTTACATGACAAGCATATGTTATACCCTTCAAGCTTGTTTCCAAAAATAATTGGGGTACTCGCCAGAAATGGTGGGGGAAAATGGAACCAGTTCTCAGTCGTGTCAGTAGTATGTCACTCTTGAACATGACACTCATCTGAAATTCATGTCAGGTTGGGGACATCTCATATTAGTCATTTTTCATCCAAGGGTTTGGGTTATCTGTTTTGACCTCTCATCTGCTCTTTGCCACGTCACCATGACCTCAGATCCCTTGATGTCAAAAATTTCCAAATTCTGGAGTCGTGCTGTCAATATGTTCAAGATAATTTCCTTCTGCAGTTATCAACCCCTGATCCTCTATTTAGTCCTAATTCACTATCATCTTATTCCTTTGCCTCGTGTTGATGATGTGGGAAAAATTATGGCCCTCCTTCGACCAGTCACTTCTTGTCGACTTCAGCTCATTATCCAAGAAGCTGATCTAGAGACTCCTTTCTGGTACCTTAGAGCTTGCATGACTCAATGGCAAGTTCTTCACATTCGATGACAGGTTCTCATCATTGGCCTTCGATCGAGTGTTTTCGCGGGTGTTTGACTCCAGCTCATTATTCACATTTCGTGGATTGTACTAGTAGTACCTTGAGAACCATTGTCATTATTGGTGGTTTCTCTCATGCCTCCTAACAACTTTCGTCATTGGCTAGTAATAAGGTGACTTTCTTTCATGTTCAAATTCAGTTCATTAATTCGCATGCTTGAATTTTTACTTGTTTGAGTCGAGATGGAGCGCAAGACCCTGGGTTTTGTCTGATGAAATCCAGGCTGCGAGACGATTTGGTTTATCATGGCTTTATGCATGACTCTTTTTATTGGATGACTGCGACCATACCTGAGTTTATTTGATGATCCTTCTCACTAGATGGCTATGTCCATACCTTGGATCTTATTATTTGTTCTCTATTATGGATGGTTGTGCCCATACCACATATTCATGTATCAAAGATATCAGTTGTATTTGATCTTGTAGGTTTTTCGACGACAACGTTTTGGCTTGGGCATGTTCTCATAAAGCATTTCACCCCTCCCTCTCTCTGGAACTTCATGCTTTAGGGGGTATTTGTTACACAATATTTTGTCACCGTCACTGGAATCCCCATCCTGAACATTGGAGGACCATTTTAGTGACCCCTGTGTACTGTCATACATTGCCATAAATATCATTACATTCCTTGGAATGTCAAGAATATAAACTTTGTTGATCATTCCTCTAGAAAACCTTCAAAAACATATGATTTTGGGTTGGCACTGGTAGGAAGTTATGGCCTCATGCCCATGAAGAAATTAACACTGAGCCTCGCACCCATTGGTGCTCTATCTCAGAAGGGTACCCGCACTAAGTTTCTTTTGGAAAGTTTTTTAAAATAGAAATGAAGCTTCTATTATTAACAGCTTCATGAGTTGAGTCATCATGGTTTGTTTGACTGAATCAAGTCGAGTTTCTCCCTTTGGCCTATTATTTCCTACAAATGTGCAACTCCCCAAAGGGATAGACCTCTCGTCCACCTTATGTGAAATCCCAAAATTCCTCCTCCTCTCCTATAAATTATTCTTCCTCACATTGATTCAGCTAGTTGAACAGTCATTAGCTATAGCTAGTGTGTTGGAGGAAGCATAGAAGAATCCATTATTGAGAGAAATTTTAAGACCATTGCCTCATTGAGCAGGATGACGAACGAATGCTTAATACTTGCCTGACTGAACCCGTTGAAGGAGATCTACAACGTCAAGGCATAAGGTTGTAAACCTCTTTTTCATATATCAATAATACATTACTAGTTTCTGGTTCCGAATTTGTTTCCATTTATATGCAAAGTGTTTAACTCTCCTTGACAGTTGAATATTTGTAGATGAATGTATATGCTTGTATGTTGTCATCGTTTGTTTGATCTTTGTGCAGGTGCATGAACATAATCACTAATGGATTACGAGGTGCGAAGAAAAATATAGAAGGATCGTTGTTGCGTGCCACGACAAAAGCATTGGACCGAGGTATGATATCTATCCCATTCCATATTTCATTTACAAACTAGGAATTTAGGAATTAAGCATGTTCCCTTATTGCTAGACCTACCCTATCGCTAGAGGGATCGCCTCTGTCTGCAGAGGGGATTTTCCTGTGCCAACATGTGATTGATTGATCTGTGGTATAGGTGGAAATAGAAGGATATTTTTAACCAGAGTCAATGTTCCTTATGGACCGGAGGAGTCTCATGCTTCAGAACCGAGCCATAGAATAGGTCAGGGTACAATGGAAGCACTTTGGGCTAGAGGAGGCCAGGAAAGAAATGGTTGTTTCCATGAAAGTTAATTATCCTTTCTTGTTTTATGGTTAAATAAAGTATGCATAATTGTAAATATTATATAGAGAAATGTGTTTAAATATCCATAAAACAATATGTGTTGCATTTTGATCCATTTTTGTGCATGGGAAATTTAACATTGAGGGCGACGTTCCCTCAAGGGGGAGGAGAATGCGACAACACCAATTGAAGTCCTCGTACAAGCTACATTGTAAATATATTGTAAATATTTTGCAAAAAAATTAAATTAGGAAAAATGGGGACTTAGTCAAGGGACATAGATTCCAGATCTGGGGAGGAGGTCGCTTGTTGGGAAGGTTATGGTTTCTTGTGAAAAGAAGAAATCCAAAAATGCAGGACAACCATTAAAGGCTGAATAGTGCATGAATTGATGAAGGATCTCTTGAAATTAAATGAGCTTCAAGAAGAAGTATGAAGGCCCATGTTTCTTGGAAAGAAACCAAAAGAAAAAGGACAAGATTTTTTATGGAGGGAATGTTTGTTGCAGGCCAATAAGAAAACAATAGTAATTGTGTCTGAGGAAGAGGTTAAGAAAAATCCCAACACAAAAGAGAGAGAGAGATAGAGATGCACGGGGAAAGGAGATGAGAGGAAGATTCATAACAAGAGATGAATGGAGACACATTTAGGGGAGGAGGAGATACAATGAAAGAAAAAGATTTGTATCGAGGAAAAAAGGTTCATCAAGATATTTCAACACACAACGCTAAAGAGAAGACACGAGAAGGGGATTGGCCCTCAATCCTTAGGGGTTTTGGGTTTATTTTCTAGTCTCTGGAGCCCTGTAACAAATTGGGGTCACCTGAGGCTATGGGTTGAGATAGAATCCCTCGAGCCCTTTAATAGTGTTGGTCCCTCGAGGTTTTGGGTTGAGACAACGACCTCTAGAGCATTGTAACAACTTGGGTCCCTGGAGGATGTGGGTTGGGATGGAATCTCTGGATCCTTTTAACGTCTTGGGTCCCCTGGAGGTTGTGGGTTGAGATAACAGAATCCATAGCCCTATAATAGCATGAGAAGAGACCATCCTGGAGCAAAATAATAAGAATATTGGAATGCATACTTATGGTTATTGACTTGATGGTACAATATATTCTGGACTCCCTATAAGGGGGTGAATCACTATGTGACTACTTGGGGGTGAGGTTGGGAAGCTCTGGACTCCTAGTGTCGACCAAGTAAGTAGTTGTAAGTTGGTTGGATTGACGAAGGAATTCATCTGAAGGCCCATAGCAGTGGCTATTGGTCTGCCACTCTCTGAAGCAAGAAAACCCCCCAAAATTTGGAATCTAGCTTGGGGGTGATGGTCGCAAGTCTGTGTGGCTGCAACTATCTATTGTTGGGTGGATAACCCTTATCCCATACACAATTTCCCTGTACGTTCAAAGATAAGTATATGTGTAAGTTTTTTATCTTATGATCAATCATGTTGCTATGTTGTGGATAATGGTTATGGATTTAGGGATTGCATTAAGTTGATTATACTCACATATGTGGTACATTTCCCGTGGGGATATCTTAACGTGATATCTATGTGGTACATTTAAATAGAATATTTATATATTTATATTCATAATATTTTTAAAATACATTTTTAAAGACATGTAATTCATGAAAAGGTTATTTTAAAATCTCACCAAAAGTATTTACCTCACAAAAATAATAAACTCATTAGGGCATAGAGTATAGGTGACAAGGTGTTATGATCCAAAAAAAGTTAAACGCATAGGGTATAGAGTACACATGACAAGGTGTGACTGATTTTGACTACTTAGATGCCTCTGGGTTAGCTACTCACAAATTAGGGGTGCCTCTCATCCCAAGACTCACATAACCTAGTAAAAAAAAAAAAAAAGATGCATAATTCTTTATATTTATGAAGTTAATATGTAATATTTAATACAAAAAAATTCAATATATAAAAAATTTCAATTTTAACTAAAAGAAGTGTTAGAAATAAATATATAAATATATAAATATATAAATATATATATATATATATATATATATATATATATATATATATATATATATCTTAACCAAAAATCTAACAAGTCCCAAGACAAATCAAATTTGTTGAGGTGCAGTTAAAGCAATTACTCACCGATGTGCCAATACTAAGAATCACAGATCCTTGCAAGGATTTCGTAGTATGTACCGATTCTTGCAAAGAGGGAAACCATGGAGTCTTAATGTAGGAAGGAAAATTCATGTGTTATGAGTCTAGAAAATTAAATAAACATGAGGAAAATTACGTGACACATGATTTAGAATTGGTTGCTATCATTCATGCTTTAAAAATGTGGAGGCACTACCTCCTTGGCCAGAAGTTCACGCTCATGTTAGACCATAGTGGACTCAAATATCTATTTGGGAAACTGAAGTTGAATACTAGGCAAGCCATATGGTTGGCCACACTTAATAAATTTGACTTCGGGATTAAGTATATAAAGGCCAAGGAAAACAAAGTTGTTGATGCCTTGAGTAGGAGAATCCAGGTGAATCATTTGGAAACTGTAAGTTCATATGTAAAAAACTTGGAAGAAAGGATCAAAAGAGATAGAGAGTAGCATCAAACATACCATAAAATAAAATAAATTTTGTTGCAAGATGGTGAGGATGGGGAATACCACCTCACCGAGGACGACTTATTTAGATTCAAAGGAAGAATCTATGTGCCCAACAGTAATGAAGTAAAAAGACTGATAACGAGAGAATTCTATGCTAAGCCATAGTGAGGTCCCCCGAGATATCAAAATACCCTTACAACCATTAAAAGATACTACTACTAGCTGAATCTAAAGAAGGAAGTAGTAGAATTCGTGGCAAAATGCATGGAATGTCAGCAAGAAAAGGTTGAATGTAAGCACCCGACAAGATTGTTGTAGCATATCTCTATTTCAGAATGGAAATGGTAGGTAATATCTATGGATTTAATCATAGGATTTCCTAAAATAACTAAGCAACACAATACAATCACGGTAATGGTGGATAAGCTTAGAAAGGTAGCTCATTTCATGGTAGTAAAATCCACCAATTATGCTAGTGATATAGCACAAATATTCATAAAAGAGATTGTGAAGATACATGGTGTTAGCACTGCAATTTTTCCAAATATTTTCAAATTCTGGTCATCATTTTCCAAGGAATGAATCTGCCTTTTCAGTTTTATTATAAGATGAAAGTGTCTATGTCAAAGTGTAGTGGTGAGAAAATTTCATTTCTACCTTCATTCATTTCATTCTCCCTCTTTCACCTTTCATTTTCCCAAAAAACCCAAAGTCTAGCCTCTCATTTTCCTTTTCAAAACCCCTTTTTAACTCATAAAATCCAATTTTTATAGTTAAAAAGCAGCTCTGCACACCCATCAACAGCCATATCATATTTCCTTTTTAACTTACCATATATTTCTTTTATCGCGGCTTTTACCCACACCACAACAAAACTTTGGTTATATCATATATCATATGGTATAACTTACCGCACTTAATAAACATTGTGGACCCCTTACCTTTCATCGCAATCGACTCTTCACAGTTTTAACTCCCATTCACATTACAATTGTCATCTCCTAAAAACCCCTCGAAATGCGATTTGCGGTATGGTCTGGGACCCATACTTCCATTTGATACGCCTCGAATACATTATAAAGCCTTTTTTATGCTTCATGCATATTTTTATCATATTACCACGACTTAATGAAATATTCACTTTCCGCTTTTAAAATCCGTTTAAAGGGCCCCACCTACCTTTTCGCATCGAATTTCCACAAAGTTCATTTACAACATTCACTTTTTCTTCCTTAAAAATTCCGATTTGCGATTTGAGGGCGACTGTTTGTCATGTCACGTCACCCTTCGCTCTCAGTGCACATCTCACTTCGATATTTTTAACATTTAACTCCTGTGCTTCATAATAAAACTTCCGATGTGCGATTTGTGGGCAACCCCACTATTTATTATGCCACGTCACTTCCATCTCATCGCACATCGCACTTCACCAGTTCCAATGCTTAACTCCTGCATTTCATAATAAAACTTCCGATGTGCGATTTGTGATTGGCCCCACTTTATTTCCACGTCATCACCCCCTCGAAAATCACATTTTCTCCCATTTGTGTCTTAAGTTAAATGCTCTGACCTAGATTTGCAATTGTGATATATGACTAAAATGTTTTCTCCTCCCGCTTATCATTCATTCCATTCCACGACTCCCTTATCAATTAAACTTTTTTCAAAGGGTTTCTTTGCAATATCTCATAAAATGAATCTCCACCATTCTATCCAAAAAGTTTCGGGTTTTCCGCCATTACAAAGGGTTTTCCACAAAAGAAGGAAAGGAATAGTGGAATAGCAGTAGAGTTTCTTTGAAACAGTTTTCTACCACTACCCTCAGCACCAACACGTTTCTACAAGGCACCAGACATCATTCAATGAACAACCACTCGCCATTTTCACTATTGTTTACACTTTTTGAGGAGTTGGTTGCACCAGAACATAAGAGGAGTCTTCCCATAGACTACCACATCATAGAAACCACTTCGAATTGTTAGCCTTGACGTTGTTTATTTTCATTATTTCATATCACTTTGTATTAAATTTTTAGGATAAGCCTCATCTCTTGCATGAGATCGTAATAACTTTTGGGAACATATTTACTCCTTTTGTGGAGATGACAGTTTATTATTTTTGTATATATGTGATAAATTGCTATGTAAAAGAGGTTAGTTGGTTATTTTAGAATCTTGGCTCATATGATCAATACTCTTTTCAGTGAATAAAATTGAATAAACTTCTAAGGACTTATTATCAATCTAGTGTGTGTATTGTTAATCTTCTCTTGTGTTTCCATATGTTATTATCTTTAGTGGTAGCTTGTAATCCCTCGTACTGTTATATGTTTTTATCACTCTCTTGACATGTTCATGTGTTTTATCAAATTTTATTAGTCTCACACAGTGAGCTTTCTTGATGAAATATACATGATGACAGTGTAAAGAGCATCACTTATAACAGTTATCTTACTGATTTTTCAGTGAGAATATTGTAAGTCTAGAAATAGCTTTCTCTTGTTGAAATATTGACAAATTTCTACTTGCATTATTTTATACCAAAGTAGTGGATTTATGCCTTGCAGACCCACTGTTTCGTCTTCCATTTCACCTTATCTCCCCCTCATAGGCTACAAACTCACTCTTTTGATACCACATCAGACCCAATACCCTCATGAGTAGAACAGTGGATTTGACTGAAATCTCTTTTGTGCATCTGCTGGGAGATGAAGGCTTTGAAACGAAGTATTCTCCCGAGTCTCTTGTTTTGAACTGCTGGTAATCAATTCTTAATGGTGAACAAGAATTGGTGAATTGAAGAAGAATGAAAATTATTTCACCTGGTGATTCCACAAAGAGGAAGAGGGGTTTCAAGACCTCCTTCTACAAGAAGGAATCAAAGATCTCCTACTGTGACTCTAGTTGTTGACCCAGAGAAGATCATTAAAGATGCAAAAGGAAAACAAAGATAAGTTGAGGCCACATCTTAGTCAGTGAAGAAGGTACACAAAAAGTACATTCCAAAGAAAAAGGTACCTTCATCTACTTTATAATCAAAAGAAGTTTTAGTTTCAAAAGATTATGTTGAAAAATCTCAAGTTGAAACTACTTCCCTAGAAAATAAAGTAGATAGGATCAGCTGAAAGTTTTTCTTACTCATCACCTAGTAAATCTGAGATAAGTACTGCTCCATTCAAAGAGGAAAAAACTGATTTTTTAAGTGTTGATAAGAAATTAGAAGAGTTTGTGCTAGCTGAAGGGGAATTAGAACAAGTATTGGCTATTGCACCTTTTCTTGATAGGGATGTTTTGACTGAAGAAGATTTTAATACTATTTTAAATTTCCTTCAAACTCATCCTGAATACTAGTCTCTTATCACCCCTCAGCAAGAGTATTTTCCTTTTTCTCCAAATCCAGATGTTGGGTCATATTCTTCTCATCCACTAGAAGAGAGTGTCCCTGAAGGCCTTACTTTCAACTTGTCTGATTTTCTTGCTCAGAAAAATAAAGATGAATTAACTCCATCCCCTCAAGAGACAAATTTTGAGTCAGATTCTTCTATAGAAGGAGAAGTCAAGACATCCTCTGTTCATCTTTTCAAAATCCACTCTTTTGAGTTCCAAATCCTGAAGAATCAATTCCAGATTTACAATTTTCTTCTGTCCTAAATCAGAATCAGAACCCACCAATTTTAATTCCTATTTCCCAAAAAACTACATCAATTGGTCATAAATCAACTGTACATCAGCAAAATATGGCTCATCCTATTCTTACAAGGATGCAATAGATAGTGGCTACAAGATATGCACCACTTGTTCTCCCTCAACCCTTGCATCCACTTCCTCAAGGATAATAATTGAAATACCTTCCAAAATAAACTAGGGAGGGAGAAGGAGTTTCTACTGATGAACACTTAGTGACTTTATATAGTTATGTTGACAATTAGAATATCTGGACATGAAGATGTCTGGTCAAGACTCTTTGTTCAGAGCTTGGATGGTGAAGCTTGTAAACGGTTTAGAAGTTTGCCTCCAAACTCAATAACATGAATTGATGAATTGGAGGAGATATTTGTGAAGAAATGGGGTGATATGAAAGACTATGTGTACTACCTTACAGAATTTGGAACTCTGAAAAAGAAGGTAGATGAATCATTGGCTAATTTTACCAAGAGGTTTAATAAGATTTATCAGAAAATTCCCGAAGAAATTAAACCTAGTGAGACCACATCTATGACAAATTTTGCAAATGATTTAGATTTAGATTTTTCTTTATGGTTGAGGGCTGAGAAAGCACAGAAATTGATGGATATGCAAGAGGCTGCAATTGGAGTGCAGTCTAATCTTACAGAAGCTAATAGGTTGAAAATGGAGGAAGAAAAAGTAGCAAAAGAAAAAAAGAAAATGAAAGAAGAAAAACCTTTTTCCTATAAATCTCTTACAACATAAGAAAATATTGATCAAATGTCTAATTTGATCAAGGAACTTGCTTCTAAGATGAAAAAATTATAGTTTTAAAACAAACCTGCTACTAGAGCCAATCAAAATGAGGCCAATAGAAATCAGGCTCCCTTCAGGAGGCCTTTTCAACCTCAACAAATCATACAACATCGAAGGAGGAATGCTGATGATCAAAATGTTCATCCCCCTTTGAATACTTTTGCTAAAGAAGAACGACAAGAAAATGAAGAAATAAACCTTGTGGGATAAACCTCACTGTCAACATGTTTGAAATTGTTAGGATATGAAGATCAATCAAGGATTTGTTTGTTTTCGGATTGTTGGGGTTCCCATGTTTTGGCCAGGTTGAAAGAGACCAAAAGATGAGACAACATAGAACCACTTTCAGACCTTAGGATCTAGCCCTCCTAGGTCCAGAGAGGGATCTCTCTATGATAGCCAAAGGTTTTATGTCTTTAGGGCTCAAAGTATAAGATTTTAGGCTAGTTATAGGCTCAAGGTTGTTTGTTTGATTGTTTATGTTTGGTTGGAGGGAATCAGGAAAAGAAGGTCCAATAGAAGACAAGGATGAGCAAAGGTGAAGCTTAGGCAGAGATAGATGACTCAGAGAACATCAAAGCCATTGGGCAATGGAGTCAAGAAAGGATTTATTTTTGTCCAATGTGCAAGCTTTCAGTTGGGCTAGTCATCTAAACTATCTGGATCTTTAGAGATACTGGGCGGAATGGAACATTAAGGACTGAAAATGAAAGGGGGGAGAACCATCTAATCCAGTCTATAGATCAGGTCTGGGAGAGAAGCAACATAGGGCACCTAACAAGGGTGAATCCTATGCCAAAATTCTGATGCAAGCCAGTAGAAATGAAATGAAATGAAACATGAAATAAGAGCAAGTCAATCACAAATACAGAGAAAGAGGAAACATCACCAGCTGCTTTAGATCAGGATCCAAAGAAATGTGCTTGTCATATTCAAAACAAAACCAATCAGGTACATCATAGCCCGTAGCTTGAACATTCAATCTGAATACATCTAATCTCAGTCTATCTTACAATTTTACACAGAGAACTTGTCTTAAGAGGAACAATGCTTGCATTTCACTGATATCTCATCAACAAGCACAACAATGTTTCTTTCTGTGTTTTATAGCAGAGGATGAACAGAAGATAGACCGGAGAGGGTAAGTGGACACTAAATGTAACATTAAACATAAAAATGAATACAGGGCCGAAGCCCATCCTGTTTGAAAGCTGAATATTTAATTTCCGTCATCTCTCTCATGAAAGAATGATCTTCCATGGATATGACTTTGACATATTTCAGCTGTGGTACTCTTGGTGCTTTGAACAAAAATGAAATACACTACTGAGAAGTCTGTCTTATAAATGCTTCGGCGGTTTTGAATTGCTGCCAGGGTGGAAATTCTATCAGGGACATTGTGCATAATAAAAGCTGTATGGGCCCTGTACTTTGATGAAAAAACATCCTGTTGATTAATAAACCCTGATGTTACCCTTTGCTCGCGCTCGGGACCTTTTGATCGATCCTCGGGGTCTTCAACTGGTGCTCTACTTCCTAAAATCCTTGAAGAGGCGCAAAAGTCTTCTATTTACTGCCTCGAGCCCTATGATGTTCCAGTACTGTCTTCTTTCATGCATTCTGAGCCTTAATGGCACCGGAGACTTCAGATCTTAAATCTGTCCTTTGGTGGAGAAAACCACTCTGTTGATGTGAAAACCTGATGTTCATTAACTCCTTTGTCTCGGTCAGTGGAAATCTTGCTGTTGCCTCTATACTGTGTATTAATGGTGGATTTTCTCTTCAGTGCCGTGCGGATCCTGCATCAGAATCCAAACATAATGCAATGGGGGGGGGGATGAGATGGTAGCGCGGCGGCGGAAAAATGGTGGCTTTTACTATAATGGTAACAAAATGCAATGAAACGGTGAGAACTTATGAGTAATAGGGTTTGGTGATAATATGCAGCATAGGCCATTGGATCATGGTCTGGGAACAAAGATCAACGGTGGAGATTGAGCGGTGTAACAATATATGAAACGAGAAAAAATCATCCAAAACACATAAAATGCGACGGAAATGAATGTAAGAATGGGACCTAGCGGGAGGGGAGGGCGATTAGACCAGAACCATCGGATCCAGGAGAGGATCAACGGCCAAGATCTAATCAGAACCATCGCAATCGGAGGTAAAAAAGGTGTAACATATTTCAAACATTGCGATTGTGATGGGGCGAGAGGAGGGATGACCGTTGGATCTGGGAGGAAACGGACGGCGGAGATGTAATCGGAACAATCGCAATCGGAGGGAACAAATGGTGACACATATAAAAATTTCCAATTGCGATTAAGGAGGACGAGCGATGACCGTTGGATCGTGTATCAAACGGACGGACGGGATTAAATCAGCAGATGGAGGGAAGGGGTTGCGATCAATCACATCGCAAGTGTTTGCGATGGGCCGATCGGAGGGGCGCACACAACTATTGCGATTGCGATCAGGCGGGGGGTTGTGATTAGCGCTCCGCCGTTGATTGGAACGACAAATCAACGGCCGAAAACAGGTCGCGAGACTTTGTTTAATAGTTGATCGCATCGGGATTTTTTGACATTACAAAGGAACTTGCACCCGCCCGGTCTCTTGATTGCGATTAGCGCTTGGGACTTAAGCGCTTGGTCCTAGCGCCGGGGCATGTGCGGGGACGTGGTTGGGGCTATTGAAAGGGGCAAGGCCTTATAATAAGGTCAGAAAGTGGGTTTTTTGCCCATTGAATGCAATATTTGGGGTTAGGAAGGGGAACGATAAAGGGAACGAAGGGGAATTTTCTAAACCAAGGGGTAAGGGTGGAATTTGAAGGGGATTCTGGGGGGATAAGTGGGATAAGTGGGAAATAGAAAGGAGACAAGGGGGGCTTAAAACAAAAAGGCTAAGTGGGGGTGAAATAAGGGGGAAAGGAGGCCTTTCGGGCATTTCTTTACAAAGAGGGAGGCTTTATAAGGGAAATCAGCAGAGGGGGTTTTATCAAAGGACACCAGGAATAAAGAGGCTTCAAGGATGATGTGTTTTCAAGGGAGATACATTTCTTGAATGCTCAACAACAACATTAGCCCCCTGTTTTGCTTGTCAAAAATTTCATAGGGGGGCTAACACGGATGATGTGAATGCCCAAATTTATGCACAAAATGATAAAAAACAACAAGAAGTTAAAAACATAAATTATCCTTTGAGGTCCAAAGGTCCTGTTCAGCAACCTCAACAAAAATTATATTCAGATAACAAGATGCTAAATAGAAGGGCAAGGTCAATGAGGTTCCTCCACCTCAAAATTCTGCTGCAATTGTCAAAATCACTGCAGAAAATAAGGAATCAGTTCCAATTTATTTCAGTTTCAAATCTGAATTGAATAAAATCAAAATTCTAGTCCCACTTTTGGAATTGTTGAAAAATATAGCATATAAAAAGTCTTTTAAAAGTTTGCTACAACAACCTCTTTCTCCTGATTCAGTCAACCTTAAAGATAAGCATCCCACTATTTATCTAGGTTGTCATGTCCAAAACCAAAATGATGACAACTCACCACCTTTCTACTTGTCACTCAATATACATGAAAAATTGCTACACAATTGTCTATTAGATTCTAGAGCTTCTCATAATCTGATGCCAAAGAAGGTCATGAATGAATTAGGATTAGAGATCACCAAGCAATATCATGAGCTATACACCTTTCATTCAAAAAAATTCAAGTGTTTAGGAGTGATCAAGGACTTGGTTGTTTCCCTTACCCAGATGCGTATGAAGAGCTTAGTGATGGACATTGTAGTTGCAGACATTCCTTCTAGATTTGGGATTTTACTTTCCAGATCTTGGTCTAAGAAATTGAGAGGCACTCTTCAGATGGACATTTCATATGCCAAAATCCCAGTGTTTGGAGGGGAATTCAGAAGGTTGTATAGGGATACCCAAATGGCCTACATCATTAGTGATCAACATAATCCTTCAAACCATCCCATATATGCTAAAGAAAAGGAATTGGGGTCATCAATACTACACCTTGCTGCTGATGATAACAATTTCCAGTACTTTGATGGAGCCTCATCAAGAGAAGGATCGTGAGCCGGTGTAGTCCTCATTTCTCCCACTGAGTAGAGGGTAACTATATCATATAAATTGAAATTTGTTACCACTAACAACACTGCTGAGTATGAAGCGCGTGTGTTGGGTATGAAGGCAGTGAAATATTTGGGAGCAAAGAAACTAATTGCTTTTGGTGATTCAGAGTTGGCGATTAAGCAGGTGAGAAACAATTACCAAGTGAAAAATTTCAAATTGAAGAATTATAGGAATGAAATATGGGATTTGATTGAGCATTAATTTTCAACATTTAATACAAATTTTGTCACTAGAGAAGAAAATCAAATGGCTGATTCACTAGCTATTACTGGTAGTAATTTCAAAGTTCCTCTAGATACCAAGGCAACATATGATGTTAAAATAAAAAACAAGCCTTCAATTATTGATAACATCAAATACTGACAAGTATTTGAGGATGAAAAGGAAATTCAGAAATTTTTTGAGTGTGTTGAATAATTTGCAGACATACAAATTGATTATGAGCAGGAAATGGTTGAAAATAAAAATACCATTCCTTTTAAGAAAATCGTGGCTGGGAAGAACATTAAAGATATGAAAACTAACCGTTATTCCTAAAGGCCTAGTTCCTTTAAAAATATTGTTTGATAATAATGATATTTTTCTCAAGCCTAAAAGTAAAGTTGATTGAGAAAGTACAATAGAATGTAACATTAGCACAGAGGATTAGCCAAAATTAGTCAAAGTGTCAAAATTCCTTTCTCTTGGAATTAGAACAAAATATATCAAGTTGTTGAAAGAATTTGATGATGTTTTTGCATGGTCTTATAGTGAGCTGAAAAATTATGATAGAAGCATAATGGAGCACAAGATTCGTTTGAAAACATATGCAAAGCCAGTAGCACAAAAAATCAGACATATCAATCCCATGCTACTTCCAATCATTGAGAAAGAAATCAGAAAATTATGGGAAGCAAAGATAATTCTACCTTTGATATTTTCTAATTGGGTAGCTAATATAGTCCGAGTTCAGAAAAAGAATGGAGAGATAATAATTTGTGTTGATTTCCGTAACTTGAACTGGTGTTCATTAAAAGATAAGTACTGCCCAAGATGGATTATATTTTGCAGAAAGTTGTAGGATCCAAAATAATGTCAATGATTGATGGATTTTCAGGCTATAATCAGATTTCAGTTGACAGGAAAGACAGAGAAAAGAAAACATTTACCACACCATGGGGTACATTCGTGTACAACAAAATTCCATTTGGTCTGATGAATGCAGGTGCAAATTTTCAATGGGCAATGGATATTTCCTTTGCAGGAGAAAAAGACAGATTTGTAGTCATCTATTTGGATGACATCACAGTCTATTCAAAATCTGATGAAGACCATTTGAAACATTTGAAACAAGTTTTTAACAAATGCAGAAAGTTTGGTTTGTCCTTGAATCCAAAAAATTCATCCTTTGCTGTCCAAGAAGGGAAATTATTGGGACATATTGTAATAGAAAATGGCATCTGTATTGATCCAAGAAGAGTATAAGTTATTCAAAATATTGGTCTGCCAAGGAATAAAAAAGAATTGCAGTCATTTTTATGGAAAATCAATTTTCTCAAGTGTTTTGTTCCTAACTTTGCAGAGCTGATAAAACACATAAATGTCTTGCTGAAAAAATATGCAGAATTTAAATGGCGATATGAAGCAAACAATTCATTTTCAACAATCAATTTTTCCTTGACTGAAGCTCCAGTTTTGATTAGTCTTGATTTCAAAAAATATTTTCTGATTTTTTCATATGCATTAGAAGAAACAATTGCAATTATCTTGCTACCGAAAAATAAAGAAGGTTTAGAGCAGCCTATTTCATTTTTCAGTCGTGCTTTAAGGGATGCTGAATTAAAATACAACCTAACTAAAAAACAAGCATATGCACTAGTTAAGGCTTTGAAGTCTTTTCAAGTTTATGTGCTGCATTCAAAAATAGTTTCTTTTGTGCCCAATATCATTGTTAAAGATGTGTTGCTGCGGCTAGATATAGATGGCAGGAGAGGACAACGGTCGACCAAAATTTTGGAGTTTGATATTGAGATCAGACCAACTAAATTGATAAAAGGTCAAGGCTTGGCTCGCTTAAAGGTTGAATCTAACTGCAAGGCTTTAAAACTAAATGTAGAGGCAGCTGAAGGAAAATATGGAGAAGGTATTTCTAATTATCCTGAAATATTTCATTCATATTGGTACAAGGATATAGTATAATTTTTTTAAAAATTGAACTGTTCCCCTGAAATGGAGAAGTAAGAAAGGAGAGCTTTCAAATTGAGAGCTGTGAAGTATTTCATTTCGAAGACCATATTTACTGGAAAGACCTTGTTGGAGTCTTATTAAGATGTGTAGATGAAGTTGAATCCCAAGGGATTATGATAGAGATACATGCAGGAGTGTGTGGAGGGAATTTGTATTGGAAAGCCACTGCAAACAAAATCTTAAGAGCTAGCTATTATTGGCCAACTCTTTTCTTTGATGTTTTTTCCAAAGTGAGGAGATGTGTTGAATGTCAGAAGTTTTCTGGAAAACAAAAATTGCTACCATTACCTCTTATTCCTATTTCAACAGATGTTGCTTTCCAGCAGTGGAGGTTAAACTTCATTGGTGAGATCCATCTACCTTCATCAAGACAACATAAATGGATTCTCACAATCAAAAACTATTTCAATAAATGGATTGAAGTTGTACCAACCAAGAATGCTATTGATATGGTAATTATCAAAGTTTTGTTGGAAAACATTATGTTAAGATTTGGTTGTCCACAAAAATTAGTAACTGATAATGAAATGGCCTTCTGGTATGCTAAGATGTACAACTTTTGTCAGCAATATGGAATTGTATTGACTCATTCCACGCCTTATTACCCTTAAGGAAATGGATTAGCTAAGTCATCCAATAAAATTTTGGTGAGGATTATTAAGAAAATGTTGCCTGAAAATAAGAGAAATTGGGACATTCAGCTGGTACATGCTCTTTGGGCTATATATGGTACGGATGCTATAATTCCTTTGTAGTTAGCTGTTCCTGTGAAGTTCCTGCAAGATGAAGTTGATTATGAAAATCCAATCCAAAGGAGAATTTTGCAGTTGATACATGCATACCAAATCAGAGAATCACTGATGGATACATTAGGGGAATTTTGAGGTCTAAAATGGGCCTCCTAAGAAAAATGTACAACAAAAATAAACTTTATAAGAACCAATAGAATTCAAGATGATGGTGTCAACCATGGGGGATGATTCACGATTTTTTAAGTAAATGGGTAAAAAGATTAAAAAATAATAAAATAATAAAACTACTTTTTCAACTTGTATTTTCAACGTATCCCCCAAACTTTTTTACTCAAATTTCGAGTAGGAGTACTCGTTGGATGAAAAATTTAATTCCTCATCCAAGGAGTACCCATGTTGCATACTTTCGATGGACCTTGCTAGACCAAAAATGAGAAATACATTAAAAAAAAGTGCGTACAATCAATTTTTTCATGTATTTCGCATTTTTCATGTAGCAGGACCCATCGAAAGTGTGCAATATGTGTACTGTTTGGATGAGGAATTAAATTTTCCATCCAATGAGTACTCCCGCTCAAAATTTGAGTAAAAACGTTGGGAGATAAGTTGAAAATATGAGTTGAAAAAGTAGTTTTTCCCTTTTTCCCTCTAAAATTTGATGATGTAATCAAAGATTATGTTATTATTTTATAATTTCATTAGGAGGCCCATTTTTTACCTCAAAATTCCCATAATGAAAACACAAAAGTATCAGACTAAAGTCAAATCTGTTTTTGACAAAAGAGAAAATAAACAGTTATTTCATGAGGGTGATTTGGTGCTGCATTGGGATGTTAGGAGAGAATGCCATGGAAAGCATGGTAAGTTTGAAAATCTATGGTTTGGGCTATTTAGAATTGTTGAAGTTTTGGAAAATAATACTTTTATGCTCAAACATCAAGAAAATGATCAGCTGACTGGAGGTCCAGTCAATGGTCATTTTATTAAGAAGTTATTTTTTTAGTAATTCAGTTGAGTCATTCCATTGTAAATATCCAGTGTGATGTGTCAATAAGACTCCATTCCCAATGGAGTTTGTGTCTGCATATATAATCAGTCTTGAGTCCAGCTAGTCAATGGTCAGTCCTAGTCTTAATTTCAAGAAGTCTTATGAGTTTCAAAAGTTTTAAGGCACTGAGTCTACAGTCCTTGAAGCTTCATAGGGAGGACTTCATTCCCAATAGGAGCCACTGTTAGCACTGCAATTTTTCCAAATATTTCAAAGTCTGGTCATCATTCTCCAAGGAATCAATATGCCTTTTCAGTTTGATTAATAAGATGAAAGTGTCATTGTCAAAGTGTAGTGGTGAGAAAATTTCATTTCTACCTTCATTCATTTCATTCTCCCTCTTTCACCTTTCATTTTCGCAAAAACCCCAAAGTCCAGCCTCTCATTTCCCTTTTAAAAACCCCTTTTTAACTCATAAAATCCAATTTTTATAGTTAAAAAGAAGCTCCACACACCCATCAATAGCCATATCATATTTCCTTTTTAACTTACCATATATTTCTTTTATCGCAAATTATACCCACACCACAAAAAAACCTTGGTTATATCATATATCATATGGTATAACTTACCGCACTTAATAAACATTATGTACCCCTTACCTTTCATCACAATCGGCTCTTCACAGTTTTAAATCCCATTCACGTTACAATTGTCGTCTCCTACAAAACCCTCGAAATGCGATTTGCGGTATGGTATGGGACCCATACTTCCCTTTGATACAACTCAAATACATTATAAATCATTTTTTACACTTCAGGCATCTTTTTATCATATTACCACGACTTAACGAAGTATTCACTTTCCGCTTTTAAAAGCAGTTTAAAGGGCCCCACCTACCTTTTCGCATCGCATTTCCGCAAAGTTCATTTATAGCATTCACTTCCACTTTCTTAAAACTTCTGATTTACGATTTGCGGGCAATTGTTTATCATGTCACGTCACCCTTCGCTCTTTGCGCACATCGCACTTCACCAGTTTTAACATTTAACTCTTGCGTTTCATAATAAAACTTTCGATGTGCGATCAACGGGAGAACCCACTGTTTTTATGCCATGTCACTTTTGTCTCATCGCACATCGCACTTTGCCAATTCCAACACTTAACTCCTGCATTTCAGAAAAAAAATTTCGATGCGCGATTTGCCATCGGCCGCACTTTCTTGCCATGTCATCACCCCATGGAAAATCGCATTTTCTCCCGTTTATGTCTTAAGTTTAAATGCTCTGACCTCGATTTGCGATTGCGATATATGACTAAAAGGTTTTCTCTTCTCGCTTATCATTCATTCCGCTCCACATATCCCTTATCAATTAAACCTTTTTCAAAGGGTTTCTTTGCAATTTATCATAAAATGAACCTCCGTCATTCTATCCAAAACGTTTTGGGTTTTCCGCCATTACAAAGGGTTTTCCACCAAAGAAGAAAACGAATAGCGGAACAACGATAGCTTTTTTCTGAAACAATTTTCTACCACTACTTTCAGCACGAGGATGTTTCTACAAGGCACCAGGCAGCATTCAAGGAACATCCACATGCCATTTTCACTATTTTTTACACTTTTTTAGGAGTTGGTTGCACCAGAACAGGAGAGGAGTCTTCCCATAGACTGCCACATCATACAAACCACTTAGAATTGTTAGCCTTGACGTTGTTTATTTTCATTATGTCAAATAAATTTGTATTAAAGTTTTAAGATAAGCCTCATCTCTTGCACAAGATCGTAATAACTTTTGGGAACATGTTTACTCCTTATGTGGAGATGTCAGTTTATTATTATTTTTATTTGTGATAAAATGTTACGTAAAATAGGTTATTTGGTGATTTTAGAATCTTGGCTCATATGATCAGTATTATTTTCAGTGAATAAAATTGAAGAAACTTTTGAGGACTTATTATCAATCTGGTGTGTGTATTGTTAATCTTCTCTTGTGTTTCCATATCTTATTATCTTCAGTGACAACTTGTAATCCCTCATACTATTCATGTGTTTTTATAAAATTTTATTAGTCTCACACAGTGAGCTTTATTGATGAAATATACATGATGACAGTGTAAAGAGCATCACTTATAATAGTTATCTTACTTGATATTTTAGTGAGAATATTGTAAGTCTAGAAATAACTTTCTCTTTTTGAAATATATACAAATTGCTACTAGTGTTATTTTCTACCAAAACCAGTGGATTTATGCCTTGCAAACCCACTGTTTCTTCTTCCATTTCACCTTCTCTCCCCCTCATAGGCTACAAAATCACTCTTTTTCTACCACATCAGACCTAATAAAATCATTATTAGAACAATGGACTTGACTGAAATATCTTTTCAGTGAATAGGAGTTTAAACCACCTACCAATCTCATAGGCCAAATCATTAAATTGCCTAAGAGTTTAGGATGTGTCTGGCTAGGCACTTGAAGTAGTCAAAGTTTTGATTCCAGTGCTAACACATGGCATCCCCGAGAATATTGTGTCAGGCCAAGATGCTAGATTCATGTCCAGGTTTTGGAAGGAACTATTTGCAGGTTTTGGAACATAATTAACATTCAGTACTACCCAACATCCACAAACAGACACGGAGGACGAATCAGATCCTTGAGGACATGTTGAGGATAAATTTGATGCATCAAACCAAGAAATGGGAAGAGTATCTTCCACTTGTGGAATTTTCATACAACAATGGGCACCAAGAATCCATAAAGATGAGCCCCTATGGATCATTATATGGAAGGAGATGTAATAATCCTATTAGCTGGAGTGATCTAGTTAACAGGGTCCATGTAGGACCTCATATGCTTAAAGATATAGAAAAAAATTTCAAATCATAAGACAAAATCTGAAAGTGGCGCATGATAGAAAGAAAATATATGCAGATAAGCATAGGGTTCACAAGGAATTCCAAGCTGGAGAACACGTTTATATGAGAATTAAGCCCAAAAATAGTTCCCTAAGGATGGGGATATGTGCTAAGCTGGCACCATGGTATGGTGGGCCATTTTAAATCCTTGAAGGGATAAGACCAGTAATATATAGACTGACTTTACCTACATCAGTTAGAATTCATGATGTCTTCCATGTTTCTTTACTTAAAAAAGTATGTACATGATTCTAAACATGTGATTGATTGATCTGTGCTACAAATGGAACTAGAAAGAGAGTTCTAACCATAGCCAATGTTCCTTATGGGCCATAGGAGTCTCATGCTTCGGAACTGAGCCATAGAATAGGTCAAGGTACATATCCATAAAATAGTATGTGTTGCATTTTGATCCATTTTTATACACGGGAAATTTAACATCGAGGGTGATGTTCCCTTGAGGGGGAGTGGACTATGACAACACCACTTGAAGTTCTCGTAATAGCTACATTATAAATATATTGTAAATGTTTTGTAACAAATTGAAATCAGGAAAAATGGGGACTTAGTCAAGGGAGACAAATTTCAGATCTGGGGAGGAGGTCACTTGCTAGGGAGGTTATGGTTTCTTGTGCAAATAAGAAACCCAAAAATGTAGGACAACCATTAAAGGCTGGTTAGTGCATAAATTGATGAAGGAAATTTTGGAATTAAATGAGTTGTAGGAGGAATTAGGAAGGCCCATGTTGCTTGGAAAGCAACCAAAAGAAAAAAGACAATATTTTTTATGGAGGGACTGTGTGTTGCAGGCCAACAAGGAAACAACAGTAATTGTGTCTGAGGAAGAGGCTAAGAAAAATCTTGACTCGGTAGAGAGAGAGAGAGAGAGATGCGTGGGGAAAGGAGACGAGCGAAATATGCAAAACAAGAGATGAATGGAGACAAATTTAGGGGAGGAGGAGATACAATGACAGACAAAGAGTTATATCGAGGAAAAAAGGTTCATCAATAGTTTTCAACAGGAAACGCTAAAGAGAATACAAGAGAAGGGGATTGTCTTTCGATCCTTAGAGGATATGGGTTGAGATTGAATCCCTCAAGCCCCTTAGCAGTGTGGGTCCCTCAAGGTTGTGGGTTGAGACAACGACCTCTAGAGACCTGTAACAACTTGGGTCCCTGGAGGATGTGGGTTGGGGAGGAATCTCTAGAGCCTTGTAACAACTTGGGTCCCTTGGAGGTTGTGGGTTGAGATAAAAGAATCCATAGCCCTATAACATCTTGAGAAGAGACTATCTTGGAGAAGAAGCATAAGAAGTCCGAAATGCATACTTATGGTTACTGACTTGATGATACAGTAGATTCTGGACTGATCTAGATCTTAGGGGTTGGCCCCCAAGATCTAAAAAAATGAAATGGATTTAGCAAGATCTGCAAAATTAGAATGCTAGAAAAAAAGGAGAGAACACACATTAAATAAAACCACAAAGAAATGTTTTATCAAAAATATAGAAAAACTGAAGAAGCTACATTGTGGTGAAGAATCTATCCATTTACAAAGTGAGGCTTGTTATTTATAGCCTTTTTTTGACTTACAATAACATGGGTAGATACCATAGGTGGATACAATGGGTCAATACCATGGGTAGATACCATTTACAATACGATGGGTGGATAAATACCATGGGTGTAGGCCATTTTCCATTTGGATCATTCCTCCCTCCTTAAGAAGCAATGGTCCCCATTACGTGAAGTTCCCTCTTGAGAAGCCTTTTTTGAATATGAAGAGAAACTGAAGAGAAGGGTTTTGTGTGGTTAACCCATAGTCATGATGAACAAAGATCCAAGGATAGAGATACCTAGTAATTCTTGTGACCTACTATGATATTGATAGTGTGCAGCCTAGCAAATGGACTTCGATGAAGTGTGGGTTTGTGGATGAACCATAACCATGATGCTAACTATTGATGAAGTAGCAGGTGCCTACATAGCCTGGGGTGGGAGGGTATGTCTCCAAAGAACAAAATTCATATTCTGCTATGTTGAAACTGATGAATGTGAAGCAAGTTCCTACTAAAGCGGGGTGGAAGGGTATGTTTCGAAAGGGAACCCGCTCTCAATGCTGATCCAAATTTAAAATGGGTATAACTTGGTCAATTAACTTAGAATTGTTATTATAACCTATTTTTGGAAACTAAAAAATCATTATGCATCTTCCCATGTGATTTAAATCCCTATTTGGACACTCTGGAAATTCATATTTGCACTGCAACTGTCAGGCCGTCACAAAAATTCTAAAAAATAATAATTAATAAAACAATTGATTTTAAATCAACGATATCTCCCTCTTCTGAACTACGATTCGACCAATTTTTTTATTTTTTTTAATTGGTCAATTTTTCAAGAGGAGCTCAAGTCTATAATTATTTTTCCAAAATGCTGCACAAAAAATGCAAAAAAAGGATAGGAGAGGCATCATCCACAAATTGTTGTCAGAAAAGTTTTTGCAACGCGACTGATTTTAAATCAACGATATCTCCCTCATCCAAACTCCAATTTGGCTGATTTTTTTTTTATTTTTAATTTGGGTATTTTTCACAAGGAATCTAGATCTGGTCTTTGTTTTTTTTAAATTTTCACGAAAATTTTCAGATTTGATTTGCAAACTCATCGCCCAAAAAATTCACGAAGTTTGCTAAAGATTGCTGCAAAACATTGAAACTGAAATATGCTTCAAACCCTCATTCCCATGGATTCATAACCTGAATCTGATACCACTGATCTATATCTTAGGGGTGGCCCCCAAGATCTAAAAAATTGAAATGGATCTGGCAATATCTGCAGAAGTAGAATGCCAAAAAAAAGGAGGAGAGAACACACAGTAAATAAAACCACAAAGAAATGTTTTATCATAAACAAATAATAATTGAAGAAGCTACATTGTGGTGAACAATCTATCCTTTTACAAAGTTAGGCTTGTTATTTATAGCCTTTTTTTGAGTTATAATAACATGGGTAGACACCATAGGTGGATACCATGGGTAAATACCATGGGTAGATACCATTTACAATATGATGGATGGATAAATACCATGGGTGAATGAATACCATGGGTGTAGGCCATTTTCCATTCAGATCATGGACTCACTAGAAGGGGGTGAATCACTGTGTGAGTACTTAGGGGTGAGGTTGGGAAACTCTGGACTCCTAGTGTCCAGCAAGTAAGTAGTCGTCAGTTGGTTGGGTTGAGGAAGGAAGTCCTCTGAAGTCCCAGAGATGTGGCTATTGGTGTGCCAGTCCCTGAAGAAAGCAACCCCCCCTAAACTCTGGAATCTAGCTTGGGGGTGACGGTTGCAACTATTTATGATTGGGTGGATAGTCCTTATCCCAAACACAATTTTCTTGTGCTTAAAAGATAAGTATATGTGTAATTTTTTTATCTTATGATCAATAATATTGCTGTGTTGTGAATAATGGCTATTGATTTAGGGATTACATTAAGTTGATTATACTCACATACGTGGTAGATTTCTCGTGGGGATATCTTAAAGTGATATATGTGTGTGTGTGTGTGTGTATGTGGTGAATATATAGATGTACATGTGTGAAAAATGAAAGAAAAAATGTGCGTAACGATTGCTAATGGTAGGCACAAAATACCTAATCCTTAAGAGGCATAATAAATCACATGGTAATAAAGGCTAGGCCATAATGTTGTGTCAAGTCTAGATTTATATACGTGTTTAATAAAGTGAGAAACAACACATAAATAACTAATAAGAAATAGAAGAAACTTGTTACAAATCACGGCCGATCCATGATGGCTTGGGTTAGCACTCAAATAATAGTGGGTTTTTGAGACCCTTTTTAATAATATCAATATTACATGGAAGACCGTCTATGTAGTAGGGTCTGCATTCACTTGTGTGTCATTTTTTGTCAAGTTACAAGTTGTTGTGTTGCATGGAAAGCACTACATTAGTGTCAAAGGGAGTTTTCCCGTGGGACCATTTGGGCCACCAAATTTACCTAAATGTCCTTTAGCCTTTCCTTTTCATCTGGATGGATATCTATTGTTGGCATCTTAGGGTGGTTATCGAGGCACCTGAAGGATCTACGTGCTGACGTGTAGCTTCTTACAGACCTAACTCAAGGTCTGGGACCTTTGGTGTGTGAAAGGAGAGGTAGTAACCTCTTAGGATTCTGTGCCAAGCTCGTTGTAGGAAAACCACGTAGGATCACCAATGTCTCCCTGGGTGGCATTTCCTCCCCTTTGGAAGGGAAGAGTCATGGACCAGGAACTCGCTAGAGAATTTATCACTCAAGCTTAAGAGGGACAATATTGTAGACTTCCCTAAGTAACCAAGGGAATCATCATGAAATCAAGAAGCACATTTGGGAGTCTACCAAATTCTTGAGAAAGCGCCATAGTAAACAAGGCTAGTTCGAAAAATCCTATGCAGTGGCAGAGCTTGTAGTTGGGGAGGCTACAAAGCTCTCTGTCTAAGACACTCCACGATGCACATTCGATATCCTTTAACTGAGTCATGTTGGGAATGAGGAGGAAATTTTTTTGTAGCATAAAGGAGTGAGGCCATGAACTTATAGGAAAATTTGAGCTAACCTTATCTTTTGGACGGTCAAAACCCTAGTCAAGGGAGGCTTCCAATTGGTGGAACCAGATTCCCCTCACGTGATTGGTCAGAAGGACAGGATAAAAATTCCATAGAGCTTGAATATTTAAATATTAATTATATTATAGTTGATGAATTAATGGTAAAAGGATGTCGAGGTTCCGCCGAGAGACAACAGATCTATCAGGTAGGGAAGTTGCTGGAGGTGTCCACTCTAGAAGCCTATAAGGTTGGGATCCTTGGGAATTATGCAAATGATTTCTTAAAGGGTTCCATATTTCAGGTTTCCCATTGAATAAGTAATACCAATAGAGAGCCCAATTGTTGAGAGATGCTTTGCTCTCCATAACCTAGACATGTGGCGTCTTCTCATCATAGGGGAGATGACATCAACATGACGACTTGAGGGGAACGTGGAAAGTAGTTTGGGAGTTTTGGGTAACCATAAGAGCCCCATATGGATGACATATGGACCTATCGTAGGTCAACACGTTGTGTGGATGATGTCCACATAACGATACTCGAGCAATGGTTAAACCCCAGAGGTTGGAAACCCTGTAAGCACATATGGATAAATGTCCCAGGGAATCACAGTCACTAGGGATCATTAGATAATGAGGCATTGGTTTATGGAGAATTTATTTGTACCTTGGAGTCAGTAATCCAAATTATCCTGGTGTAGGCACTAAGGTTGTGGGGCCACAGGGACATATGGGGGTAGCACGTGGAGGATTTCATGGCACCCCAAAACATTAAAATATCGTAATCATGTCAAAATAGATATCAGAAGAACCAAGAAAAAATATGGATGAAGGATGGGTGGCATGACCCACAATAATGCGACAAGCCATTAGTAGGAGAGCTGGTTATTTTTGCGAAGTTGTGACATGTCAACTGATGGGTCGGGTTCCCAGGAGAACCTCAACTAGAAACTTCAATACGTTATGAGGGTTACAGATACATGACACATCAGACGAAAGATCATAACCTGGGGTGAGGTCTCAATTAATGGATTCAGAAACATCGGAGGGCCCAAAGTCGTGACCCGCTAGCCAGAAGATCAAATTCCAAAGGGGACTCCAAATTGTAATCTCAAGGGGAGATGGGATCTCAGAGTCACATCGAATGGGTTAGTGAAATAATAGTAATAGTAATAGTAATAGTAGTAATAATAATAATAATAATAATAATAATTATTATTATTTTTACCCCATTCCTCAAATGTGAAACGAAGGGGTCGAGTACGTTTCACCCTCCTAGTCATTCATGTTTAAAAAATAAAAATCAAATTAGAAAAATTAGACGGTAAAACACTTGTTGGAAAAATAAATTAAAATCCAAATTTAATGTTGTAGTTATCTCAAAAAATGTTCGCACGTAAATAAAAAAAAATTACCCCTCCTTAACCACTTGACAATAGAATCACACACATGCTTAATAAAAGCAATGTAGAATTCACCTCTATTGCTGAAAGAATTTTAATCAGAATTTACCATAAATTCTACAAGTGCTTCCCCACAATGACGCCAAAATGTTGGTTGTCAATATTTCCTTGAAAAATTACTTGTCAAACTAGGGGCTTGTATACTTTGAGGCACAACACAACCAATTCCAATAAGGTCTGGGAAACCCTGCAAAACCATACTCTAAAAGGATCCTAATTTCATGTTCCTACACTAGCTATTATGGAAACTCCTACATCACTATGGCTACTAGCCACCTTGATCACGAACACCTCAAAGAGACTGAGATTATGAGAAAAAAAAATCCTCAAATTAAACACAACCTTCAACCAATAACTTCAGAAAACATGCATTAAAATAACACAGGTAATTAAATCATTCACGCGTTGTAAAAGTCTTCAATCAATATTGTTCTTGTATTGTTTGCAATTTCATGCTATAAAATTCCTCACCACTCTATTTTTCACACTGTGAACTCGGATTATAACCTTCCTGGTGTGTTTGTTCAATTATAAGACATGGATAATCAAGGATACTTTCCCTGCTTGAACCAATCGGAAAATCTTCCAAATCCTAGAATCAATCTTTGATTTTAGTAAAGATCAATGAATAAGAGATTTCAACTTGTATGAAATAAAAATAAGCCAATTCCAAAGGAAAATATAACACAAAGTAACAAAGTCGCTCTTTTAATAAGCCTATTCACCACACCAAGTCATAAAGCACTGGAGAAAACCCATCTTACTCTTGTAACAATCAATATTCTTTGTTTTTCCTCTATTGTTTAGTCATCATGAAAAGACTAGATAATCATATCCATTTCCACTGTAACTTATATATTTAAAATATTCACTTGTGGCTTGGTTCTTCCTCATACCTAAAAGAAAATCAAACCAATCAAAAAATATCCCTTTCAATAAGAAGATACAGTAAGGCCCTATTCCTGCACTAAAATCCAGTATTGCAAATCCTTCAAGTTAAATAGCTTTGAAATCACTATTTTTATATTCTTACAACATCATTATTTTTCCTTTACTCACAATCACACAAAAAAATAAAAAGAACAACTTCTGATATTCAATATGTAAAAGAAAACCTAGTCTCAGAGACCTTCAAGCTTGACAGTCTATTATGCTAAATTGATTCATTAAAACTCATAGGGGTTCGGAAAACCATTAAAGTGTTTAATTTAAAACATGATATATGTGTTAAATGAGGTCTTTAAAATAGGTCTAACATCAAACCTGAATTTCATAATATTTCAAATGTAAATAAGCTCGTCATGGAGAAGAGGCATAAATTTGGCATCGATTCATTTCAAAAAACTTCCAAGTAATCTCAGAACAACGCAACGCTGAACTCAATAACTCAAAATAAAGGAAATGATACCATAACCCTTAAAAAATACACGAAACTTCTTCTAGATCTTGGTTATTTCATCCTTAAATCAAACACATCATAAATAGAGCATTTAAATTAGCTGTGTAAGCTTATGTAAACAATGAAAACCAAATCTCACACACACCACAACCATATAAATAAAATTCAACATAAAATGCTATTTAATCAAAGGATATCGAGCTGGGATGGTCGTGCCCTAGCCAACCAGCTCGTTTCCTTGTAAGAAAAAGAGGTAACTACAGGACACTGGAATACATGAACAAAATCAAATACACAAGATATTTAAAAGTGACATTAAAAATTTTGTATTAATAAAATATCAGTTTAGTACATATGATACTTGGTGGTCCAGCTTCAGAGAGATTTGGTGATACCTAACTTAACTTTAAGAGTATGAAAATGACATTAGTATCACTAACCTGATGCTTCCTATAACTCGAGTTATATATACCTTTTACAGAGAATCTGTGGCCATAGCAAGCCATCCTTTCCAAAAGAAAAATAGGAACAAATGACAATAAAATTCTATCAATAGGTCTTCAAATCAATTGCCTATGAATGTCAAGATTAGCTTCTCAAGCAAAAATATTGAACTAGATTCATTTGGAGAGAAGTTATGATTTGGAAGTTTCTTGCTAAAGATTAGGAGTAAGGAGTGTGCTATATTCTCCTCAAAATCCACGAAGATGTATGACAACTTATCTTAGGGATGCCTCTCCACCCTCCTTCTAATGGAGAAGAACTAGAATATCCACCCTCAAAACAACTCCAGAAATTATGAAATTTTAACCACGAACGTCTCTCACAAAACCTAAAAAATTAAGAAAAACCTTGGGAATATTCCAACTGATGCGAAAAAAACCCCAAATAGTGAAACTCTCAACTACATAGTTTTGCGCCCAACCAAAGAGAAGCTGTTGAGAAATTATTAAACTCTCTTGAAAATGACTGAGAAATATTGTGCACAAATATCCTCTGGAAAATAGTTATCACTCCCAACTAAAAAATCCTGACAAATATCAACACCAAACACCAACAAAAAATTTGTTCTCCAACCCCTACATAGGTTCGATACGAGAAATTTCGGCATAATTAAAAGATACACGAATAACTCTGAAAAATTGTGCCAAACTCCTCTAACCAATAGAAAATCCAGGGAAAATTTTAGGGGCTAACATTCATAGGTCAATTAATTTTACATTCTTCTTCCAAAAAAAATATTCGTCAATTTACACTTTTTTCTAAAATGGTTCACCCAAATTTTATAGCACACCATTATTTTACCTTAAAAATCACCAAAGTATTACAACGAATAATATAAAATCGTTAGAAATCTAATTATTTCTACAAAAATATCACCAAAATTTTTACAATTTGCATATTAGGCACTGTTAATATTCACCAAGGTTTTCAAACATTAAGATAAACTTCCATCCTTAAAATTTTCCCTGAGAAAATCTCCTGCAAATACCCGAAACCTGCAATAGAAAGATGATGCTCCTAATAGCCTCTAGGGTTTGTATTTTGCACCCATAAATAACTAATTTCTAAGTGAATGATCTGCAATAAACTCTGATGAAAATCCTGAAATAGACTCCCCTAAAGAATCACCAGGGAGACACTCAAATTTCTTCAAAATGAGAGTGGAATTTCCAATTGGAAATTCCTGTGCTAAACAACACTGGTTGAATTGGCTAAGAAGCTCAAGCAAATTCTCCAATTTTGAAATGAAATGCCAAATAGAATGATCAAAATGAGTCTCTAACTTTCCTTTTATTGTTTCTTTCCCTTCCTCATACCATGGTTTGATTTATCTCACACTATGCTTTGATACCATGTTTTGATTTATCTCACACCATGCTTTGATTCTTCCCATGGTTCGATTTCCCTTTTTGGTAACCTCCACAAATTATGTTCACTTTAATTTTTTTCTTCTTTTCCTAAGTCCCAACCATTTCCTTTTCTCCAAAATTTATTTAATACCTCCACGACTTATTTCTCCTAATTTTATTTATCTAAAAATTTATTATTTGCCAAAATTGTAATATTAAGAATATTCCTCAACAAAATTATTAATTGGGGACATTACAGTCCTCCCCACCAAAAATTTCTTGTCCTCAAGGAATGTCTAAATAAGTTCCCCGTATGACGACTTATCACCATTGTAACCACCAATAATGCCAGGGTCCCAAATGTACAACTTAGGCATCCCTAATCTCATCATTGTCCCAACATGAAGGAATCCCTCAATACTAGGATACCAAACCTTCCTAATTAATGTGAGGCACACCTTTCTCCACTCCTTATCCAACCAGATACAGGTACCAAAAGTGCTCTTCACACTATCAATAATAGAGCATCATGATAATGTAGGAATGTATTCAACTCCCCATGAATATTCCCTACTGATTAGTCCACCTTATGCACTCCAAGAGTAAACTCCTGAAGACACAACACAATTCATGTGGGGATGAAGTTTCTCCCGCATGAACTTCCCCTAGTATCCTTCTGCCGACCAACCTGCCATGATGATGAAGTCCCACAAGCCAATATAAAACCACTAAAAATCAATGGAGGATCTAAATGATATGCTCCTATAGGAACTAGATCACTCCTAAGGGTAGTTGAACCGTGAAATCCCGTGGTGCCTAGATACCATGCCAGACTTAGAAGGGTGCCACCATTATGATGTTGCACCACTCTAAATATGACATATTTCCCATCATGTGTAGACTATATCCACCTCTCCTGGAACCTGATGGAAAAAAAACTATGAAGGCCAAGCTCATCCTGTCGTGATATCTCCATGATATCAATGTCTAGAAATATACTGCCAATCGCGGTCCAGAGTAGTAACAAGGAAAATTGACCTTTCCATATGATGAATACCTTAGTGATCCCCCATGTGTCAACCTGATAAAGAACAAGATCACTTGTTATCCTAAATACACTCACTAAGTAATGGAGTGTCCCACCAATCAACTGGATCCCAAGATCCCATAACCATACTGAAAGTCCACAACTCCCAATCCTCACTACTTTCTACTGTGATATGCTAGTAGGTGTAGGGACCCCTTTATGCCTTGTCTCTAACCCCTGTATGTATCCAATGGATGGGAACCCAACATCAAGAATTTTTCTTGCATATGACAAAATCCTATACTCGTATGAGACCACACAATGAAATTTATTATCCCAACTCCTGATAATGAACTCGAATAATACTTTGAGCCTAGGGATCCTCTTGCTAACAAGGACTATCATCCACTGTGCCTGATGCTCACATAACACCTTTGGTTGTCCTGCCGAAATTTCACCCTACAACTCACTCACGACCACCTCCCTAAGTGTGAACTCAAGGGTGGATCACTACCTATGAATCAAACTATGTGCTCCCCAATCATGTACCTGTCAGCTCGTACCCTAGTCAAATTCTACCATTGAAAATTCTCTCCCTAGATACTCTTTATCCAAACTAACTGTCACAAGTGAGCCTCCCACGTCTTGCTGCTCATGATGAAGGCATCAAGGGACAACACCCAAATACTTTGTGCTTGCAAATAGTGGAAAAGTGAGGGAGGTGTGTGGGTCCATATGGATATCATCAAATGAGGCTCATATGTATCCTCATCGATCTTAGGTGAATGATACCCAATGTCATGCCTGGAGTCTCCATCATGTGGTATCCCTGGTGGTAATACTCCAAAATACCAACGGGAAGCATCACACATCACTACATATGACCAAGAAACCATGCACTTCCCTACATAAGAACATTTATCTCCATTCCCCTTAGCACACGAATGCACCTAGTTTCACACCTTTGTGCACTACTAGACACCACTACCAGCCACTATATCATCTTGAATCATTTGGTATCCCCCTTGCGACGATGTAGCCATCATTCCATGAAAAACTTTGAGTTGGTGTGAATTTCCCCTCCTACTCCACAATGTAAGCTCGCACAACATGAAACTCCTCCATGCACCTCTGTGCTCCTCTACAAAACATTGAACTCCACAGCACGACTTTGCACACCACAAAACACCTACACCAACTACCGCACCACCCTGCATCATCGACCATCCGAGATGCATCAATGCATGCACCACTCTACTAGTGAATCCACCGTGATATGGGCTATGCCTCCTCATATTCCTTGGTAGACCTTAGTGGCCTAGGTCCTCACATGTTAATGAGAATGACACTATCATGCCTAACTTCAGTAGAACCTATGTCCAATATGCCAATAAGAGAGCATTGTCTTGATACAATACCTTGTCTGATGGCCTGCTCATTTCACCTTCTCCAAAATACCCCCACCAGAGTATGTTGATCATCCTATAATCCCATGTATGCCTAACACCCATGGAAAACCTGCAAAGGCTGCCTGGCCCCTGTCAATTCATCCCAACACTAGTGCTGATGGAGAATTGAAAGTGTGTGGGCGCTCGGTCACTGAATCCTTCACACTTTTAATACTATCACTAACCAAGCCCATATTTTGATGAGGAATCCCACCTGTATCCCAAAAATAATTTATCCCTCGTACTCCTCTTGTAATCCACGACCTCTACTCAAATGTGGTCATGGATGTATCCAACCACCTAACCTGCTCCCATCGAGTACTAGTGCAGTACCTCTCGCCATCCAATCCCAAAGGAGGTATCGGATGTACAATCTATTGTGTACAAAACAAGTCCTCCATGTTGACGTTGTGCCATTTATTTTCACTCTAAAATTTGTAATATTAGCAAGAAAAAACGACAAAGACAACATCAAACCACTGTGGGGTCTAGGACCTAGCCCTCCTAGACTCAGAGAGGGCTCTCTCTGTTTTATGATTTAACTTGATAATTATAAGTGCTGATATTAGGCTAGTTATAGAAATTATGAGGGTTGTTTTTTTGATTGATGGCGTGGTTGGACAGATAGAGTTGTGAAACTAATCCATTGGGCTATGGAGTCATAAAAGGCTGAATTGTGCATCAAATTTTCAAGGGCATTCACAGGGCAAGCTAACTATGCAGACTGGATCTTACTGGTAGTGTGAATATGATATGGGAGAAAGTAATGGGTTCAGAAATAGCTAAAGAGTACTTAATAATTATTTAACTAAACTTCAAAGGAAAAAATTAAGATAACAAACACAGACAGAATTAAGGTGCTCTCTCGGTGAATCTTAATCTAAAGTTTTTGTTTTGCAATCAGAGAAATTGATGCACAGAATGAAAAGACAAAGGGAAAAAAATTAACACAGAGGAAAGAACATCACCATTAACATAACTCAAGAATCCTGTGAAAGATCTCTTATTATTGATGCCTAGCTCAAAGAGTTACATTGTTCCAATACTTCTTACAATGCAAGTTTCAACAGGGTCCAATTTTCCAACCCTTGATACTGCTAAGGCATGTAGTATTTATCTAAAGACTAAGTCAGTTGCCCTACCTTACTCGGAAACCTTTCATTGATTACAATTTAGCAGAAAATGGACAAGTGTGGCCATGCAAGGCTTGAATAGAAATCTATGACAAAATAACCACTTGTAGAATTGATTTTGGGTAGCTCTTCATGGATCCAAATGCTTCAATGGCTCTTCATAATATCAAACAATAATATTAGAGGTGGTTGTGATGGTCACGAAGAGGTAACCAGTGGTGGCTTTGACATCTAGCCCTGCTTTTCAGAAAACTGGTGTTTGGTAATTAAATCTGGTGCAACACTGGTTACTTTTCATTATTTGGGTGATTATGCTAATGTGTTCTATATGAAAGCCCTTTTCCCGACTCAACCTCCTTTGCTTGCACACCTTGTCGGGGCTTATTATATCACCAGTCCTTCTACCGTGTTTTGGCCTATTTTTCATAAAATGGCACACAAACCTCATAAGCTAGGACGTGAAGGGATGACGGTGGACGTGGCGCAACAATAGTGGTAATGGTTAAACGAATGCGGTAACGGTTTGGAGGTCAGTGGAAACAAATTTTTGGAGGGGGTCTGAATACGATGGTGGTTTGGAGGCCAGCAGAAACAAATTTTTGGAGGGGGTCTTAGGTGGTAAGCTGTAATAGAGAGGGGGGTGAAACATTGTGAGGGTGCGACACGTAGAGGAGTGGGCGGTAATGGATACTGCCCCATTTTGGACCCCTAATGTCGTGCTTAGCCCCTTTTCTTCACAAAACAACGTATAAAATTCATATGCCTAGAATCAAAATCCTTTAGATTTCATCTTGGAACCACATCACACCCGCGCAAACATCGCACTTTTCATTTCGTTGTCTTTAACTTTTTATTTAACACTTATCTTTTGAAACTTGTGATGTGCGCACTGCGATATGCGATTGGGTCCCACCCACGTCGCATATCGCACTTTGGCGATTCTAAAACTTACTTCCTGTGGTTATCCTTTAAACTTTGCGATTTGCGATCGGGCCCCACCGCATTGCACATCGCACTTCGGTAGTTTTAACATTGAACCCTTTGCAACTTATCTTTTAAGATTTGCGATTTGCGATTGCGATCAAATCCAACCTGGCATCGCACATTGCCCTTCATTTTCCATATATTTTACGTTGTAATATCCTTTTCTTGCTCCGAGGTGATTTAACGCAGAAAAGGATCTGCATATGGATTTGAAATCCTTTGGATTTTTCCTTTAAAAATACATCGCATCAGAGCCTCTTTATCGTACTTCACAACCTTTAACATTTAACAATAACTTATCCTATGCGATATGTGATGTGCAGTATGCGGGCCAGGTCCACGTCATCGTGCCACATCACCTTGCCACGCCATTGCCACATTATTTCCATGTCACTTCCACGCCATCATAAACTAATTGCGGGCTGTGGGGTCTAGGCCACGTCATCTACCACGTCAGCTTGCTACATCACTTTCCATGTCATCCCTCGTACTTCGCATTTCACATTTTCTATGACTTATCGCATCGCAACTTAAATAGTTTAACTTGCAATTTATTTATATATAAATTTAAAACTCGCCGATATGCGATATGCAATTTAATCTTCGTCGTTGATCAATGCTCAGATCCAACAATCCTCATTGCTCCTTTGTTGTGGTTTTCCGACTTTGTTTCTTTGGTTGTGCCTTTTTGTTTCTTAGTTGTTCGTAGAATACTTGACTCATTCACCACTTTTCCCACATTCACGACTTTCCACGCGTTCACGACTTGACCCTCTTAGCATTCACGACTCCACCCAAACGTGCACGACTTAACCCAATCACGTTCATGACTCTGCCCAACACGTTCACGACTTTTCCTTTTTTGTTTTTCTGCCTTAACTGATTCTGTGTTGCCTTTGTCTTTGCTACAAGTCTAATGCTTCTCCTTTCCTCTCTGATGCTTCTCTACCTCTCTTTTATGATTTTCTTACTGCATTATTGTCTGATCTGCTCCTTTTCCTTAATGATATAGCGATGCTGCTTTTTGTTCCTTTTCCATCAATGAAAATATTTCCAACACATGGTTGTGAGTGTTAATAATATTCTAGATACTGGGGCAGTATACAACACAAGTAGCAGATCTAGGTGGTGGGGCACTAGTTGGTGAATTAAATGGAATGAGGGAAGAAATGAAGTTTGATCACCATCACACCTTATCAGCAACATTTTCCCCTTCTACTGAACTGAAAGGCACATAGATTCTTTTGAAGCTCTTGACAGTCAAGATTTCCCATTTTTCTTGAAAATAAATGATAGCCATGGAATATTATTTTCATTATGAAAGACATGAGAAAATAATCCATCGCCCAGTGATATTGTGAAATACAGGAGTCTAACAGTGGCTCCAGTTGGGGATGGAAGTTCCTTTAGGAGGTTTCAAGAAAATCGTAGACTAGTATCCTGATCCATTGGGCTGATCCCACAACATGTATCTTGATCTGTCAGGCAACTTAGTGACTGGAAACTAGCTGATTTTTCCTCCTAATTTTGACTGATAAAAATAGACCACATTCTTGGCCAGCTAGCTTATTAAAATACTGAAATCTGAACTAAAACTACAATTGAAATTATGTACTGCAATCCATCAAGCTGAACATACTGTTGCACCTTGAAACTTTGAATGGTGAGACCAGAACTGTGTTGAAACTAAAGTTTAAAACATATTGATTTGAAAATAAAAAGCAATCTAAACTAAAATTTGAAAGATGCTGAGAGTGTTGAGCTTATTTGCACACCTACCTACCCTACCCTACTGAAATTACTTATGCTCTAAATGATACAATCATGCCAATACAACCAGTCAACAAAGCACTCCAACAACTTTGTCCTTTTAATGATTTTCACCAAACTCAGAAACAAGCCTGTTAATTGCCTTTGATAAATACTTTCAGCCTTATTTTCTTTATAGGAAGCTTGGTAAACCTTATAAACAACAGAAATGCTGGAAATGTATGTTGGCTTTGTGATAAACAACTTCTCCATATAGATAGCCACTAGATCAAGATACTCTTGACTTATTTCTGGGTATTCTGACTCAGCCAACTCAGATTCATATCCTGGTAATGAAGATGTGCTCTCCAGGTCTTCAGTCAACTCCGAACATGTTTTCATGCTACCTAATGAATGTCGTGTCAATACTTCTACTGGATTAGATAAGGGGAAGATTGTTTGATCATATCCATATCATAGCAGCTTTTAAGAGCATTATGAACACAGGAACATTGAATTTGAAAGCAGAAACCATCCAATGCATCTGCTATTGGGTCATGTGGTGCTTTAGATAGTAGTGTTGGTTCTTCTGAGACCTCATGTTTTCCCTTATGATTATCAGCCAAAATGTGATCCCAATTCCCTTTCATAATCTTAAATGCATTAAAGAATAAAGATAGAGAATCAAACTTGATCAATTCATCATCTGTTTCAAACTCTGTGATTTCATCTGCTACTTGACATTCTCAATTCATCATTTGTTTCAGACTCTGTGATTTCATCTGCTACTAAGGGCTAAACCCCTGGATCTAAATTTTTTTTTTTATTACCCATTATTTTCTTATCTGATTGGTGAGAGAGTTCTCTTCTCCTGTGATATCAACTAGAATGTGATCTAGATTCCCTTTCACAGTCTGAAATGAATTAAAACATAAGGGTAAAGACTCAAGATGTGTTGACTCCTCCTCTACTTCATATTTTGTGATTTCTAGATGATTCAGGGGGAGAACTTCTAGATCTAAAATAGGGTTTGTATCATCCATATTTTCCTTGACTGATTCATTAGATCATTCCTCCTCCTTCCTATTTGCAACCTGCTTGTAATTATCTCTTAAGAGTGAGGCAAAAGATAGAGGAAGGCATTTTGTACTTACTTGACAACTTCTTGCATTTTCCTCTTTGCAACCTTGCTCAACATGCAGAGTTTGATTGTCATCTTTGCATTGTGGTAACTTATTTTTTTATTCCCAATAAAATGGTATTGGCTGCTTCAAACAATCAGCCTCAACCTCAACCATATACTCTTCCTTTTGATAATCATATTCGAGATGGATAACTATGTATGCAAGGTCATCTATCATGTACATTGTTGCTAAGGATTTACTTACCTCCTTCTGATTTTGGACTTCATATTTGGCTATTTTGTGGACATAGTACATGAAACAATCATTTTTTGTTTTAGGGTGTCCAGGATGGGCTGCAAACTTCTTGGGTAAATTGATGTTTGTCTTTTCCGGAACTAATGGAATAGGAGGTATCTGAACATCAAGTTCCTCTTTCTTTCTAATCATATGCATCATTTCATTGACTTTGTTTGTCAACGTATCTAGATTTATCTGTGAAGATATCAATCGCTCTCTTTCTATTTTATCCTTCTCCACAACCTTTAAATTTGCCTCTTTGTTCAACAGGTTTGCTTCCACATCAACAACCATATTTTTCATTTCTTCAAGGGTTGCAGGGTCCCTTTCTCTTAACTGGAATGCCATCTCTGGGTCAAATGCATCTAGGTAGTGCCAAAGAGCTAATCCTGGGGGTGGCTTTATCTTAGTAGGCATCGAATGGTATACCTTATTAAAACTGGCTGAAAAATGTTGCACTATCTCCCCTAGATGTATTTTTAAATGGTTATACTCCTCTATGATGAGAAAAATATTTCCCATGACCACCCATCTATCCAGGAAGACTTGAGTGAGTTGATGAAAATTTCTAATGCTTGTCGTTGGAAGACCTTTAAACCAATTTTTAACTTTACCTTGCAATGATAAGGAAAACATACAAATACATACATCATCTTCTTCCACCTCATACCAATAAAGGAAATATTCAAGATTATGAATGTGTTTTTCTACAGTGATTTCCACATTCTCTCACTAGTACATTTGGGGGAAATTTCGACACTTGGTTCCGACGCTTTTGACCAAATGTCGGAAATTTCCCCAAATTTTTTCAATCCCGCCCACAACCGTCGCTATACCGACGTTTAGAGAAAAGTGTCGCAATACCGACACTTAGACAAAGTGTCGCAATTACGACGTTTGGAGGAAGACGTCGCAATTGCGACACTATGCCCCAAACCGTCAATATTGCGACGGCTGCCTCCAAACGTCGCAACTGCGACACAATGTCTAAGTGTCGCAATTATGACGTTTGGAGGCATCCATCGCAATAGTGATGCTTTTTTCACCGTCGGTATAACGACACTTATATGCACGCTACATAAAAATATGAAACTTATATGCGCGCTACATAAAAATGATTTTATTAAAAACTACATTAATGTCTGCTATCATGCACACATTCGCCCTCTGCTCTTGCAGAACAGCATTCGCCCTCAGCATTCACCCTCAGCTCTTACAGAATAGCATTTTCCCTCAGCATTCGCCCTCAGCTCTTGCAGAACAACATTCGCCCTCAACATTCACCATCAGCTCTTGCAGAACAACATTTTCCCTCAACATTCGCCCTCAGCTCTTGCAGAACAACATTCGCCCTTAGCATTCGCCCTCAGCTCTTGTAGAAAATCATTCACCCTCATCTCTTGCAGAACAATATTCACCCTCAGCTCTTGCAGAACAACATTCGCCCTCAGCATTCACCCTCAGCTCTTGAGGAAAAACATTCACCCTCAGCATTCGCCCTCAGATCTTGCAGAACAACATTCGCCATGAGCTCTTGCAGAACAGCATTTGCCCTGAGCTCTTGCAGAACAACATTCGCCCTGCATTCGCCCTCAGCGTTCGCCCTCAGCTCTTGCAGAACAGCATTCGCCCTCAGCTCTTGCAAAATGGTAAGTTCTTACTGCAGGCCCTTCCTCCTATAGTAGGGTTGACTCTATTTGGGTTTTTTGGTCAATTCCATTGGATTGTGTTAGGCTGTAGGGTTCTCTCTAGATGTCTTCCAATGTTCTTTCGGATGAGTTTCAAAGAGGATGTGTAAGATGTGTTTGTGCTTGCATGAATTTAACTCCACCAGTTTCATGAAGTTTAAGCTATGGATTTTACTTCGACAAACTCATCCATCTCAACACCCAGTAACGAATTTCCCTTGGTCTGATCTATATTGAAGGTGAAGTGCAAAGTGGTAGAGAATGGGAGATCAAAAGTCATCAACTTTATCACAAGGGTAGTACTCCAGATCGAAAGTGATGAGCTTTAGTTCTCCAGATTTGGGGATTTTCTGATATTTGGGGATTTTTTGATGACATACCAAAGGTCACATCCATACAACCATATCAAGGTCAATGTTGAGATCATTCTCATATAGATATAGGTCACTGATATATAGGGTTAATATCATCATCACTATCCATGGAAACCGAATCGTTACAAAATCTGTGATTGTGGTTGGCTCATTTATAATTATTACCCATTTATAGTAGAGCACAGAAACACTAAATATGGCCCGAGAAGAGCCTTTACAACAGGCAATGGAATTGCAGCTGCTTCATCAATAACCAATAGCTCCACTTGAGAAAACTTTTCATAATCTTGGGGCTGGATATACTGCAGAGCAAACAATTGTAGTTATCATTTGTGCTCCAATATATTAATATACTTTTTACATTGAACTGAAGAAAGGGAAACAAGCAAATGCTAGCCATCATACAATGCTTTTACATAAGAGTTTTGAGTGACATACTTGAAAAAAAGAACTCATCCACTGATATTTATAATCATTTGAGTTATTCAAGTTAAACACAATGTCAAGAATAAAGATTCAATACCCTCTATTATCTTCATCACCCAATACAAGATTTAATTTTTTCCCAAATAAATGCTTATTAAATTGGCAGCCATTATTTCTCCCTGCTTTAAAAACCCTACATTTAAATGAAAACAAGCATTGCATTTCAACTAAAAAAAACTATTAGTGTTCAAATGTACATGTGTGCATCACTTGTGTAGGGTATTCATTTTCCACTTTCACATTATCCAAGAATGTGTGCAGTATAGTTCATATTTTTTGTGATTTAGATTATCTTGAAAAAGGAAAGGTAAATTATTTCCCATGGAAAAATAAGGTTTTCCCTTTTTACTACTAGAAATGGTACAACAAAGTTCCATTTCTACCTGAAACTCCTATGAAACAGGAACCAAATAAAGGCCATGTCCTCAATGGACATCATTTGGCTTTGAAAATGGCCATTGCACCATGTTGTTTCTTATATTACATCACGATAGTTTCTTAGGGTCATTTCTTGTTTCTTGAGATGAAAAACAACCAAAGAAATTGTGAAGCTCCTTTCAAGAAATAAATGACCATTTCTCAATCATATCTCAACTATTTTTTATTTTATTCAATGGTTGCTTACTTTGAGAGAAATTTGACACTTTTATAAGGAATATAACATAAAAACACAAAATGGGAAGGAATTGATGAGGTAGATGACCTTTAGTTGTTGTCAATTAAGAATTGATAATACACGATGCATGTTATGTACTACAAACTATATTCCTTCCTGGAGTTAGGACACAGAGTATTGAATCAAAGTTTTAGTTTCTAACTTCTTGTATTGGTTCATCAATCTTGAAATTCAGACATTGTATGTCTTCATTGCTTCATGTTTGAATAATTTGCATTATATCGTACAATAGGAAATTAGGAATTATGATTATTATTACTTTATGGATCTGTTAAGTTAATTTTAAGTTTGCATAGTTTAGTGTGAAATTATTCTTGTTTGCCCATAGGTCCAGGTGAAGGAATGCCAAGGACTGAGAACCATATTTTTTAAATGGTATTGTTTCTTATACCCAAAAACCCCTCAACATCACTTCTTATTAGTTCTTAACAATAGTGTTGTAAACAATTTGAGAATTGATATAGCAAATCTCGCACTTCTCAAGATAAAGTCCTAAAGCTAAAGTGTGATACCATGTGTAATTCAATAGCCCCATTGTCACCTCACCAACCTCTTTTCACTTTGGGCTAGCTCTCCTCCAACTCAAGGGGGTTCTCCCTAGTAGATGTTAGGGATATAATGGCCCAACCAAACCAAGTCAAGAGCCCCTTAACTCTCTATGTTTACTACTATCAATTAAAATATTGAACAATAGGGTCAGACATGCGTCCTGAAGATAAAATTGCTCGGGTATTTTTGGGTAATTTCAAAGGGAAAGTCCCCAAACACATATAATCAAGGAATTATAACGTGATTTCAAACATTAAATATCAACAAAATCGTTTAAAGGATATTGAAAGGAAAAATGTGATGGAAGATAGAAAGTGCCTTACTTAAATGCTCTAAGGATTTTTCAATAGTTGCTCCAAAAGCTTCACTTCAAGGCCCTTCAAGATCGTCTCCAACAATGTTATACCATCAGCTTCAACAATGTTGCTCCAAAAATTTCCTCAAGGTCTTCACAACAAGTTTACTAGAAGTTGCTCCAAAAATATATTCAATAAGGTCTTCATTGTCAACTCGTCTCTTGTTTGGGTGCCTTAATGTGCAATGACATGTTTCCAGGACTGAATTCAATGAAAGGCATATTTGAAACTCTAACTCTATCTTCTGGTGTCTTATTAGAAATTATTTCAGTTTTCATTTTGTGTTTTCAAGTTATATATTGTTTTCAAGTTTTTACATTTATAATTTTATTGCAATGTGGCAGACTGATCAGGGCAGTACATGAACAACCCCGAGACGGGATGATCGCGGAAAGAGGCCAGTGGAAGAACATGTAAAGTGCCAGCATTGCTCTATCTTCAGGTATTTTAGTTATTTACATAATTGAAATAATATTAATTTTGTTCAAATATGCAGACACATAGCCATGGTACGCCTGATGATTCCCTCTATGAAGAAGAGCTTTCTTCATCCCTATCTCCAACGCTCTTGTTGCGAAAAAAGGCACGAGATGCAAGGTCGGAATTTGATACTTTGATAGACGCACCTCAAATACCTGAAACAGAAGAGAGGATAAAACAACTTATGAGCCAGCTAGAAACATATCAGGTAATAATAAAAAGTCAAAAGGAATTTTTTTTTGTTCTGCATGAGATGAATTGTGATAGTTTTATTTTTAATTTTTACATTGACTAAACTAACAAAAAGTTCTTTTGTATGTAGGGTTATCTGGCACTTGCTGAACCCGGTGTTGGTGGTAGTGGGACATGTTTGGTCAATTTAGTGTGTCCTAAATTGCTACATTAATTTATCAATCCGGGATTCGTAAGCTGATGAAGTGTGGTGCACTATATGTGCAAGATAACATATCTCTTACTTTTTGTCATTTTTGGATTTTTATGAAATTCTAAAAGACAAGTATGGAGACAAATATTCAAGACAATGATGTCCTTCTAATGATTTTCCAAACTTCAAAAGAATTTTAAAACACACAATGACAAAATTAATTCTTCAAAGAAAATGAAATTGCATCACTATTCAAGTCAAACAAACAGTGAACTACTGATCATGAAACTCATTATCCTTGTTGTTGTCCAAATACAAAAGAAACTATGCTTAAAGAAATCCAAGAATTGCAACAAAGTAAATCTAAATCAAATTACATCAACTTATATTCTGATCCCTTTCCATTAGTCCAGCTATGGCTTTCGGAGGTAACCATAAACAACTTGAGCAACCTGATATCTAGTTTGCAGAAAAAGAAACTAATATCAAACTACACACTCATACTTCAATCCCTCACCATTAGTCCAGCTATGGCTTTCGGAGGTAATTGAAAATGACATGAGCAATTTAATATATCTAACTTGCAGAAAAGTAAACTAATATCAAACTACACACTCATACTTCAATCCCTCACCATTAGTCCAGCTATGGCTTTCGGAGGTAACTGAAAATGACATGAGCAATTTAATATTTCTAACTTGTAGAAAGTAAACTAATATCAAACTACACACTCATACTTAAATCCCTCACCATTAGTCCAGCTATGGTTTTCGGAGGTAACTAAAAATGACATGAGCAATTTAATATATCTAAATATAACTACTGAAGCAAATGTGCAAGACTGAAATAAACAAACAGTGCTGGAATTAAAAAAAAACTAAGAAAAGTAAATTAGCAGAAGGACAATATTGATTCCATGTCATTAGTCATTATAAAAAGATGTTCAAGTGCCCGGGCTGCCTATTGTAATCTGAAACAAGAACACTGATCAGTTAACCACAACATAAAACATGAAAGATTATGGATAGAAGTAAAATGTAAAGCATGAAAGATTATGAACAGAGATGAAGCATAAATACCATGAAAGATGCAATGTATAAACACGTGAATGACTTATGGCACAATGAACTTAAAGAAATAAAACAAGAAAATATACAGTAATGCACAAAACCTCAGTGTATGCAGGGGCCCTCTGCACCAGCCTCGGGCAACAGCCTTCAAATACGAATTACGCTTGGAAACAGAGTCTTCTTATATATTAAAATGTAGTCATAACAGAGAAATGATATTACAGCACAGTGGAAACGCAATTACATTATAGAGCTATATGGAGGCTAACTATTATGCGTATGAAAACGCGTTATTTATAAAAAAGGTGATATAACTAATTCCCTAAAGCTTGTGCTGATAGAGACACGTGAACCATCACGTCCAGAGATCCAGCATCATGGCCGTGGTGAGGAGTAAATCTATGAAGAGTGGATGTTGGATTCGGCTTATGGAGCCGTGTACAGGTGTTGATGTGTCTCCCGTAAATTAGAAACGGTCATACAAATCTTCACGTGATGAGAAATAGATTCCTGTCACCGTGGGACTCTACGGTTGACTTCCACTTGGCCACCTTTGACCACAGCCTCCTTAGGTGAATTTGCCCGAGCCAATAGGACACGATCCATGTCCACATCATTTCTGACTTGCCCATGTGGCTCGAATTGCCTGAAGACACCTGCAACATAGACTTTCACAAAATGGCTGCGGAAAGTTGCAGCAGCTACGGAAAGTGGCAAGATTCCGCAGCTAAATGAGCAAAAATCTAAATCAAACAGCAGACACAAAACATAGTTAAAAACCATTTTAGATGCTCTTTTACAATTAATATGCAATGATATTGATGACTTAGAAGGTTCAGGTGAATGAAAAAGGTCTAGAAAGGTGTATAGGAAAGATGCATATTTGAGACTCAACATACCCCCACTGTGAAGGTGTTGCATGTCCTCATGCAACCAAAATTTTGATAATCCTTTTTCAATTCATATGCCTTGACACTTCAGCCAGTACATCCAGTCCTCTCCTCCTCTTCCTTGGTGCTGCTAACATCCTGGGCTTTTTCATCAAGCATCTGAATTTGATATTAATCAGTGCTCTGCTTAACTTCTGGCATTTCTTCTTCAATTTCCTGTTCTTCTTCTGCCATAGTCCCAAATGTAGCATGGTATTATCATGAATGATCTTGTCCAATTTTCCTTGTTCCTTCAATGTTTCATTTTCATTTTTAATGTGTCTATTTAAAATCTCTAGCTCAAAGACTTCTTGTTTCGGTGATTGGACTAGATCATCTTGTGCTGTGTGAGGCTGAGTGGACAAAGTACTGGGACCCGTAGCTGCTCTTTATAAATATTCTATATAATCATATACTTCTTGTTGCTTTGGGTCTATCTCAGGTGTCGTTTTTATTGGGCTATCCCCAAAATGCCGTGGAGGAGAGTTGTCTTCAAAATCTGGCTGAGAAGGGCTCATATCAACGTCTGGCTGGGAATGGGATGGACTATGTTCAATGTCTGACTGAGAATGAAATGAACTAGGTTCACTGTCTGACTGAGAGTGAGATGGACTATGGCCAGCTGGGGATTGTTCAAATGTTTCTTCTCCCAAATCAATAAAATGGGGTCCTTTCGTTTGCGTTTTCCTCAACTTCCCCTTAAGCCTGGAACTTCTTCTTATACGCTGTGGACCACTGTCTTTTTGCTTTTGTTTTCCTTTCCCTCTCTTCTTGGCCATAGATGATTGTTCTTGAAGGTGAACTAGTCTCTCAAATAACACTTGATGATCTTCTTCAGAAGAAAGGGTTTGATGCATAGCCTTAATACTTTTTCTCTCTTTTGATGTTATTGGCTTTTTACCCTTGGTTTCTTTCTTCTTCCTTTTTGACAGTCTCTCTTCCCTACTAGTTCTTTCAACTGTAGTAGTAGGAGTACTTTGAATTTCATCATTTGTTCTCTTTCTCCTACTCCTTCTTGATGTACTACCTTCAGGAATTTATTGAGGTTCCTCAAAGAAATTTCTAATCAAAAATTGTTCCCATGTGTCCTTCTTCTCTTTTAACTGTTTTTCAATCAAAATTTTCACAAGACCATGGTGATATAGATGTGGTTCTACATCCCCTAAATGCTTCTGAACAGTCACATACATCTTCTTCAAACTATTTAATAAAAAGTATGGCAAATTGAGGGTCTGGTTATCTATAAAATTCATCAGCAATCGGGTATGGTACATATACATTGACCCAAAACGGCCCTCACAAGTGATAAATTTTTGAACAACTAGCAGCAAAGTAGCCCATTCCTCTTTCAAAGCATGAACATGAATTCCTCTTTTAAAAATAGTTATGTCCATACCTGGGTTATGTAGAATCACTCTCCAGGCTTCATCACTAATGCTTTTGTTCTTAAACCAACGTTCACCCTCTTGAAGAAGTTCTGTGGCAGATGCTATAGATGCCTCATTCACTGTAAACTTAAGGTCTCCAATCTCTACCTCCAGGCCATTGAAAGACCTTGCAAAAGCTTTTGTCACCTCTTTATGGTAGCCTCTAAACTTTTGGATAAACCGCAACCACTTTTCCTTCTTCAATATATCCCTGACTTGCGGGTATCCTTCCATGAATTTAGGTCCCTCTGGTTCTGCTCTCAACAATTTACCCATCCTTCTTTCTGCTCTTTAAAAACTTGCCTGCGTGAGGAGGGTTCAATGGAAGTAGGACGGCTAAATGAACGGAAATGAGCACGATGACTATAGGTAGATATCAGAGAGTGGGTATACAGACTGTAGCGTAACAGAGAACGAAATGGGGTGAAGCGGAACAGAGAAGGGTTACATGAGCATGGCGGAAATGCGGCTGTGAGATTAATAGAACAATAGGAGGAGTATAACACATCCGGCAGTGTTTTAAATTTTGGTGGTTGCAGAATAAATGTAAGCACGTTTATACAACGACTACAGATTTTATGCGGCTGAAAGAAGCCGTAGTCAAATCAACTACGTTTCATTGTCACAGGTGGAATATCGGAGTATGAGTGAAGATCGAAGGTTTAATTATGGGACCGTTTGAGAATGAATGCAAGGATTGTGGGAGGATTGTACAGAGATTATGGAGTGGTTACGGAGTTTGTCAATAAAATCATTGCACATAATGGAGCTTATGGTTTATAACTATATAAAAATGTGTTTTAAATGCCATTTGAAATAAATTTTTACTCATACCTTGGAATTCTTGCCATTTTTCCTTGGTCTTCAATTAGTTGCTCCTCATTGATATATTGAATGCCCCATGTCTTCATAATTGGTCCTCATACCTGCATTTGATTTCATGATTATGGAAATAACATCTGGTTGTACATTCTTTTGAAAAACAGAGTGGTAGCTGCGGAATCTGCTTCTGGCTGCGGAAACTGGTGTCAGCTGCGGAAACAGATGTCAGCTGCGGAAACTGACACAGCTATTATTTGGGTGAATGGAAATGAACGGATGAAAATTGACTAAATGGAAATGGTCATGAAAGAGAATTTTATTGGTGAAATGGAATGAAATAGATAAAATGAAGTGAAATGGAATGAAGTGGAGTGAAATGAAGTGGAATGGAATGGAGTGGGTGGTCACAAAACTTGTGAAATGAAAGAGAGATTTTTTTTGGAAAATATAGGGTGTCAGGTGTTCCTGATTTTCACCCTACATTTTCTGTATAAGACTGCCAATCAGTGATTGGTTTTCAGGCTTATACAATTTTTATTTTTTTTTTTTTTTTTTTTTAACTGAAAAGAACAAAAGCTAGGCTGGTGGAGAAGAAGAATTCTTCTGTACCAGCCTGATTGCAGAATTTTCTTGAAACATTTTGAAAAATTCCTCTTTTGAGAGTGGCTTATGATAGACTTTCAATCTGTGGCCATTCACAATAAGAGGAGTTTGAAACTCATCAATGGTCTTGATTCTTACCGCTCCCTTGCTAAAGATCTTGTCAATCTCATATGGCCCAAGCCAATGAGTCTGAAATTTTCCTTGAAAATCTTTAAACTTGGAATCAAATAACAATGCCCAATCTCCTTCTTGAAACTTCTTCTCTTTGATGTACTTGTCATGTCATTTAGCTCTTTGATATTGAACTAGATCAGTTCTTAAAATTGCTTCTTGTCTGATCTCATCTAGCTCGTTCAACTCCTCCATTCTATGCTTTTGGGCTTCTGATAAGTCCAGGCCCAACTGAACTGCTATCTTGAAGGTCTTGACTTGGAACTCAATGGGGAGCAGGACTTCCTTCCCATAAAAAATTTCATAGGGAGAATGTCCTATTGTATTTCTCCATGTAGTTCTGTAGGCCCACAAGGCTTCAGGAAGCCTTTTTGCCCAATCTCTTCTATGTAGATGAACAGTTTTGGTGATGATACTTTCGAGAAATTTGTTGGTAGACTCCACTTGACCATTTTCTTGTGGATGGTAAGGAGTAGATCTTCTATGCTTGATTTTTTATTCTTCCATCAGCTTCTCCACTAGGTTGGATGTGAATTGGCTTCCTTGATCTGTCACAATTTCTCTTGGAAAACCAAAGCGAGTAAAAATATCCTCATAAAGAAAATGAACAACTGAATTTTCAGTAGTAGATACTAATGATTTGGCTTCTACCCATTTAGTAACATAATCAGTACAAACCAATATATACTTATTTTGCTTAGATGGTGGATTAATAGGTCCAATGAAATCTAAAGCCCATTTTTCAAAGGGTTCAATGAGTACCTGTGTTTGCAATGGCATTTCATTTGAAAGGGTAGGTTTCCCTACTCTTTGGCAGCTGTCACACCTTTTGATATATTGTTTTGCATCTTTGAAGAGGGAAGGCCAATAATATCCTAAAGAGAGGATTTTATAGGCCGTCCTTTTGTCTGCAAAGTGTCCACCGCATGGTTCATCATGACATGCCTTAAGAATATCAGGAATTTCATCTTCCCTGACACATCTTCTGATCACAAGATCTGGCCTGTTTTAAACAATTCGTTAGAAATCCATGAATATTTTGAACTCTCCTGAATAATTTTTCGTTTTTCACTTGGAAATAAATGTGAAGGTAGTTTCCTTGTAACCAAATAGTTAGCAATATCTGCATACCAAGGAGTCTTAATAGTTACTGCAAACAAGTATTCATCAGGAAACTTATCCTCTACAGGAGAATCTTCTTTAGTATTCTGAATCCTAGACAAGAAATCAGCTACTGTATTTTGTTTCCCTGGTCTATCCAACACGGTAATATTGAATTCTTGTAAAAGTAAGAGCCATCTTGTCACTCTGCCATTAGTAACAGGTTTGTTCATCAAATATCTAATTGCAGAATGGTCAGTATGAATAAAAGTTTCATAGCCTGTTATGTAATGTCTAAACTTATTAATTGCATGAACAACGGCTAAAAACTCTTTTTCAGTCACAGTATAATTCAACTCTGTGGGAGTTAAATTTTTACTGGTATAATAAATGGCATAAGGAACTAAATCTTTTTGACCCAACACAGCTCCTAGAGCTGTATCTGAAGCATCCGTAGAAATATGGAAAGAGAGTTTCCAATTTGGTCCTCTCAAGATAGGTGCTTCAGATATTCTTGTTTTCAAAGTTTCAAAGGCTGATTGACAATCGGGATCCCATTTAAATTCACAGTCTTTTGTAAGCAATTTGAAGAGTGGAGATGCTATTTTAGTGAAGTTTTCTATAAATCTTCTATAGTAACCAGTAAATCCTAGAAAACTTCTAGCATCTCTTTGACAATTTGGAATAGGCAACTTGGAGATGACTTCAACTTTTGATCTATCAACCTTAATCCCATCTCCTGAAATATGATGTCCTAAAACAATACCTTCAGTAAACATCATAAAGCATTTTTCATGGCTTAATGAAAGGTTTGTTTCTTTACATCTTATAAGGAATTTTTCCAAATTTTCTAATGCCTCTTCAAATGAATTACCATAAAATGTAAAATCATCCATATAAACCTCTACACAATCATGGATTAGATTAGAAAAAATTCCTAGTACTGCTCTTTGGAATGTTGCGGGTGCATTACATAACCCAAAAGGAAGCACTCGATAGGAAAAAGTCCCCCATGGACAGGTAAATGTGGTCTTATCTTGATCTTCAGGTGCTACCCGAATTTGATTATAGCCACTAAAACCATCCAAAAATGAAAAGTACTTTTTGCCTGCTAATGTATCTAATACCTGATCGATAAAGGGCAAAGGAAAGTGATCCTTCAAAGTTTCTTTGTTCAATTCCCTGTAATCAATGCATACCCTCCATTTACCATTCTTTTTAGGTACTATAACCAAAGGAGAAACCCATCGGCTATCCGAAATTGGATAAATGAAGTTTACATTGAGTAGTTTTTGGAGCTCTTCTTTCACTATCTCCCTAAGATTTGGATTCATCCTTCTTTGAGGTTGTCTGATTGGTCTACTGTTTTCCTCAACATAGATATGATGGATGCAAGTCTTAGGATCAATACCTTTCATGTCAGTATACTCCCATGCAAATGCAGTAGAATGTTTTTGCAAGATTTTGGTTAGTTCTTCTTGTTATGACTTTTCCAAATGTTTGTTGATATTCAATGTTTTTCCTGGAAAAATCTCAATAGTAGAACTACCAAACTCTTCCATAGAGTAAAGAGACATTTGCCTTGATGATAAATATTCTATGTCAGATTCCAATTGAAATTGTGTAGGGTCATATTCTGAAGATATCTCAAAATTTTCTAATGTGTTCAGAATTTGACTATCCTCACTGATTTCAGAAATGGTAAAGACAAGTTGTATAGTGTCCTCATCATCAACCCATTCATTGTCTCCTACTTCTGTGATTGCTTTTGCTGGAGGATACAAATTGAATTTCTTTGTCGAATTACCATTAGAAATGTACATATCCCCAGATCTACAACTAATAAAAGCATCAGCCGTGGCTAGCCAAGGTCTTCCTAAGATAAGTGGGTGCCCTCCTAGATTACTCTTGGGAGTCAAAATCATAAATTCTACTGGATATTCCCAAGAATCTAAGGAGACTGAAATATCTTCTAATACACCATCTGGTTTAATAACTGATCGATCTGCAAGTTGCAATAAAGTAGGTGTAAAAAGAAGGTTAGGAAGTTTTAACTGTTCCATAGTCTGTCTACTCATAATGTTGATAGCAGCCCCTAAATCAATCAATGTGTTTGGAATTTCTATCCCATTTATATGTGTCTTGACAATTGGACTTCCTAGATCTACATATTTCTGCATGGCAATTTTTCCCATCATAATGTCTGCAATCTTTCCTACCAGGTGGATTCTTCTTGTGTCCTTTAGCTTTCTTCCTGGTCTCTTGAAACTCAACTCCTTTATGGTTTTTGCTAGAATAGGAATTTCTCGAATGGCTTGTAGCAATGGAATCTTGATACAAACATTCTTCAATTCATCTAGAAAGTCATAGTTAGGCAACAAGATTTGTTTTTCCACCCTCTTATCAATTTGTAGTCTTTCCGGAAAAGGAGGTGTAGATGAAGATACAGGTTGCTCAACTATAGGAGTTGTGGATGTTAGCTTTTCTTTTTCTTTTTGAATTTTTGAATTTTGAAGAGATTCTTCCTCAGAACCCTTATTGACTTGAAGAGAGTCCTTCTCAGAGGTATCTTGCTCTTGAATATCTATAGAAGGTTTTTCTAAAACTCTACCAGATCTGAGTTGTACATCGTTGAGAGGAACAATCATATAGGTAGGAAATTGTTGTCCTTCTACCATGTAAGTATTTTGAGGATTTTTATTGTTAGGATTTGGCAATGGCTGAGCTGGAAGTTGATTTGTCTTTTGTTGGTATGGGAGCATGAGTTGAGGATTTGGATTTTGTTGAGAAGGTTGTTGTTGTGGAAATGGCAATGAAAGTTGTGGATTTGGGTTTGGAAGTTGTGGAGCTTGTTGATTTTGAAAAGATGGAGGATATTGATAAAATTGAGCAAATCTCTCATAAGGATTTTGCATCCCTTGTACCCATGGCTGATATGTATTCTGATGTTGGGGCCAAGGTTGTTGCCAAGGATTCCAATTTGGTGGGGTTTGAAAATTCATAGGGTTGTTAAACCCTTGAGTTTGTTGTCCCTGCCAAGGTCTTCTTGCAACAAAACAGAGAGATTCTATTGAATTTGGGTCTTCTTGAAAGACAGCTTTGAGTCCAGGAATTGAAGGACAATCCTTGATCTCATGATTCTCTGAGAAAATTATACATATTTCTACAACTTTTGCATCCAAGGGACATTCCCTTAAAGCATGTTTCTTCCTACATTTCGGACAAAAGATGGCTAGAGCATCTGTTTCTGCTTTCTGCTTGTTTTGGATTTTAAGGGTGTCTAGTTGTTCACTAAGGCTCCCTAAGATATCAGTTTTGAATTCATCAAGCATATTACCAATCTCCGCCCTACTTACTGATCCAGTTGCAGATTTTTTAGCCCTAATAAGAGAAAGATCCCTAGGCCCTTTTCCTGTTTTAGATTTTCCTCTTGAGAGATGGACACATAGTTCTGTTATGTCACGAAGTGGAAGTTGAGAAATGTCTCCTTTCCCCATCATGTTTAAAATATCTATCCATTCATCTCTAATGGCTTTTAATATGAGGGTTTTCAAGGTTTCATCATCTAAGTTGCTCATCTTTGCTCTTTTTAAGTTGTATTGAAATCTTTCAAGTAAATCTTCCAAGTTTTCATCTTCTTTTTGCATCATTTTGAATACCTCATCCTTGTGATTGGTGGGCATACAATAGTCCAAGTATCTATCCAAAATTTTTTGTTTCATATCATTCCAAGTCCTAATATATTGAGTGGCTAATCCCATGAACCATTTCAAAGCAGCTCCCTTCAATGTTGAAGGAAACAGTTTGAGTTTTTGAGAGTCTTCCATATAGTCATAGGTTCGGCACACGACTTCAAACTCAAACAGAAATGTTTCAGGATCCTCACTTCGTAATCCATAAAAGTTGGGGAGGATAGATGGTGAGATATTTTTCATCGTTGTATGAGTTTCCTCATCAACTATAGGGAATCCAAACAAGTTGTCTCCTTCCCTATTTCTTTGATTATTTCCTTCACCATTGTTGTCTCCATTGTTTCCTCCTCTTCTACCTCTACCTCCAAATCCATCTATTATTTCCTCTGCCATGATAGTTTCTTTAGAGTCCTTAAAGTCCTCTGGTTCTTCTATCAAGGGAGGATGAGAGGGAGTCTCTTCATTTTCTAAATGAGATTTAGTAGGTGGTATAGGAGAATCCTCTAATTCAGCTGCTCCTTGAATTCCAAAAATCTTGAGGCTAGGGGTAGATGGTGGTGAACCTTGTCTATGCCTTGAAGAAGATGGAGTTGTAAAAATCGAACTCTTGGCTTTAGCTATAAACCTTCCCCTAGAATCTCTTGCTCTATGCATGTCATTTTTTATTTTTATTTTTAAAAAGTTGGGCTAATAATTCTCTTTCTGATCTTCTAGGTCACACTAGGTGCAAGAAGAGAGCATACTTAAGAAATTACTGAACCAATAACTCTGTTTTCTGATCCTCCAGGTCACACTAGGTGCAAGAGGAGAGCATACTTCAAGAAGTTATCAAGTTTTCCCTTCTTTTATTATTTTGTTTTTTTTTAAGAAATTGGCTACCTAGTTACACTTCCCCGGCAACGGCGCCAAAATGTTTGGTCAATTTAGTGTGTCCTAAATTGCTACATTAATTTATCAATCCGGGATTCGTAAGTTGATGAAGTGTGGTGCACTATATGTGCAAGATAACCTATCTCTTACTTTTTGTCGTTTTTGGATTTTTATGAAATTCTAAAAGACAAGTATGGAGACAAATATTCAAGACAATGATGTCCTTCTAATGATTTTCCAAACTTCAAAAGAATTTTAAAACACACAATGACAAAATTAATTCTTCAAAGAAAATGAAATTTCATCACTGTTCTATTCAAACAACAGTGAACTACTGATCATGAAACTCATTATCCTTACTGCTGTCCAAATACAAAAGAAACTATGCTTAAAGAAATCCAAGAATTGCAACAAAGTAAATCTAAATCAAATTATATCAATTTATATTCTGATCCCTCGCCATTAGTCCAACTATGGCTTTCGGAGGTAACCATAAACAACTTGAGCAACCTGATATCTAGTTTGCAGAAAAAGAAACTAATATCAAACTACACACTCATACTTCAATCCCTCACCATTAGTCCAGCTATGGATTTCAGAGGTAACTGAAAATGACATGAGCAATTTAATATTTCTAACTTTCATAAAGTAAACTAATATCAAACTACACACTCATACTTCAATCCCTCACCATTAGTCCAGATATGGCTTTCGGAGGTAACTGAAAATGACATGAGAAATTTAATATTTCTAACTTGCATAAAGTAAACTAATATCAAACTACACACTCATACTACAATCCCTCACCATTAGTCCAGCTATGGTTTTCGGAGGTAACTGAAAATGACATGAGCAATTTAATATATCTAAATCTAACTACTGAAGCAAATGTGGAAGACTGAAATAAACAAACAGTGCTGGAATTAAACAAAAACTAAGAAAAGTAAATTAGCAGAAGGACAATATTGATTCCATGTCATTAGTCATTATAAAAAGATGTGCAAGTGCCCAGGCTGCCTATTGTAATCTTAAACAAGAACACTGATTAGTTAACCACAACATAAAACATGAAAGATTATGGACAGAAATAAAATGTAAAGCATGAAAGATTATGAACAGAGATGAAGCATAAATACCATGAAAGATGCAATGTATAAACACGTGAATGACTTATGGCACAATGAACTTAAAGAAATAAAACAAGAAACTATACAATAATGCACAAAACCTCAGCGTGTGCAGGGGCCCTCTACACCAGCCTCGGGCAACAGCCTTCAAATACGAATTACGCTTGGAAACAGAGTCTTCTTATATATTAAAATGCAGTCATAATAGAGAAATGATATTACAGCACAGTGGCAACGCAATTACATTACAGAGCTATATGGAGGCTAACTATTATGCGTATGAAAACATGTTATTTATAACAAAGGTGATATAAGTAATTCCCTAAAGTTTGTGCTGATAGAGACACGTGAACCATCACGTCCAAAGATCCAGCATCATGGCCGCGGTGAGGAGTAAATCTATGAAGAGTGGATGTTGGATTTGGCTTATGGAGCCGTGTACAGGTGTTGATGTGTCTCCCGTAAATTAGAAACGGTCATACAAATCTTCACGTGATGAGAAACATAGTCCTGTCACCGTGGGACTCTACGGTTGACTTCCACTTGGCCACCTTTGACCACAACCTCCTTAGGTGAATTTTCCCGAGCCAATAGGACACGATCCATGTCCACATCATTTCTGACTTGCCCATGTGGCTCGAATTGCCTGAAGACACCTGCAACATATACTTTCACAAAATGGCTGCGGAAAGTTGCAGCAGCTGCGGAAAGTGGCAAGATTCCGCAGCTAAATGAGCAAAAATCTAAATCAAACAACAGACAAAAAACATAGTTAAAAACCATTTTAGATGCTCTTTTACAATTAATATGCAATGATATTGACGACTTAGAAGGTTCAGGTGAATGAAAAAGGTCTAGAAATGTGTATAGGAAAGATGCAGATTTGAGACTCAATAGGACACAAGGGAAAGAGATTGCCCAACAACCCTCTCGTACACCTTCTACTCCTTTAGGTGCCAGCGAAGAAACACACCCTGCCCAAGCAGACACCCAGCCAACCGCTGAACGTGTTGGCAGTGATGAGGCTGATATGGCCAACTACATTATTGTGTTTCCTGGAGCTACACGTGTCAGCTCCACAGGGACCATTAATGGCACGTTGTTGGTGAACGATGAGGGTGTCCTTATAAAGCATGTACAACTCCCAGGTAAATTTTAATATTTTAACTATTTCATGTACTTTATCTAAAACATATTTATCATGATTTTTATTTTTAAATTAATGATAATATCTTCTTTTTCTTTTCGTTTTATTCTGTGTAGGAAAAAATGAGTTCTACAGGATTCTGGAGAGCCATGCTTTGGTAATTTTTGGCCCAACCATACGTACAGGGTGGAATTCCCAGAATTCCAACCTGAAAAAAGAACTTCTAGATTATCTAGAAGCCCTTTTTGGGGTCGGCACATTTGACAGAACAGCGGTGGCTCAGGTAGCCGACAAATATTTGAAATATACCAGGGACACTTATAGGACGCAATTGCAATTTAACCCTAGATATGAGTGTCCTCTCGCAGTTTCAGAGAGTGAGTGGAGAGCACTCATCCATGACGGAAAAGAGAAAAGGGCAAAGAAAGAAGGAAAAATGCCAACTAGACCCGCAAGGTAAATTACAACTTTAATTCAATAGCTTTAATTTTCTCTATGTCTAAAATAAAAGTGTGCTACGTCATATCTGACTTCAATCTTTTGATGCTAGGTTGCCTAACACCTCGAAGGCAACCAAAGCTAGGATTGAAAAAAAGGGCCATCACAAGCTAGGCCAGGGCGGCTACTTGAAATTAGCCGCAAGAATTGTAATTAAGTAGCTAAACATCTTATAATTAATTGTATCGCCTTCCAACGTTTTTGTAATCCTATCAAATATGATTAAAAATACACAATAATATGTAATGTAGGGTGATGACTTTGGAACAGAAACTACAGAGGAAGATAAAAATATCGCTTTCCATTTCGGCTATCAAGCCGTATTTGAACGTCGCAGAAGCTTGGGGCAGGTCCCAAGATCCAGAATGCCTGATAAGTTAAAACATTAACCTTTCAATATGTTTGTTTTCGTCCATAAATTTAATGTATAAAAACTTTGTTTAAATCAGGGGAGCAGCACTACCGATGAGGCAAATAACCCAGTTTTAGAGCCAGATGTAGATGATCCTCACATGCAACCTGATCATTGAAGTGGGGACCAGGCCGACAATGCTACTATCAGTGAGGGCCGTGACGGTAATTAATTTCCACTTATAATTTTTTATAATTATACCTTGATTGTTGTCCTTAAAAGGTTTTTTGTTTAAATGACAGAGAATGTTTCCCTTGAGGATCTTACCACCAGAGAGGAAGACAGGGCAACAGTCCCAACGGCGACAACTGGTGCACTAGGTAAATAATCTCATTGCAATTTTTTTATTAATATTACCGAACTAGTTGAATGATATTTAAAAACCGACAATTAAAATTTAATATTATTTGTTTTTGTAGGCGATGCCCCGTCACTGGATGAGACCAGACATCGTGACTACGCAACTAGGTCAGCAGTGCGGGTTGAAAGGCACGAAACAGGAGAAGAACACGATGATATTGATGCTGTAATTAGGAGCTTTAGAAACAGGAAGAAGAAAAAGAAAATTTGATAATGTAAAATATTGTATTATTATAAGACAAACGTTACCATACTTGGAACGTTTTTTGCGTTATATAAACAACTCATTTATCATACTATTTTTATGTCAAGCATTAATTTCAATGTTTCCTTGCATACTTTTTGTTGAATCATTTTTTTATTAGTTATTGAATATTTTTTTTTATGCTTATGAAATTAAAAAATGAAATATAGATTGGGTATTGGGGAATTGAGAGTGATGTGAGGGGGGGGGGGCATAAGAGCTTCCACCTTCATGTGGTTGGCCCTGTTTAGTAGAGAATAATTTATTGGAGCGATTTAATCTTGGAGCAAACCTCCCTCGATCCAGGGTAGCAACAAAAAATTAACTGTTGACTTAGTTGCTACTCTTTCAGATTGTGGGAGGCTTGTTCCAAGTTCATGCGACTCCAATAAATTGTTCTTGAAATGAAGAGGAGCTTATTCGGGTATGTTTTGACATTTTCAACATATGTTCTAACATTATCATAAGAATGCATCTTAGAGTAAAAAATACTACATCAATTACTTGTATTTATTGTATAGATAATGATGGATTTTGATTGACTTGGCAGTACAGGTACAAATCCTTTTGCATCATGAGAAATACAACTTGTCAACCAGGGTCATGTCCAGGATATTTTTGCTTGTGCGCTTGACCAGGTTCGTAATGTCACATTTTTTAAGTTCCTTTACAGTTCATAATTCAATATTAAGCTTGTTCATGATTATTATCTAGGTTTTTTGTATGTGTTTTCTCATCTATTTGATTGTAAGCAACTCTGCATGTTTCCTGTTGTTCACTATGATTTCTCCCATTACCACTCCCAGGATGAATCCGACTTTATTTTTACATAGGTTACTTTATTGTTACTATGATTTCTCCATTTACGATTTCATAGGTTACATCATGTAAAGTTGTCAATCTCAGGTTGGTGATGAGCTTTAGTTCTCCAGATTTGGGGCTTTTCTGATATTTTCTCGCTCATATCATTCCTGCATCACCTCGTTGTCTGAGCATGCCAATTGTCTAGCAATTGTACCAATTGGCACATGTCAATCTCTGAGTGGTGCCACATTTCACTTATTTTCGGCCCACTTGACCACCTGAAAAACTCAAATCCACACACCATGTGTCTTTATCATGGAGTGCCCAATGTCCTAGATATTTAGGCCGAATTATTGATCCGTTGTCTAACTCAAGAATCCTGTGAAAAGTCTTTTGCATCAATTCCTTATCCAGCTAGCCATATGAAATTTATCCAACAGCACTTTATTCCAAAATAATCAATGTTACAGCAAAGTCTAAGAATCCACCCCTCAATAAAATAGAGACAGATGGTCTCGTGGATAAGAGAAAAGATAACCGATGTTGTGTTGTTCCCTTTTTTAATGAATGTGCTGGAGGCAGGCCCTATGATTTGGCTTGCTACTGTCCTCTTTAGTAACTCTGTGCTGGATGCTATGTTTTACTGATACTCTTTACCTGTACTGATACACTTTGACCTGTTTAATCTCTATTTATCCTTTTTATCATGATTTACTGTAGTGAATAATCAAAATTCATGCAAGGATAATTTTTACAAAAAGTCTAACATCTCTTCCCACCATTATGTTTCTGGTATTCTTGTTCTTTGAAGCTTCCTCAGAGTTTCATCAGTCTCTGTATATCTGAAGAAAGTAGGCTAAATTGGGAATAAGTGTTTTACCTCATGTTTGAGATAAAACAAATTTTCCAGATTGTCATGAAGAATCTTTCTTGTAGGAATTGCTTTTGTTACTGATGAACTGGCCTGGTTGTCAGCATATTTATTCAATTTCTCAACATATTTTTCCAGGCTCATAATTTTATCCTTTGAAACTAAAGGACTTGGAAATCCTTTATTTTGAAAAATATTGAATCTCTTTGTAAAGGCATTGATTTCTTCCTGCATATCAGAGCATCTTCTTTCTAGATTCTGCATCAGAATTATTTTAGTAAAAACTCTTTTAATCTCCAAAATTGTTCTTGTTCTGTCTTGGATGCCTAGTTCTTCAAGTTGATATCTGTTCTTGGTATTCAAAAATTGTATAAGCTCATTGGCTTCCTCAGGCATGTTTCCTAATTCTTCTCTTGCCTTTAGAATTTCTTCCAGAGCTAATTTAATTAAATCATTCTACTCATACATTATTTGGATTGATGGCCAAAAATCTTTTATTGATTGAATGATGTTGGTCCAAATAATTTCTTTGATTTCTCCCAAAGGTTTCTCCAATGTGAGATCCATTTCTAATGCTCTCACCAATTTTTCTAATCTGTTGATCTCTCTTGTCTTTTCTGCAACACTCATCTTTGAGATATCATATTTTTGTTCTAAGGTAATGAACTGTACCTTTGTTTTCTGGAGCTCTGTCACTTGGAGTTTCAATTCCTCCATTGATTTTATTAATTCTTCAGTGCTTAAATTGGAAGTGTTGACCTGTGATAATTTTGTTGGCTGACCTGTTGTTGTTGTACCTGTAATTAATTCTGCTGTAGATGTTGGAATATTTTCCTACTTGTCCTTTAATGCCTTTTCAAGTTCTTTTTCAGTCTCATTTAGTTGCTCATTCAGTTTGAAGAGAAAATCCATCAATTCTTCTTCAGAGTTTTGCTTTATGATTTCTACAGTTTGTGGATGCCTTGAAGATGGCAACTTCAGCTGTTTCCTTAAGGTTGCAATATCATCATTTTTCTTCTTGATCAAGGCTTCTATACCTTTGACATCTTTGGGATTATGACCCAATCCAATAATTATTTCTTCCAAAGTCTTTATTCTGTTATCCTTAGCATGGGAAGAGGATTTTTCAAGATGCAATTGAGCAGTAGTATTCTCCAAGGAATTCTGCAATCTATGGGCTACCATTGATTTATCAGTCAAAGTTGAGTAAATCATTTCACCAATTCGTTTGTGCAGCTCAATCTGATCCAAAGGATGAGTATGCTTTGCTATGATTTAAAAATTGGTTCTGACATAATCTACAGCTGCTTGAGGCTACTGCACTTTGGGTTTAAAATGACTCATCAACATTTTACCCTGCTAGATGTCATAGGCTGACATCAATCTCTGTTGATTTTTAGGAGCCATCTTCAGATATTGATTATAAACTTGAAGTCTTAATGGATCATTTCTAGCCTTTATATTTATAAATGTCTTCTTAATATCCCAAGAATCTTTCACTGGTGGTTTGAAGGAAGATACTTCTGCACTTTGCTACCTTTGTAGCTCTTTTCTCTGTGAATTAGTGGATGTCCCACTGATTGTGCATGTTTGCTAGCTATCTAATTCTTCTCTCCTCTGACTATCAGGGATTTCTTGAACAAATTATACTTCTGAAAGAGGATTTAATATTTTTTTTTTGATATTAGGTTGTTCTGAAGATTCATTGATAGGGGTAGCTGTTGCTACATTTCTTTTCTTACCCTTTTCTTCATTGAGAGGAGTTTGCAAAATTGAAATTTCTGCCACATTGATCTAAGTAGGAGAAGTCTGTATTTGGGCCTGTTCCTTGGAAGTTTCAGGTTGCTCTGTCATTGTGAATTTCTCTGAAACCTATGTATTAGTCTCCTTTTCCTTCCCTTTGGATGCTACTATGGCTAATGCACTGATTTCATGCAAATTTTGCTAAGAGGCTCCAGCAGAGGAAGAACCATTTCCTAGTCTTTGCACCTGTCCAAAAGAATCCAGGTCAAGTATTTTCTCAAGATATTTCATAACATTTTCAACACTGACCTGTTCACTATATTGTTCTATTAAGGTCCCTTCCATCCATTCATCCATATTGGAAAATTGTTCAATCTCTGGAATTCTATGGTGAAGGTTTGGTGACAATTTGTTTTTCATTATCCTATCATAAATAAAGTTGTTTGGGTCATAAGGTACCCAGTAGAAACATTTTTGCAATTTGAGATAATCTTCTAGGATTCTTTCAGTTTCTTTTCCTGCATCCCTAGAATTGCAGACAAAAGGACCTAATTGACTCTTAATTCTGAGCTGAGCTTTCTTCTTTGCATTGCAAAAATGGACTATGTCTGAATTTATCATCTGTCTGAAATATTCTAAGGCAAAGAGCCTCATTGGAACATACTTTGGTAGCTTGAAAGGACATAGCCCACTAGCATATTTTCTAATTTCTGTATGATTCCTGTATAGGTACCAATCACCTATCTTGTATTGCTTGGAGAGTTGGAGAATTTTCTTAATGTCATTATTGACCCTAGGAGGAGAGACTCCTGTTAATAAAGTGGTTGCAGGGTGAAAAAATAGGTCAATGAACTCATTGTAAGAATAAGGAGAATCAGAGGAATTATGGAAGATTGCAGACCAAAAAATGATAGACCTAGGATTTCCTTTGGCATCAAATTTCATGACATGGAAAGGGAAACTCTCTGATTGATAGTAAAGCATGAGATGTTATATAACAGTGGAATATTTGAAAACTCTTTCATCTTCTAATCGCATGAACTGGTCATGAATTTTATCAGCAATATAGGAAGAAAAATCATATTTGATAGCAGGAGGCTGTCCAGGGGTAAAAATTGACAACAACACTAGGGTTAACTGGTCAACATATTCACTAGTGTTGAAACCCATTATAGAGGATATCATATTCAAAATGAGTTTGCCCATATTTGTGAAAAAAGTATATCCATAAGGAGGTGGGCCTTTGGGTTGATGTTCTGGCAACATGAAAGTTTGGCAGAGACAATTCAGCTCTTCTTGAGATAAATTAGTCGATTTTTCAAGTAAATCTCCCATGGAAAGGGGAGTCAGGGCTTGACCAGGCTGAAACTGTAACATTTTGTTGATAGACTGAGCAGTTATTGGGAAAAGGACAGTTTGACTCGGGGACATGAATGCTCGTTGATTGGGATCATAATTAGCATGGCAGTGATAGATTATTTCAAGAAAAATGTGGACTGAGGGTAGAAGATACATCGGAAGATTGGATTCCCATAGTCCAAAAATGTCAGACCCGTTCAGGTAGCTATCTCTGCATTGGAAAAAAGTTCTGAGAGGATTTTCACTAAGGACAAGGTCTTTTATTTGAAAATCCCTATCTACTAGAGGCAGATATTCCAAATCTCTGTGAGGGGCATTTAGAGGTGCGACATTCAAAGCTACCGGAATTTCCATTTCTGGTTCTTGTGGATTCAAAAAGGAATTCGGGTTTTGATGAAAAAACAGGGATAATTACAGGTTTGGGAATATAATTTCAAATATGGGAATTCTAGGAATGAAAATAGAGACCAACTTGAACTCTGTTTTAGTCTTTTTCTATGGAATTAAAACAAAAACCAATATTTTTTTCAGAGTTCAGCGGGAATTTGGGTAAATACCTGTTTTCTAGGAAATAAACAGTGACGAAAATAGGTGTAGGCAATGGCGTATGAATTCTGGATTGTTCAGCTGCAAATTTCTCAGCAAGGTGGCGGTTGACAGTCTTCACAATTGGTTTTTGATTTTTTTTGCATGGGACACTGGTTGCTGTGCAAAATAGTGAAAATGACGCGCATTGGTGCGTTTTATTTGCAAAGTCAAAGGCTAGCGGGATTTTAATTTTTTAAGCGGATGACACAAGAAGGTACGGTGGTTTTGTCATAGGAGGTAAGCGGTAAGCAGTATACATCGCAATGCTTTTGGGGACAGGTGGTTTTCAGCGGAGGGCGAGCGACTCCATACAATACACGACACGTGGCGAGGTACTGTTCAGAGAACCGCTCAGCCATCGCGCGTTATTGTTTAGACGTGGGGGTGCAGCAATATGAAAAACAACGGGTTGATCGTGGATTGGTTGATTGAACGGTGGTAGGGAATGGGAGATGACAAAGAGATAAAAAGAGCGGGCCCATAATTTAATTACATCGGGAGTGATTTGATTGGTGGAGTAGGTTATTAACTAACCATGAGGTTAATTAACATCTTTTAAACGCGGCGGGGAGGCAGGCTCATGATTGATTAGAGATTTGACTAATTAATCGTAATTAACACCATATTAAAAAGGTTATATTTCAACGAAAGGGTGGGATATATAACATTTGGGAATTTTATTAAAATAATACGAGAATAGGTGGTTTTTCATAGGGATTTAAATAATAAAGTTAAGTAATATGAAAATGAAATGAAAGGCGCTAAGTATAAACATTAGGTTTATGTAATTAACTTATGCTTGAATGAAAAGGGTTAATGTAATTAACTTATGCTATCGAGTATTAAAAAAATTTTGGTTCTTTTGTCGAAATATATGAGCTTGTTAGGAAATACAAAGCGCTGATGGTTGTCTCTTAGAATTTGTGGAAAATAATTTGAAATGAAACCTTTTTGTTTAGGTTGTTGCGGCGGTGCAAACCTCGTTCAAATTACTAGGGGCATTGACAAGACAATAAAGGCCCTTGTTTGAAGACTCAAAATTTTGTCAAAGGGTAAACACTTCCCTTTTGAGTAGGTTGGTTTTCCTTTCTTGATGGTTTGGTGTATCTAATTGAATTAGTTGCCTAAGGTATTTTTGGTTGCAAACTCCTTTTCATTTTTCATACGGTATTGGCCTTATGGAATACATTTGATTGTGTGAGTCTTATTAGATCTACAACATTTGTAGTTTTTAGTCTTATGGCCGAGGTGCACTTTTCGTATGGAAATAGTTGATGCAATATTTGTCATTTAATCCCTTCTTGCGGGGTAGCATGTTGAGAAGTTTCTTGTGAAACATTTGGAATTCAAAATGACACTTGATCCTATACGACATCATGCACTTGACTTCAAAATTCATATTCAAAGTGTGCCGGACAATTCTTGCAAAATTTCAAATATTTATGTTGTTTTAAACCGTTATCTTTTTCATGTATTGGATCTTGAAAATGAGAAAAAGACTTTGGTATGAAACCAAGCTGGTGAATAATTTCCGGCAAAACAACCACTTCCAAGACATTATTTAGAAGTAGAACATATGTACTTATGAAGCATAGAAAGATATCCTTGATGCATTGTGATGTTTGGCTAGGGTTATTTTTGGAGAAAATAACTCCTTATTCCCTAGAATAGTGATCTTCAATACGAAGTAAATGCAGTGATCATGTGACATAAACCTATTAACAAAAGCGAGAACAGGGAATGATTATTAATTATGGCATACTAAGTTTTCATTGATTTTGACTATTTGTCTTTAACATGTAAAAATGTTAAATTAAAAACTTACATCATCATGGTTTGGCATCATGAGCTTGACTAATTGTCCACCATGCTCATAATTTCATTGTTGCATTCATGTCATAAACAATGTTTCAAATAATAATAATAAAATTCTATAAGAAAAATCCGGACCTCCATGTTGTTGCTCCTTGTGAGACAAAGTCAAAATTGCATTACACAATCGACCGCAAGAATCTCTATATCACAGTGGTATGTATCCAAATTATTATAATAGTGTCTTGAAGACTTATGTTGACATTGCCAATGAGATATTTAAGCAATGAAGATAGACCTTATTCATTTTTGTATATGTAACGATCTTTTATTAATATAAGATTGATGGTTTTGTCGTTTTTGAGAAAATGAAATGTAAAAATAATTTATTGTGGTCATTTGAAAAGTTTTTTTTTAAAAGATTTTCATTATGGAAGGACGACATAGATATATGCCCTTCTAATTGGAATTCAGACTTGCCCTTCAAATTTTATTACTGTGTGGGACCTTAACAAACAATAAAAATATTTCGTCACACGTTATATAAAACATATAACAAAATCTTTTTCAAAACTTCAAACGAACCCTTTAGCCGTGGGAATTTCATCACGAATTGATCATTTTACCATGTACCTTCTTCACAGAGGAATATTATTCCATTGATTAGGTACTTCATAATAGTTATATGTCAAAGAGATACAAAAATGTTTATCTATAACTTTTTTGTGGTTCAAGAATAAACTTTCATTCTTCATCTAATTTTGGAAGTTCTATTTACATTGGCATATTTTTTCCCAAAACCTTTTAGGCAAGATACATGAAAAAACCTTATGAATGCAAGAAGAAGGAAAATATAACTTCTATACCACTTGTGCAATCCTATGAATAATTATTTAGGACCATAACATTTTTGAGCTAATCCTTTATTCTTCTTTTCTTGAATGAAGATTGCTTATAATGCTATAATCTAAAAAATACCCAATTACCCTCCTCAAATTATATTTCACTTCAATGTTTTTCCCCTTGTTTTTTTTATCATGTTTCATGTCATTTTGAAGGTTTTCCATAATAATTTTCAAAGTGTCTTTAGTATTTTCCATATGTGACTACGTTTCTATACTTTGAACTATCTTGCAAAATATGAGATACTAGAGTTGGATATCCATAAAGAAGGGCCTTAAATGGGGGAAATTTTTAGTAGATGTGTGATAGGTAGTATCATATTACCATTCTTCCTTGACGAACCCACTTCATCCATTAAGATTTCTTTTTAAAGAGTAACATTGTAGATAACCTTAAAAACATTTGTTAACTATTTTTGTTTGACCATTTGATTGTGTTTGATATGTAGAACTCATGGCAGCTAGTGTTTCTCCACTCATATTAAATAATTATTTCCAAAAGTTTCTTGTTAGTTTAGGAAAACCATGAATACTATGAATTTCTTTCACGGAGACTTCTACCACTTGGCTTGTTGTTTTATGCTTTGAGCTCTATCTACAAAATTTGTCTATATAAATGACCACAAAAAATGTAATACTTACCTTTATATTTCGGTAACCACAGCAATAAAGTCTATTGATATATCTTCTAGTCTTTGAATATGTATGTGGAATGGTTGAAGTAACCCTAGAGATTTTACTATCTCTCTTTTATTTATTATGCAAACACGACCTTCTCTTACAAATTTTTTGAATATCTTTCTTCATTCTTCCAAAAATATATTTTTTGATCCTTTGAGATGTTTTAAGGAACCTGCGTCCTGCATCGGAGAGACATGGGACTCCCTTAATATTTGTTTATTCAAATATGCTTGAGTATAAAAATATTCTACATTTGCACCAAAGTATATCTCTCTTTCCTCCCCAATGCTCCATGAGTTATCCCATCCTTTATAAATTTTAGTTTTTAGTACTATTGTCATTTTTCCATTATGGCAAGCTTCTTCTAGCCACCTAGGAATAGAAAATGTATTTGGATATAAATTTGAGGCCTCTTCTATTTTAGAAGCATCATGCTAAATTTTCCTTACCCTTTTTGTAGATTATCTCAAAATTAAAACTTTGCATTTTTTCTCCTCATTTTTGTTAATCTTCTAATGAAAATCATAGCTAAAATACTTTATGCTATCATGGTATATCTTGAATTTAAAGTACCTCCCGATGATATACTATCCCCATTTTTTATTGCATGTAATATTGCTTCATTTATTTTTTGTACGTAGATTTCACCAAATATTTTTCTTTGAATTCACTTGCTTTTAAACCAATGATATCCCATATTGTTAATGTTACGTAAATTCCTTTTCCTAGTGCCTCACTCTGTATGAATGTTTTACAAAAGTAGGTGCAATAGATGTTAGTGTAGAAGACATGGCATCCATTGAAGAATGCCAGTAGCCTCATCATTCCATATAAATGATATTTTCTTCAAAAAGTGTGAGTGGACTTGAAATGCATGCATAATTCTTTAACAAATTATCAATAATATCATGTAAGTCTAAAAAATCTTCTAAGAACCTTGATTTTCTTAGGAATAGGTCATTTTGTAATAGCTTGCATCTTTTGAGGCTCCAACTTCACTCCTTCCTTTAAAACAATATGAACCAAATACTCGAATTCTTATTTCCCAAAAGCACATTTGGATATTTTTACATAAAAATGATTGTTTATAATAATTTATATAACTTTTCCACATGTTTAGTGTGGTATTCCCATGATTTATTATAAATATGTGTATTATCAAATAAAACCAACACAAATTTTATAAGATCGAACAAAAATTGTTCTTAAGTCGAAACTTCTTGGGACTTCGAATGGCGATAAGCGATAATTCAAACCAAATTCGCATTCCAAAATAGCTTAACGTGTTGAGCGAATTTTGTGAGCGCGAAAACCAATTGAATTCGCCTAATAGGTACGAATTTCGAAATTTGATTTACGAGAGGGAGGTTGTGACTGTGAATTTCCTTATCAAATTCGCCCTAATATTTTTTGGGTCCGGATTTCCACTGTGCGAGCGGCCCAAAAAAAGATCCGATCCAATCAATTTCTACCATGTGTCCTCAATCAAATGTTTCCCTGTTCCTGGATGTGGGTGCATTCGATGGCGTTTAAGGCGATGGGACATGGATGTGGCGATTTCATATCAATCGCATTAAGTTTTAACGCTGTTCAATTAAGTTCCAAGGTTTTCACATCAAATCGCATTAAGTTTTAACACTGTTCAAGATCGTACCTCCACTCCTGTTAGCGATTCCGCATGCTCCAATATGATCCGGCCTTCGGCTCTCATTAAAGATCCGAGATTAATTATGACGGGCGTTCCTCGATTTCATTATAGTCGGGTCGATAAAATGGCGTTTCACTATGGTTTTTTAGACGAGCCGGTTGCTGGGTTACACTGCCTGCTCACTGTGACGAGAAGGAGAAGTGGCCAACTAAACTGCTACTTAGACCTTGGTGCATATCTGAATTTCTCTCGGTCTGGTCTATGTCTGTCTTCCTCTATTTCTTGGAATTCTGCTTCTCCCTCTCATCTTGTGCCCACTGCTGAGACTGCACCCATGCCTCACCTGCGTCAAAGGATGCGTTGCCGTAGGGGGAGCACTAGACGTCAACCCCTGCGTGCTCCCTCTATCCCTTCAACCGAGTCATCTTCCCAGTCTAGTGATTATCACGCAAGTCGCTATCTAGATACTAGAAGTGGGTGGGGTCAGGTTCTAGGATCTGGCCACCATATGGGCTCCCCTGCTCCTCATTTCCCCACTGCTTCACCTTCTCCCACGACGTGCATTGCACTTTTTTCTTGTAATTTCTCTATGAAACGCCCACGAATCACAGCTTCAATTACTGTGGTTTTCCGTGAGGAGGCCAAAATGGAAGAACAATGCACCCGTCCGGCAGGTCTGAGCTCAGAAAAAGCCAGCCAGCATTCGGGCCTTCAGGAGGGGAGCAGTGGCATGAATGTGGAGATAGCACATGGCGATCCTGGACATTCCGAAGGATGGTGCCAAATCGTCGAGGAACCATCAGAGGAGTAGTTTGGTTAATTTGTTTTTCTTGCTTCGCGACCCACTTAATTGGGCTGCTTTTAGATTATATTACTGTGCTGGACCTCTGTAATATTTTTGAATTCTGTAAATGTTCAAGACTGGTTTCCCCATATGAGAGAAGTCTTCTTTTTTGATTTTTTGATGACAAATTTGCCATGAGTCTGGGCAATGTTTTTGACTTCGGTGTAATTTTATTCCCACTATTAATAGATTAACTTTACTTAGAAAAAAAATGTTGCCCTGTTTCTATTTTAAACCTGTTTTTTGAAATATAGAGCCATGTTTATATGATTGTTTATAGTCGAAGCGCTGCAGGGTGGTTTATTATATTAATATTTCATGGTCGAATTATGTTCATAACAATTGGAAAAAAAAAATGTTGCCTTGTTTCTATTTTAAACCTGTTTTTTGAAATACAGAGCCATGTTTATATGGTCTATGTATTATACTCTTTCTTTGTATATCTACAAGAACCTTTTTTCTATGAACAGGATGGATGCTGTAGCGGGCTACTAATGGAAACAAGTGAGCCTGAACCTTACATCTCGGATGCAACAGATGGTTACCAATTTTGAAATCAAGCGAGCCTGATCTTACAAGTGAGCCTGGGTTTCTGCAGATGGTTTTTATTTCCAAGAACGAGCGAGCCAAAACATACAATCGACCCTGGGTTTATACATATTTTTTCTCTATCATGGATGCTTTTTGTGTGAGGCGTATATCAACAGTACATGTCTCTGCACATTTCCTATATCTGCTTTATGATACTATTTTATGTGTTGACAGGTTATCACTCTCCCTTCAAAACTAGTGATGTTGGTCTATGTTGCTGGTTTATTGATATGGTCTGATGGTCTTTTTATATTTTGGACATATCACACTCCTCACATGATTAGCGTTTTTCTCTGTTCAAGGATTTTGGGTACTTTAATTTGTATTTGGAACAATGGATGTCTGTACTCTATATATTGTTTTACTATTCTACATACTGCTATTTCACTTTCTTATAGATACCTCGGGCATATTTGGATGCTTTCTCAGATTTGTCGATAATCTCCATGTGGACCGTTACTGGGTTTTATATCAAGTCCCTGTATGTGACATGGGGTATTTTTCTATCACTGTCTGGGGTGGGACTTCCACTTTTCTCGATGGATATTTGGGTTCCAATCTTCAGATGTGAAAATGTAATAACTTCATGGACTGTTTTACTTCATATAATATATTCAAAACAACGTTTTTTCTCTTGTGAAAAAAAAATGATTAATGTTTATCACTCTGCCTTCAAAACTAGCGATGCTGGTTTATTGATATGGTCTTATGGTCTTTTTATATTTTGGACATATCACACTCCTCACATGATTAGCGTTTTTCTCTGTTCAAGGATTTTGGGTACTTTAATTTGTATTCGGAACAATGGACGTCGGTACTCTATCTGTTGCTTTACTATTCTACATACTGCTATTTCACTTTCTTATAGATGCCTCGGGCATATTTGGATGCTTTCTCAGATTGTCGATAATCTCCATGTGGACCGTTACTGGGTTTTATATCATGTCCCTGTATGTGACATGGGGTATTTTTCTATCATTTTCTGGGGTGGGAATTCCACTTTTCTGGATGGATATTTGGGTTCCAATCTTCAGATGTGAAAATGTAATGACTTCATGGACTGTTTTACTTCATATAATAAATTCAAAATAGCGTTTTTTCTCTTGTGAAAAAAAAAAATGATTAGTGTTTATCACTCTGCCTTCAAAACTAGCGATGCTGGTTTATTGATATGGTCTGATGGTCTTTTTATATTTTGGACATATCACACTCCTCACATGATTAGCATTTTTATCTGTTTTGGGTACTTTAATTTGTATTTGGAACAATGGACGTCGGTACTCTATCTGTTGCTTTACTATTCTACATACTGCTATTTCACTTTCTTATAGATGCCTCGGGCATATTTGGATGCTTTCTCAGATTGTCGATAATCTCCATGTGGACCGTTACTGGGTTTTATATCATGTCTCTGTATGTGACATGGGGTATTTTTCTATCATTGTCTGGGGTGGGACTTCCACTTTTCTGGATGGATATTTGGGTTCCAATCTTCAGATGTGAAAATGTAATGACTTCATGGACTGTTTTACTTCATATAATATATTCAAAACAACATTTTTTCTCTTGTGAAAAAAAAATGATTGTTTATAGTCGAAGCGTTGCGGGGTGGTTTATTATATTAATATTTCACGGTCATTGGAACGCCCACAATTCATAACAAATATTGGAGGTTTATTGTCCTGTTTTAAAGTTTCATTTTTTTTTTTTAAATTGAACCCGCCATCGGTATACCGACACCTTGTAAGCGTTGGAATTGTGACAGCTTAAAAACATCGGAAGAGTGACAGTATAAAAATGTCAGACGAGCGAAGTTCAAAACGTTGGACCACATTTTGTCAGAATTGCGATAGTTTACAAACGTAGGAAGAGCGAAGTTCAAAATGTCGGACCACATTTCATCGGAATTGCGACCGTTTACAAACGTCGGAAGAGCGACGTCCAAAACGTCGGACCACATTGCATCAGAATTGCGTTGGAAGAGCGAAGTTCAAAACTTCGGACCACATTTCGTCGGAATTGCGACAATTTACAAACATCGGAAGAGCGACGTTCAAAACGTCAGACCACATTTCGTCGGAAGTGCGACAGTTTACAAACATCGGAAGCGCGACGGTTTGGGAAACGTTGGAAGAGCGACGCTTGTTTGGAAGCGACGGAAAAATTGTCGGTAGTGTGACACTTTGTAAGTGGTTGGAATTGCGACGGGATGGAAAACCATGTTTTTCCCGTCCTCGAACTGTCGCTCTTGCGACGACTATGTGTCGGAATAGCGACAAATTGGCCGTCGGAAATTGGGCCAAATTTACTAGTGTCTCCATCAAAACTGGGTAGATTATTGCTAAAATTTGCAGGGAGGTCATGGAGGATAGGAGGCAAAACCATATGCTTGTATATGTCTAGGACTTTTTTAGGTATAGGTAGTACAGTAGGAGGCTTATAACCATTTTGGAATTTAGCAAGAGCAGGAGATGTAGCCGGAGGCTTATGTTTCACTGGGTTTTCCACAAGTGCATCCGGGATGTGCACAGGTGTATGATTATGTACATGATCTGAAATTTGGGGCTTAGCTTCTTGAGGCTCATCAATATGCCAATGATCAATTTAAAGCTCAACAATGTACTCTTGATCAGGCTTAAAGTAGGATAGAACATAGTTATAGATAAAAACAAAAATTTCTTGAATCCAATTTGGGCTTGAATACTTTCTCCTTCTAGGTTGACTAGTCATGTTTCAGGTCCTTCCTTCAGTGGAGTCTTTCAATGGAATTGATCTGAATTTGAGTCGCCAGGTGGATTATTTCAAGTTTCTTGTGTCCGGCTTGTTGTCCACCATCAACAACCAGATACCAATATTGAAAAATACTCGAATCATCTAATTTTGACTTGGGTTTCTAAGTTCTGAGGAAACACTAAGCTTGTTCAATAAGTGTGTCCCTAGTATGGTCGCCATTATGTTGTCACTCTATAATTTGTAATATTGGCAAGAGAAAATGACAGAGGACAACATCAAACCAATTTGGGGTCCAGGACCTAGCCTTCATAGACTCAGAGAGGGCCTCTCTGTTTTATGATTTAACTTGATAATTATGTTGAGATTTTTTATATATTAATTTGGCTAAAATCTCATGGATAATGCCAACAATAGGATTTGTTCCGAAACTAATTGCATCAAATCCTGATGAGGAGATATTCTATCCTATTTTTTTGTGATAGAATTAATTATTCAGTTTCTTCTCTCATCTATAAATTGTAAGCCTGTAGAGGCAAAATATATGAGATATGAGGTGTGAGGAAGAGGAAGTGCAGATGTGAAAATCTGCTGTTGTAATCTCCTGTTGCATAATAAGATTGTTGATACCTCTATTTGGTGGATGTAGCCCAGATTGGTTGGATGAACCACGTTAAATGTTGTCTTCATTTTTAATGTTGTGTGTCATTTATTTTTCCACTGTGTATACTTCTACCATTGGTATCAAAGAAAGTGGATTTACTACCTGTTGAAGAAATAGTTGTTTCTGATGTGCGCGTGAATTGATGGATGAACATCGCATGAATGAACGTCGTGTGAGTTGATCCACTGTGCCATGATCCGGTGGAAGAGACCAGATCTGTTGATTTGCGTTTTCATTGATCTTTTTTCAGTGGAAGAATTACTTGGGTGTGAGGCGTTGGGTGGCATGATCATTGCCCCGCCAATTTGCTTATGTGGCCTGTATGTTAGCATCTATAGGCTGACTAGAGAGTGTTTCTGTAGCCGCAGCTGGTGAGAAAACCAATTGTCACGTCCTCAAAGGAGTGAGCATGACATAGCCCGAAGAGTCGAGCAGCCAGACACCGGTCAGTGTGGAGTTAATCCTCAGAAAACGAGCGTGGATCGAGCTGCCTACAAACCTTGATATATATCAAAACCTGTGTTAACGTGTGAGCAACAGAGCCATGGCCGTTGATGCTTTCTCACATTCAAAGTTGTTTTAGTTGTTAACATCTTTTATGCTATTGGTGAAGATCACCATGTATCGTGGTAGTTAAATGTTTTATATTATCAGTGGAGATAGCGGCCCATTTTGAGTGGAATGTCACCACGATCCGTGCCAGCGTGAGGATATACACGCGTTCTGAGGGAGTTACTTGAACGTAGAAGAGCTACAGCGTTATGTGAGTGATTCACAAAAAATCAAAGTTTATGTTTGTATTTTTTGTTGAATATTTTAATGAGCATGGAAGGCACATCGTTGTAAAACAGTGAGAGAGATTGGATTTTAATTGGAATATTCGAATATCATAGTGTAGGAGAGATATATATTAACCCAAGACTTGCAAGTTTTCTTTATAAAGGTGAGGCAGAATTCAAACCAGGTGGAATAACATTTCAGGTATCCTTAAATTTTTTGTTGATAAGCCGTTGTATGTGATGATAATAAAAGTGTTGTGTGAAGCTTTCTGTGCTGCGTGAAGAAATTTAAATTAACTATGTCAAAAACTCAAAGTGCTCGGTTTGGGATCGAGAAGTTTAATGGGAAAAATAACTTTGAAATATAGAAAGTTAATATGCACGATTTACTCATACAACAAGGAGTGGCGAAGGCACTTTTGGGAAAATCCAAACAACTTTTCGCCATGACAAATGACGAATGGAGTGAAATCGATGATAGAGCATTGAGCGAAATTTGATTGTGTTTGGAGGATGATGTTTTATTTAACATCGTGTCAGAGAAAACAGTCGCTGGTCTATGGACAAAGCTAGAAAAATTGTACATGACTAAATCCTTAACCAACAGGATTCTTCTAAAAAGACAGTTGTACAACTTGCGCATGAAGGAAGGTACGACAATAACTGATAATTTGAATACCTTTAATACTCTCTTGGTGCAATTAGATAGCATAGAACTAAAATTTGATTCAGAAGATAAAGTTGTAACTTTATTATGCTCTTTTCCCAAGTCATGGGATCATTTTGTTACTTCTATAAGTCTTAGTTCATCAAAAACCCTTGAATTTGATGATGTTGTTGGAGCTATGCTATTTGAAGAAACCAGGAAAAGGTCAAATTTAGAAACCTCTACATCAGAGGCAATGATGGTGAGAGGTCGATCTAAGGAAAAATGTTTCAGTCAGAAAAACAACTCTCAGTCAAAATCGAAAGGGAAGAAGAGTAAGCTAAAATGTTGGTTTTGTGGCAAATCGGGACATTTGAATAAGGAATGTTGGAAGAGACAGCAAACATCCAAAGGAGACTCTTCAACAGAAAATAAAGAGGAAAATACGACATATATAGGTTTAGGTTTGGCATCCAGTTCAGGTATAAGTGATGAAGTTCTATCAGTTAATTTTTTAAATCATGATCAACATTGGCTGTTAGATTCTGGTGCATCCAATCACATGTGCATTCATAAAGAGTAGTTTAAATCTTATAAGTCAATTAATGATGGAGTATTTTACATGGGAAATGATGTTGCATGTAATTTTGTGGGAATTGGAAGCATCCCGATTAAAATGTTTGATGGGACAAATAAAATATTAACCTATGTAAGACATGTGCCTGAACTAAAAAAAAATCTTATTTCTCTAGGAGTGTTAGACACAAATGGATATAAAACTTTTATTCAAGGTGGAGTAATGAAAATTTACAAATGAATCCTATTAGTAATGAAAGCAAAGAATATTGGAAATCTTTTTCAGTTAGAAGGAAGAACAGAGTCAGATCATGCTTCTACTGTATCTGAAAACGACAGTGATTCTATTCGACTATGGCATCAATAGTTGGGCCATATGAGCGAAAGAGGTTTAAAATTTTTATCAAATCGTATGTTACTTCCTAGTTTAAAATCTTCTAAGTTAGATTTTTGCAAACATTGTATTTATGGGAAACAAAGTAAGAAGAAATTTAAAACTGGAAAACATACTAGTAAAGGAATCCTTGATTATATCCATTCTGATGTTTTGGGTCCATCTCCTACAACCTCATATGGAGGATCATCATATTTTGTATCTTTTATAGATTATTTCTCTAGAAAAGTATGGGTCTACATGTTAAAAATAAAGTCTGATGTATTCACAATTTTCAAGCAGTTTAGAGCATTAGTAGAGAACATCACTGGAAGAACCATTAAATGTTTAAGAACTGACAATGGTGGTGAGTTTACTTCAAAGGCATTTGATAATTATTGCAAGGAATTTGGGATTGAACGACATAGAACTACTGCTTATACTCCTCAACAAAATGGAGTTGTTGAACGCATGAACAAGAATCTTTTAGAAAGAGCAAGAAGTATGTTGAGTAACGCCAATTCACAGAAGGAATTATGGACAGAAGCAGTATCTACGTCTTGCTATTTGATAAATCGACCACCATCAACTGCAATAGGATGCAAAATTCCTCAAGAGGTATGGAAAGGTCATCCTTGTGATTATTCTAAAATGAAAGTTTTTAGTTGTGATGCATATGCTCTAATTCCGAAACATTATCGTTCTAAATTAGATCCTAAATCAAAAAGATATATCTTTGTTGGATATGGTGATGGGATTAAGGGATACAGGTTGCGGGATCCTACTACTCACAAGATCATCATTAACAGAGATGTTAAATTCAATGAATCTTCACTTGATAATCCAGATATAGATAATAAATTGAAACAGGAAAATGTACCTAAGTTTCAACATATTCAGTTTGAAACTAGTTCAAATACTGATGATAGTAAAGATGAACAAGTTTCAGATGAAGATCATGAAGAAGTTCCTATAGATAATAATCAATAAATTGTGGAAGAACCAGAAACATCTTTAAGAAGGTCCATGAGAATCAGACATCCTCCTATAAGGTATGATGATTATGTTACTTCAGTTGCTTTAACCACTAATGATGATGAACCTTTATGCTATCAGGAAGCTGTAGAAGGTTCTAACAGTGATAAGTGGAAAGAAGCTATGAAGGATGAGATGAAGGCATTAAACAAGAATGCACATGGGATCTGGTAGAACTTCCCAATGACAGAAAAACTGTAGGATGTAAATGGGTTTACAAATTGAAAGGGTGTTGATGATAAAGAAGACAGGTACAAAGCGAGGCTGGTTGCGAAAGGTTTTTCTCATAAAGCAGGAATTGAATTTCATGAGATATTCTCACCAGTTGTTAAAATTGTTTCAATTCATATTGTCTTAGCATTACTTGCTTTACTTGATTTAGAATTGCAAAAACTAGATGTTAAGACTGCATTCTTACATGGAGATCTAGATGAAGAGATTTATATGGAACAACCTGAAGGGTTTGTTCAAAATCGCAACAAGAAATTTGTCTGCAGGCTCAAGAAATCATTGTATGGTCTGAAGCAGTTGCCTCGACAATGGTACAAGAAATTTGATTCTTTCATGATGAGCCAAAATTATATAAGAAGTGAATATGATCATTGCGTTTACTTTAAGAAATTAAGTAATGGCATATTCATTATGTTAGTGTTATATGTTGACGATATGCTTTTAGAAAGCAAAAGCATAACTGAGATCAATAGGTTAAAGGCTCAGATGGCTAGGACGTTTGATACGAAAGATCTAGGAGCAGCAAGACAGATTTTGGGCATGGATATTTTCAGAGATAGGAGCAATGGTAAGCTGTGGTTATCACAATAGAAGTATATTGAGAAAATACTCTTAAGGTTTGGTATGAACAATGTGAAGCCAGTTTCAGTCCCTTTAGCTTCCCATTTTAAACTTTCTTCAAGTTTATGTCCTAACAAAAATGAATGAAAAGGAATATATGTCTCAAATACCTTATGCTAATGCAGTAGGAACTTTGATGTATGCGATGGTCTATACACGACCAAATATTTCACATGCAGTTGGGGTTGTCAGCAGGTATATGGAAAATCTAGGAAAAGAACACTGGGCAGCAATGAAATGGGTGCTTCAGTATTTGAGAGGCACAAGTGATTATTGTATCACTTATGACAGAAGTAGTGAATTTGTTTGCGGATATGTTGATTCCGATTTTGCAGGTGATTTGGATAAGAGAAGGTCAAATTCAGGATATGTCTTTACTCTTGTAGGTGGAGCTATTAGCTAGATGTCAAAGCTACAAAACATTGTTGCTTTATCCACTACATAAGTAGAATACATAGTTGCTTCACATGCTTGCAAAGAAGCGGTTTGGTTGAAAGGTTTGTTTGGTGAGTTTGGTAGGTTGTAGGACAACATAAATTTATTTTGTGATATTCAGAGTGCAATTCAATTGGCTAAAAATCCATCCTATCATAGTAAATCAAAGCATATACCTATAAAGTACCATTTTGTAAGACAGGTTATCACTGAACGGGGTGTCTCTCTTGAAAAAGTGCATACAAAGGAAAACTGTGCAGACATGTTCACGAAACCAGTTTTATTAGAGAAGCTACGATGGTGTCTGGCTTCTCTTGGCTTGCAGAAAAAATGAAAAGAATAAACAGAAACGAGGTACGAGGCTAATTGTTGTCAAGGTGAAGATTGTTGAGATTTTTTATATATTAATTTGGCTAAAATCTCATGGTTAATGCAACAATAGGATTTGTTCCTAAACTGATTGCATCAAATCTTGATGAGGAGATATTCTATCCTATTTTCTTGTGATAGAATTAATTATTCAATTTCTTCTCTCATCTATAAATTGTAAGCCTGTAGAGGAAAAATATATGAGATGTGAGGTGTGAGGAAGAGGAAGTGCAGATGTGCAAATCTTCTGTTGTAATATCCTGTTTCATAATAAGATTGCCGATACCTATGTTTGGTGGATGTAGCCCAGATTGGTTGGGTGAACCACGTTAAATTCTATCTTCATTTTTAATGCTGTGTGTGATTTGTTTTTCCACTTTGTATACTTCTACAAATTATAAGTGCTAATATTAGGCTAGTTATAGAAATTATGAGGGTTGTTTGTTTGATTGATGTTGTGGTTAGATAGATAGAGTTGTGAAACTAATCCATTGGGCTATGGAGTCATAAAAGGTTGAATTGTGCATCAACTTTTCAAGGGCATTCACAGGGCAAGCAAACTATGAAGACTGGATCTTACTGGAAGTGTGAATATGAGATGAGAGAAAGTAGTTGGTTCAGAAATAGCTAAAGAGCAGTTAAGAATTATTTAACTAAACTTCAGAGGAAAACATTAAGATAACAAACTCAGACAGAATTAAGGTGCTCTCTCAGCAAATCTTAATCTAAATTTTCTATTTTTAAATCAGAGAAATTGATGCACAACATGAAAATACAAAGGGAAAAACATTAACACAGAGGAAAGAACGTCACCATTAACATAGCTCAAGAATCTTGTGAACGGTCTCTTATAATTGATGCCTAGCTCAAACAGTTACATCGTTCCAATACTTCTTACAATGCAAAATTCAGCAAAGTCCAATTTTCCAACCCTTGATATTGCTAAGGCATCCAATATTTATCTAAATACTAAGTCGGTTGCCCTACCTGATTCAGCAACCTTTCATTGATTACAATTTAGTAGAAAATGGACAAGTGTGGCCATGCAAGGCCTAAACAGAAATCTATGACAAAAGCGTCGCTTGTAGAATTAATTTTGGGCAGCTCTTCATGGATCCAAAAGCTTTGACGGCTCTTCGTAAGATCAAATAATAAGCTTAGAGGTGGTTGTGATGGTCACGAAGAGGTAACCAATGGTGGCTCTGACATCTGGCCTTGCTTTTCAGAAAACTGGCATTTGGTAATTAAATCTAGTGCAACGCTGGTTACCTTTCATTATTTGGGTGATTATGTTGATGTGTTCTGTATGAACACCCTTTTCTCGACTCGACCTCCTTTGCTTGCACACCTTGTTGGGGCTTATTCTATTACCAGTATGTCTACCGTGTTTTGGCATATTTCTTCATAAAATGGCGCACAAACCTAAGAAGCCCAGACATGAAGGGATGATGGTGGACGTGACGCAACAACAATGGTAATGGTAAAATGAATGTGGTGGAAATTTGGAGGAAAATGGAAACAAATTTTCAGAGGGGGTTCGTATGTGGCGAAGGTTTGGAGGCCAGCAGAAACAACTTTTCAGATGGGGTCTCAGGTTGTAAGTGGTAATGGAGAGGGGGGTGCAAAATTGTGAGGATGCGACACATGGAGGAATGGGTGGTAATGGATACCGCCCATTTCAGACCCCTATTGTTGTGCTTAACGCCTTTTCTTCACAAAACAACATACAAAATTCATATGCTTGAACTTGAAATTCTTTAGATTTCATCTTGGAACCACATCACATCCACGCCAACATCGCACTTCGCATTTCGTTGTCTTTTACTTTTTCTTTAACACTTATCTTTTGAAACTTTTGATGCACACACTTCAATATGCGATTGGGTCCCAACCACATTGCATATTGCACTTTGGCGATTCTAAAACTTACCTCTTGCGGTTATCCTTTAAACTTTGCAATTTGCGATTGGGCCCCACCGCATCACACATCGCACTTCGGTGGTTTTAACATTGAACCCTTCAAAAATTATCTTTTAAGATTTGCGATTTGCGATTGCGATCGGGTCCCACCTGGCATCACACATTTCCCTTCGTGTTCCATAGATTTTACGTTTTACCCTCCTTTTCTTCCTCCTATGCGATTTAACATAGAAAAGGCTCTGCATATGGATTTGAAATCCTTTGGATTTTTCCTTTGAAAACGTTAGGAATCTGTAATTAGCAATATTGGCATAGCCCAATCACAGAAACAAAATTATTTCAACCACTTTAGGATTCTAGGATCTAGCCCTCCTGAATCCGGAGAGGGATCTCTCCAATAAGTGCAAAGATGGATTTGTCTTTGAAGTTTTGGGTAATGATATTAGGCTAGTTATGAAGGCCAAGGGTTTTGTTTGTTTTTTGGATGGTTAAGCATGATTTTTGTCTGAGGTGGAGAGTTCTAAATGCAAAGAGTTTCAAAGGTGTGAAGTTGCAAGCAAATAGAATAAGCTTTGTCCAGGAAGAAATATAACTGCAGATTTTAGTCCATTGGGCTATGGAGTCATAATAGGGTTTAATTGAAGTAGCAAGAGGCAAGAGTGGTCCATGGGGCAAGCCATCTATGTCTAAGGATCTCTTTAAGGTTTGATTTATGGAATTAAATGATATAACAAGAAGGGGAAATAAACAGATGAAGAAACAAAGAGCAGCCTAAGATCTGGTAAGTACTTTTAAACTAGCCAGCTTTTGACATACACTTAAGAAAGACATGAAAGTAAACTAGGATCTGGTAAGTAATTTTAAACTAGCCAGCCTTTGATACACTTTCAAATAGAAAACATATAAAAATAGGGGGAAACACTAATGATAACAAAGGATGGTCTAAGATCTGGTAAGTACTTCTAAACTAGCCAGCTTTTGACATACACCAAGGGAAACATTCAGACAGTCTTTGGGGATAAAACTAGGGCCAGGGCACACCATATCTTCCATAGTTCATATCTACTTAACATGAAATGAAAGGAACATCTACGAACAATATTCAGCTAAGACAATAAGACGTGGGAATGCCAGAATTCCTATGCTGAAACTGAATTAAATCATTCCTAAATAACACAGATTAGAAGAAAAAATTTAGATAAAGATTTTCAGTCAGAGAAGGGTGTTGATATACAGTAGGTCCTAACTCCATGCATGTTGTTCTTTATAAGAGAAGATGAAAATTGTGAAACAGAAACAAAATAACAAGTTACAATGAGAAAAACATCACCGTCAACATAGACCAAGATCCCATAAATCAGATTGTATTGATGCTCCAAACCAGTTACAGCTTTAAGTCCAATGCTTTATTTTAGCAATCATCTACTCATCTCAGCCTAACTTATCTATCACAAGCAGAGCTCTAAGGGCCAATGAACACTATTTATAGATAGAATTCTCAAGCTCAATTACATTTCAATGTTCAAAAACTACATCAACCAACCCCTCACTCATCTTCTGCAGTAGTATATATAGAAGAATGAGAAGGTGAGATCTGATAAAAGATCTCTAAAGACAATTAATATAGACTTAATGATTCCTTTGGCCTTTAGGGGGCTCAATGAAGAAACTTACATAGGTTTCCTCTGTATTACATGATTTACATAAAGATTTAAGCTCGGTGGGATTTCTTTTTGACCTTTGAGGCTCTATGTGATGTCAAAGTAACTTCACTGATATTTTGTCATTAAGTCTATTTGCAGAATTAACTTATGGCTACACTTTGAGACAAATATCTGATCCTAATCAATAACTTCAGCCTCTGTTTGAATGCTTTGAGGCACAGGTGGCTTTGTGGTAGCTGGGAGGAATTGATTTGCCTCAAATGTGGCGGTGGAGGCTTTACTGTTGATAAAACACTTAAGATTCTCTTCAAACTATGTTTTAATTGGGGATTAGGCTTTTGATAAACCATCTTAGACGTAATCCCCACAAAATTTGTCTTCAATCTTTTGTTCCGGTATATTTTTGTCTTCGACACTGATACTCTTTGATTTGTGCCTGGTTTGCTGTGTTTTTCTGGTGTACATGGCTGCATAGGGGTGATATGGCATCAATGCCTCATGAATCATTGATGAAACGTGGAGCTTCTTCCTGCGAATGGTTTCCTCTAGTGAATCGAAGGCGAGAGGATCGTCACCTTCTACCTCTGAATTTTTTTCAGACATAGCGGAAAAAACCATTAGAACCCTACAAAATACAAATAATGTTATGAAATCCTGCATGTATAGGTTATATTGCTTCAGAGGACATGTGGGGGGAGCATGGCCGTTGGATGGCATCATCCAACGGTTGAGATTGATTTAGAGGAGGTCAAAAAGAAAGGGAGGAAGAATTAAATCGGAGTCGTCAATCACGCAGAGATCGACGGTCGAGAGCGGAGGCGAAAAGTCAAAGCGGAGGAGTCAGTTTTTGGAAAAATGGAGAAATGGGTAATAACCTTTGTTTCGGGAAAAAATGATCAAAAATCAAGATCGAGAGTCGGGATGATCGTGGGTTGTCGGATGAGAGCGACCCAAGCGATCAACAGCAGAGATCCCACGATCAAAACCTTATAGAATGTGCCCGGACTTCAGATTTTCAATAAAATTGAGGCAAAATAAAACCCCAGGTCCAGAAATGTTGACTGGGCGATGAAATATGGTGTTAGGTCCCTATATTACTAGTATAGTCCCTTATTCTTGTTAGTGTAACCCCCTTATTGTTATTATTGTACCCTTGTAACCCCCATTTTGTTATTATTGTGCCCTTAAATTATTATTGTTAGGTCGGCTAGGATTACATTGTGGCCCACTAGGATTACATTATGGCCCCATGGACTCCTATATATAGAAAGGAGGTTTTGTAAATTGTATCATCCAAGAATTGTTCATTTATGTAATGTATTGGACATTTCCCCCTAGAAGTGTCTCATTTCTAAGGCGTTGATATCTCTTTTCTTCTATTTTTGGAGCTGGTTACACAACATTTGGTATCAGAGTTTTGGATTCTAGGGTTTCGCTGCTCCAAACAGGTCATCGTGGCATTTTCGCTATAATTGTTTTTCTACAAAGTTTCAGAAGCTGAAATTTTTAGGGTACGAATCTGAAATCCTGAGGAAGATTGTCTAAAAATTTTAGAGCTTGGTTCACAATATTTTCAGAGATATGATCTTTGGAAGTTAGGTCTTTTTTCAGGCTCCTAAACAGGTCATCGTGGCATTTGCGCTATAACATTTTTTCTACGAAGGTTCAGAATCTGAAATTCTTATGGTGCGACGTTGAAATCCTGAAGAAATTTTTCAAAACATTTCAGAGCTTGGTTCGCAACATTTTTGGAGATATGATCTGTGGAAGGTAGTGCTTTTTCAAGCTCCTGAATTTCATCTCAAAGACGTGATTGTGGGAATAGTTCAATAACTCTCTCTCTGGGCATCAAATTGGAGTGCCGTAAAAAGCGGTCGCAAGTACATGGAATGTAGTTTCTTGGCTATCAATTTCAGAGACAAAGGATGAAACAATGACACATGGCATGTCGTACAAGTTCGCTCTACTGAACCAGTCCATAATTAGGTCATTGTGGGAGATTGGACACAACTTTGTCTTGGAGAATCCGAATCAGGTCAGACCTGTGGAATTCGAAAGATAATTCAGAGGGCTATGTTGGTACCAAAAATAAAATATTGAAGTGCTGCAATCACAAAGATAATCCAATTTCAATATCGAGCTCCTCAAAAGCAAGAAAAAGGTGTGTATTTTTTTTCCGAATTGCATAAGTCTTGTTTGAAGAATCAATTTGAATTGATTCCAAGGGCATATTGTAGAATAGATATCAGCATTGGGTTCTAAAATATGCCCCGTAAAAATAATTCAACACCCATTAAGCCTTTAGAAGGCTCTACTATGACTCATGAAGATGAAGAATCGCAACATGATCTATCAAAATTACAAGAGCAAGTGCAAAAAATTTCGCTCTCGCAAAGAGCAACAAAAAATGAAATGGAAGTTTTGAAGAAAGGCGTGGAAGCTAAAATGGATGGCATGGAAGCTAAGATGGATGGCATGGAAGCTGGCACGGAAGCTAAGATGGATGACATGAAATACAACATGGAAAACATGAAGAATGATCTAAAAACAAACATCGAAGGTTTGACAAAGTTGATACAAGAAATGTTTCCTAATGGTGAAAATATAGTAGAAGAACCTCATGATGAGACCAAAATCAATGTTAATCGTGATTTCATAAACTCTAATCTTGGCAGTAAGAACCACCATATTCCAAAAATGGATATGAGGAAGTTGAAGGAAAGGATCCTGTAACGTGGATACTATAGATGGAGCAATATTTTGATCTCCATAACTTGCAAAACACACAAAAGGTACACATTGCAACTTTACATTTAGAAAAAAATACATTTGTATGGTATTGATGGCTTTGCTCCCATAAAAAAATTGTCACTTGGTCAATTTTTACGGAAGAAATGATAGCACATTATGAGGATACAAAGAGCAACACCTTCTTTAGCCAATTGATAAATCTCAAACAAAAGGGTTTAGTGGGGAAGCACATTGAGGAATTCCAAAAATTGAATATAAGGGTAACTGATACTCCAGAGGAACATAGGATCGATCTCTTCATAGGCACTTTAAAGGATAATATCCAACATGAAGTTAGCGTTTTGGAACCATATTCGTTGGAGAAGGCATTCAGGTTGGCAATAAAAGTTGAATGTAAAATAATGGCGACAAGGAAGCCTACCACTCAATTCTATAAAGAAGGAAGTGTTTCTACGCCTAGATTTCCACAACCTACAAGGTTGAAACCACAACAATTGGAAGAAAAATGAGCAAAAGGGATTTGCTACAGTTGTGATAGCAAATACACTAAAGGTCATAAGTGTGCTGAGAAGCAATTATTTTACATAGATTGTGAAGAGGAAGAAGAAAATGAACAAGAAGAGGATATACACCAGGAACCAGCCCTAGAAGAGGAAGAAATGAATCCGACCATATCTTGTAATGCACTGGCAGGAATTACCACTCCTCAAACTCTCAAGATAGAAGGACAAATCAAGAAGAAAAAGGTAATAGTGTTGATTGATTCAGGTAGCACCCATAATTTTATTCATTGTCATGACAAAGTTTCTAAAGAAAGAACAACGAGGCGTAATTGCACAATTATGCTCACTAGAAGTTCCGACATCAAAATCATCTATTTCTGCAGATCTCCAACAAGTCTTGGACAATCATTCCAAGGCGTTTGAAACTCCCAAAGGACTCCCACCTATTCGTGATCATGATCATGCTATTCATTTGATTCCAGGAAGTGTTCCTCCAAACATCAGGCCTTATAGATATCCTTACTTCCAAAAGAATGAAATTGAACGTATGATTGCAGAAATGTTAGAGGCGGGTATAATTCAACCTAGTCAAAGTTCTTTCTCTGCTCCTGTAGTATTGGTACACAAGAAGGATGGATCATGGCGAATGTGTCCGGATAATAGGGAGCTCAATAAGCTCACCATTAAAGATAAATTTCCCATTCCTGTGATTGATGAATTATTGGATGAATTACATGGAGTAATTTATTTTACCAAGTTGGATCTTCGTTCAGGATATCATCAAATTAGAATGAAGACTGAAGATATTCCAAAAACAACATTTCGAACTCATGAGGGTCATTATGAATTATTGGTCATGCCTTTTGGCCTTACCATGCACCTTCTACATTTCAAGGGTTGATGAATTCCATTTTCAAACCCTTCCTTAGAAAATTTGTGCTAATATTTTTTGATGATATACTAATCTACAGCAGGTCTTGGAAGGATCATGTTGAACTTGTTGACAGGGTGCTCAAACTATTGCAGGAGAAACAATTATATGCAAAAACATCCAAATGTTTCTTTGGAGTACAAGAGGTGGAATATCTGGGTCATATTATATCTCACGAGGGTGTTAAAGTAGACCCTAACAAAATTAAAGCCATTAAAGAATGGAAAGTCCCCACGACCATAAAGCAGTTGCGAGGATTTCTCGGGTTAACAGGGTATTATTGCAAGTTTGTTAAGAATTATGGGAGAATAGAAACACCTCTAACAACATTATTGAAGAAAGATGCATTTTCATGGAATCTTGAAGCAACTAAGGCCTTTGAACATCTTAAAGAGGCAATGTGCCTAGCACCGGTCTTAGCTACGCCAGACTTCACAAAAACCTTTATTGTGGAATGTGATGCCTCAGGAAATGGAATTGGTGCGGTTTTAATGCAGGAAGGAAGACCCATTTCTTTTGAAATTCGTCCAATCAAAGGAAAGTATTTACAGAAACCTATTTATGAGAAGGAAATGTTAGCAATACTAGATGCACTAAAGAAATGGTGAACTTACCTAATGGGAAGACACTTCAAGGTAAAAACTGATCATGATAGTCTTCAACACTTTTTGGAACAAAGAATGTTGTTGCAGATGCACTCTCAAGAAAGAATGAAGAGGTGGAAGCATTGCTTTGTGCCATTTCTATTATCCAACCAGATTGGATAACTAAAGCAAGAGATGAATGGAAGAAGGACAAAGATGTATGGACACTCATTCAAAAGTTGCAGTAAGATCCTAATACATCTGATACATTTAGTTGGAAAAATGATTCCTTATGGTACAAAGATCGCTTATATCTTTGTAATAATTCCCAACTAAAACAAAAGATTCTTCTAGAATTGCACACTTCTCCTTTAGGAGGACACTCAGGATTTTTATAAACTCACCACAGGGTGAAGAAAGAATTTTTTTGGGATGGCCTTAAATCTGATATTCAAAAGCTTGTGGCGGAATGTTTGGTATGCCAGCAGAATAAAGTGGAGACAATTAAGACCCCGGGACTTCTACAACCTTTATCCATTCCAAGTCAACGTTGGGAGGAGATTTCAATGGATTTTATCACAGGTTTACCTAAGTCCGAAGGAAAGAATGTCATCATGGTGGTAGTTGATAGACTTACAAAATATGCACACTTTTGTGCATTATCTCATCCATTTAAACCAAGTACAGTTGCTACTACATTTATGGACAGAATTCAAAAGCTACATGGAAGCCCAAGGGTTATTGTGAGCGACAGAGATCCCATTTTTACTGGAAATTTTTGGACCGAGTTATTTTCTTGTTTGGGTACTCAATTAGCTCATAGCTCATCTTATCATCCTCAATCTGATGGTCAAACTGAGATAGTAAATAAATGTTTGGAAGGATATCTTCGTTGTTTTGTATCCGATAAACAAACACAATGGGTCAAGTGGTTACCTCTTGCTGAATGGTGGTATAACACTTCCTTCCATACTGCAGCAAAAATGACCCCATTTATGGCACTTTATGGATATCATCCACCATCGATCACATCATATTTAAGGGGAAAATTCGAAGGTTCAAGCAGTGGAAGATCACATCGAGCATCAGCAAGAAGTTCTCCAACTCTTAAAGGATAACCCGAATTTGGCACAAAATCGAATGAAACAACAGGCAGATCAACATCGTAGCGAGAGAAGTTTTGATGTAGGAGATTGGGTATTTTTACGGCTACAACCATACAAACAAATGTCCCTTAAGCAAGCTAAGAAGGATAATAAATTATCGCCAAAGTACTATGGTCCTTACAAGGTGTTGCAAAAGATTGGTACTATGGCATACAAATTGGAGCTTCCTGCTTCTTCACGAGTGCATCCAATTTTCCATGTTTCATGCTTAAAGAAGGTTATAGGTGAAAATCTTCCAGTTCAAACAATATTTCCAGAACTTGATGAGGAAGGAAAATCATATTGGAACCAGAAGCAATCATGGAAACAAGAACTCGACAACTACGGAATCGATCAATTTCAGAGTATCTCATCAAGTGGAAGAACTTACCCACTGAAGATTCTACATGGGAGGATGAGAATTTTATACAGAAGCACCCAGAGCTACTCAAGCGTTGAGGACAAGACTTTTTTGAAGGAGAGGGGCATGTTAGGTCCCTATATTACCAGTATAGTCCCTTATTGTTATTAGTGTAACCCCTTTATTGTTATTATTGTACCCTTGTAACCCCCATTTTGTTATTATTGTGCCCTTAAATTATTATTGTTAGGTGGGCTAGGATTACATTGTGGCCCACTAGGATTACATTATGGCCACATGGACTCCTATATATAGAAAGGAGGTTTTGTAAATTGTATCATCCAAGAATTGTTCATTTATGTAATGTATTGGAGGTTGCCCCCTCGAAGTGGCTCATTTCTAAGGCGTTGATATCTCTTTTCTTCTATTTTTTGAGCTGGTTACGCAACATATGGGCCATCGATCTGTAAATTAGATCAACGACGGAGATGCTTTAATGATCGCGTCGTATCCTGTTTAACTGTCAGGCTTCTTCGGAGAGCGATCACCGTCCGATGAGCGGCCTCAGATCGGACGGGGCACGTCAATATCGCGTCGGGCCCATGTCCGAACTTTAATGCGTGATGAGGGCGGTTTTGTGAACAGTGCTCAAGGCCACGCGTCAGGCCATGAATGGAATCGCTACGAAATAAAGAAAATTGCCCCAATCTGAAAAGTGGTGCGATGAAATCCACTTGGTTTTGCAACAGTGAATGGCTGGCAGGGACCACCGAAGTGATAGATTGCGTGCCGTCAATTTGCGGATTAGACCGATGGTGGAAATCGTTGATAACCTTTACACCGACGGAAAACTTTATTCCATAATAAAACTGAAAAATTCCTATAAAACTAAGGTTTAGACTTTGGGGGAGAAAATATTTATTTTAAGTGGATAGGCGATCGACTGTGGGGCCGTGGATTATTTGGAAAATAATATGACTGGGGCTTATGGAGGAAGGGCTAATCGCGATTGGGCGATGCGATAAGCGCTTGGAAGGTTGGCGCTTGGTTCTAGCACCAAGATACATGGAGGGGAAGGATTAAAGACTTAACCCAAGGGGCTTAAGTCTATAATATATAAAAAACATGATTTTCATCAATTTTCAATAATTTTCAAAGGTTTTGAGGGTTTCGATAAGGCAAATAAGGAGTATTTAAAACTTATAAAAGGGGTTTTGATGAAGGGAAAGGGGAAAAACATGAAAATGAAGGATTTCATGGGAAAAGAAAAGGCAAAGATGAGGTTAGTTTTGGAAGAAGGGGAAAAGGAAAATGGTGCTTGCAGCAGTATTCTTTCTTGGGAATCAACAGGATTTCTGAATGTAGAATAAGCACAGTAGTGAAGATTGGGACAGAGGCATGAGGCCTTCAAGAGTCTTCAAAAGCCAACAATTTTTAGCAATAAAATTTGTTCCTTGAAGGCTCCAAAGAGTTTTAGCCACCTTTTGGTATAACAAATTTCACAGGTGGCTAACAGTGGCTCCACTTGGGGATGGTGCCTTCTTGAAGGCATCGAGAACTTCAGACTTGCATTCTCTGGGAGGCTGATCTGTGTCTCATCCATTGGGATGCCTTTCCTTTGCTGGGACGATCTTGCTTTGAAAACATATTAGCAGTCATAAAAACAATGGATATTTATCAATACAAGCTTTCTACCTACCCAATCCTACTGATCTAGCATTTTTTCTTCATTAGAGTGCACTTGGATTGGAAAACTCTTTCACCACATTTTATTCTTTTGAAAATAGAAAAACTAATCTATTTCTACTCCTTATTTCTCCACGAACCCAGATTAAACAGTTGAGCCCATATGATTCTCTACCTAGTCTACTATCTGTTGGGATTAAACTGTCCAACAAACTTTCATTCTCTAAATTTTACAACAGAAATTTAAAAACATTCAAGTCAGGATTGAACAGTCTAACTTGATGCTGGTCTATTGCATAAGAAAAAATTGCACATAGACATTATTTTGCACAAAATTTAAAACAAAATGGAAGGCTTGAGATCTGAAATTTGAAAGCATTGCCTTCCATTTTTCTGCCGCTCTGTTTTGACTCTTACTTGAGCTGTCTTTCCTTTGCTAACTGATTTAGATTTTAAGTTGTTCAGAACCAGATTTTTACATATTTTGACTCAGAATTTAAAGCAGATTTGAGTCATTTTATTTGGAAACTTAGGTTCAGATTTTGAGCATGTTTGAACCTTTAATTTTCTATCCTAAACTATCTACTGATAAGCCAAGATTAAACAGTTTGGCAGATTGAATTCACTATCCTATCAGCAGAAAATTCAAAACTAATTAGTCAAGATTAGACAGTTTGACTAACTAGAAGTGTGTTCTTCAGGGGTGGCATTTGAGCTTGCACACTTTTAGATTTGTTTCTCTTTTTGGCATGGGGCTATACTTTTTTTGTTTTCATAATCTGCCCTCTTTTCTTTCTTTTCTTTATTTTTGTATTTTTGATTTTTATGATTTTGAATGCAATGGTGGGTGAAATATTTATAATGAGAAAAAAGATAAAATGCTTACGGAACATAACATGGATCAAGAGAAGTAATGCTTAAGCATCCTGCCATTGATAGGACCCCCAAACAATTTTGTTCCATTCAACTCCTACAAGAAAAATGCATTATTACCAACAGTCGAATGGACAGAGTAAGGGCCAAGCCATAAATTGTCAAATTTCTCGTGCTTGCCCTTGTCTTCCCTCCTTGAGTACCGCTTTAAAACTTTGTCCCCAATATTGAAGTTGCTGGCCTTTTTTCTTCTGTCAAAAAGCTTTTTAATGTTGTCCTGCTTTTGTAATGCTCTGTTATACACCTCCTCTCTGGTTTGCTGAAGATGAATTGTCTGATTTATTCTTCTGATCATGTCATTTTCTTCAGTTTGAAATTCTTGAATCAAATTCATCACTGGTACACCAAGGCTATTTGGAAAAATTGCATCAGTACCATACATAAGCTGGAAAGGTGACATACCAATAGATTTCTTCAAAGTCAATCTGTCAGCCCAAAGTGCATGGACCAGCTTTGTGTGCCAGGAATTTTTGTTTCCCTCCAACAGTTTCTTGATTATGTTCACTAAACTTTTGTTTGAGGATTCTGCAAGTCCATTACCTTGAGGGTAATAGGCCATGGAATGCCCCAATTTTATCTGATATTTGTGACAGAACTCAACCATCTTCTTTGATCCAAATATTGTTGCATTATCAGTGATAATCTTGGTAGGACAACCAAATCTGGAGAGAATATTAGTCTCCATAAATTTTATAATAATAGAATCATTGGCATGCCTATAAGGTATGGATTCTATCCACTTAGTGAAATAGTCTGTGACAGTGAGAATCCATCTATGCTGGGCAGAAGATGGTGGATGGATTTCTCCTATGAAGTCAAGTCCCCACTATTGAAAACGAGCTTCAACAGTGATTGGATGCAGAGGTAGGGGTAGCGGTTTTCTTTTGCCTTCAAAAATTTGACATTTATGACAGGCTATGATCATCTTGTGCACATCATGGAAAAGAGTAGGCCAATAGAAACCAGCCCTCAAAATTTTGTTGGTTGTTGTCTTCCAGTACAAATGACCTCCACACTCTCCTTCATGGAACTGGTATTTAACCTTCTCTACATCAACCTCAGGCAAACATTTAAGCAATACACCACTTGCATTTTTCCAATAAAGACATCTATCTACAATGCAATATTTTACAACTTTTAACTTTAGGAACCTTGCCTTTGTTTTAATCAAACCAGGAGGTGTATTCAAATTAAGCAAAACATAAACAATATCAACATACCAAGAGGAATTAATGAAATGGTCTTCAACAAAGGGGATTGAGAATTCTTCTTGGTCATCTAAAGCATTAATCATATTAATATCAAGAACTTCAAAATTGGATTCAACCATTAATCTAGCTAGACCTTGGCCTTTGATGAGTTTTGTGGGTTTTATCTCTACATCATATTCAAGAATAACAACAATACACTTACCTCTCTTACCATCTGGGTCCTATGTTAGAATGTCTTTCACAACTAAATTTGGGACAAACGCAATGATGTGTGAATGAAGGATGTATACTCTGAAGTCTTTCAAAGCTTTAACCAAAGCAAAAACTTGCTTCTCCATAATTTTATACTTCAGAGGGGAATCGCTCAATGCCTTACTAAAGAATGCAATAGGCTGCTCTTGTCCTTGTGGTTTTTTCTGTAAAAGGACAGTAGCTATGGTATGTTCTAATGCGAATGAAAAAATATAAAAATCTTTTGAAAAATCAGGACTTATTAGAACCGGTGTTTTGGTTAATGCTTGTTTCACCTGCTCAAAGGATTTCATTGCTTCCAAGGTCCATTTTACCCCTTGCTCCTTCTTTAACATGTTTGTGATATTCCTAAGGAGCTAAGCCAGGTTGGGGATGAACCTTCTCAAAAAGTTAATCTTTCCAATGAAAGATTGCAACTCCTTGATGTTTCGAGGATGAGAGATTTGCAATATGGCCTCAATCCTCTTTGGATCTATCTTAATACCCTCTTCTGAAATAATGTGCCCAAGGAGTTTACCTTCTTGGAGACCAAATAGTGTCTTCTTAGGGTTTAAAGATATCCCAAACTTTCTGCATTTCTCAAAAACCTTTCTTAAATGTTCTAAGTGCTCTTCATCTGTTTTTTAAAACACAGTGACATCATCAAGGTATATAATGATGAAGTAGCCCAGTTCTTCCGAGAATGCTATGTCCATGGCTCTTTTAAAATTTTCTCCAGCATTTATTAGACCAAAGGAAATTTTCACATACATGAAAGTGCCCCAAGGTGTAGTAAAGGCTGTCTTTAATTGATCAGCAGGGTGAACTAAGATCTGATTGTACCCTGAGTAGCCATCAAGCAAAGAGATTCTTCTAGACCCTACCACCCTTTGTAAAATATGGTCCATCTTGGGTAAAGGGTAGTTGTCTTTTAATGAAGCTTTGTTTAAGTCTCTAAAGTCTATAAAAAGCCTGATCTCTCCTATTTTCTTCCTAACCGACACCAGATTAGATACCCACTTAGAATATCTAATAGGGACAATAATACCAGCTTCATACATTTTCATGATCTCCTTCTGAACCAAAGGCAACTGAACATGGTTTATTCTGCGTAGTTTCTGTTTGAATGGTTTTTGGTTTTCCTTGAGGGGGATTTTGTGCTGTATTATTTCAGTGTCATAGGACTTAAGATCTTCGTAATTCCACACAAAAACATCAGAAAACTCTTAAAATAGCTCTATGTATTTGAGTTTAATGTGAACTGGCAAAGTTTTAGACAGTTTAATCATTTTAGATTTAATTTCACTGCCTATATTGCACTCTTCCACTTCAGTCTCTACAGGTTCCAGTTTTTGCTTCTTGGCCACATCGTTAAAATCAAACAACTCTTCTAAAGGCACCAGACTGCTTGGCAAACTTTCATCTTTAGAGTGCAAAGTTTCTAACTCCTCTGTTTCTAACTCTGCAGTCATTTCTGTTTTGTTTTTAAGTTTGCCAGAAGGTAGATTTATATTGGCAAGTTCAGGAAACAACTCTTCTTCACCAAGAAAATTTTCTTCACTGCAGTCTGTATCATAATCTGAGTCTGAACTGTGTAGTTCGAATTCATTTCTGAATTGCATGAAGTCTTCTATTTGTTTGTCTCCGTCAAACACCTGCCAATACTTTTCATTATTAGGAATGGCTGGTCTGAATTTTTTTTTAGTTGTGCAGTCTTTGGTTTCATATGGCGTCAAACATGTTCTAGCTGCAAAGGCTAAATTGTGGGCGGAAATATTTCTTTTTCTTGGGACAAAAAACAGTTTGGGCTCCTTGAATGTTTTCAAAAGGTCCATGACATTGTTTCAGTAGGCTCTAAGTCTGGGATGATTTGCATTATACTCCCCATTGACTTGCCTAATGACTAACTCTGAATCCCCATACACATTAATTCTTGTCGCTCCTAAATTTTTCAATAGATGTAAGCCTAAGAGAAGGGATTCATATTCTGCTATGTTATTGGAACACTGAAAGTTTAATTTGCAGGAAATGCTTTCTGTGTGGTTATTTTCAGTGTTGGTAATCTAGACACCTGCACCAGCATTGTTCTTAGTGCATGACTCATCAAAATACATAGTCCATAGAGGACTAGTCTCAAGTTTATCATTTGGGTTACTGTCCTCTTCAACTAACATGCTCTCAGATGTTTCTTGAATATCAGCACTTAGTTGTAATTGTTTTGACTCCCCAAGATTTTCGCTTGTTTGAGAGATACTTTATTGACTCTCAATGTTTAGAAGCAAGGGACACATGATTTGTAGCTCAAGACCTATGTTTGGTTTGCTATAATTTTCAAATGCAGCAAACTGTTTTGACACTTCTGCATTGTGTTCCTCTTCCTCACTTTCGGCCATTAACCCTGCTAAAGTGACTTGTTCACTAAGTGTTTCATCGTTAAACATAATAAAAGAATCAAGGCCTGTATTTACAGAATACAAAGGAGAGTTTTGTGGTCGGTCCTGACTTGTAACTGTGTATTTCATATGGGACTCCCTGTAAAGTCTCCTATTCTGATTGAAAACAGGGATAGTCGCATAGGTCATGTCCATTTGCATAGTCCCTTGTAACTTAGCCCCCCAAGATATTGATAATAACATTCCATACTTTGGGGGCAAATCAACCACAACAATATCCATGACTAAGCATTTGGCTGGAATTTGGGCTAAGTTAACGCAGAGGTCTTTGATTAATCCTAAACATTTCACTCTGCTTGAATCAAAGGAGTAAAGGTCTTTGTAAGGTCTGGTGATTTCTAGACCAAGGCTCTCCATCATAGCTTTTGGCATTAAATTGTGATAAGCTCCTGAGTCATGCATAGCGTTGTGCAAGATCTTGTCATGAACGTTTAAACTTACATAAAGGGAGGAACAGGTCCCTCTTGGTACATACCTTCAATATTTGGACCAAAAATAAGCTCTGGTTGGTCATCGTTAAGATTGACTATATCCTCATTTTCTTCTATATTTAAAGCCTTCAAAATTTGGGTCCTATACATGCTGGGCAGCTAACTCAGTCAGGGGAACAAAGATTTTGATCTTTAAAATTTCCTGCTCTAGGCTGAAAGGAATTTGGTTCTTTGAAGAACTTGTCTCAGCCTTATTAGTTGTCACTCTATCAGCAACATCTGTTTGCTGATTTGTCCTATGTACATTTACAAAATGGTTTTATTAGGAGTACTAGCTAAAGTGTTAGCACTACTAAGGTCTGCACTCTGTTTTTCATTGTTTTGAGTGCCTTTCCCTCTACCTTTATTAGAATTTAAAGTCACTGTTTTGTCCCTTTGTTTGACAATTTTAGGCTTGGTTGCAGTGCTGTTTTGTGAAGATTTGTCAAAGGTTTTGGTGTTGGGGTTTTGTTGACTACTTTTGCTTCTAATGTCATCTTCTCTTTGAGACTCTATGATGACATTTTCCATGTCTTGATAATAACTTTCATCATCATCTCTTTTGTCATCATAAGGTGTGTATAGACCTTTTTTTCTATCATAATGAACTTCAAAGTCATCTTTATCTACCCCTATCATGTTGATATCCTCTTTCTCTGTTATCTCGTCTATTTCCTCAACCTCACTTATATAGTTTTGATGAAAGGGAGGAGTGATCTGTTGATCATCTTCCCTAGGTTTGTTTGGAGGTTGGTTGCTTCTAAAATTCTGATTCTGGTTCTGGTTTCTATTTTGAGGAGAAGTTTGGCTTTGACTGGCTTGTGCTCTCTCGAGGATGCTCATTTTCTTCATCATCTCCTCCATCATTCTCTGCATCTTTTAATTGGAAGTAGAAGGTGTGAATTCCTCTCTAAAAGATACTCTCTTCTCATTTTTCATTCTTGCTCTTTTCTTCATCAAGTTGACTTCCACAGAAAGAGCACCCTTTTGCATCTCTTCAAGAGTTACAGGATTTCTTTCCCTCAGCTGATAGGCCATCTCAGGGTCAAACCCTTCAAGAAAATTGTTTAAAGTTGAGCCTTGTGGAGGTTTTAGATCTAGGGAAAGTGCATTATATACACTGTTAAATCTGGTACAATAAGCTTGTACACTTTCCCCAGTGTTTCTATGGAGGTTCTTGTAATCAGCAAGGACTTGGAGAGGATTCTTCTTTACTTCCCATTTGTTTAAGAAAGTTTGATGGAAGGCTTGGAGATCATTGATACTATGGGGGGTTAAGCCTTTAAACCATTTTATTACTTCTCCCCCCAGACTCTGAGAAAACAATCTAAGCTTGACAGAATCATCATCAATTTCGTTTTTGTCAAAGTAGTCATTCATCTTATCCACATGTTGTGATGCAGTTATAACATTTCTAGCATCATATAATGGAATTTTGGACTGATAGTCATGTGGGAGATTGACTAATGGTACAGGAAGGACTAAGGGAGCATACCATGTTGCCATGATATGTGGTGGGGTTGGATTCACAAGAGGTGGATTAACAAAAGGGAAAGTGGGCTGAAGTGGAGTGGTTTGAACAGTGGATGTAGGGTGAGCAGAAGTGGATGGACCAGGAGTAGATTGTTGAGATGATCTTGGATGAGAGACACCTAGGTTATGAAGGAAATGTAAATCAGGAGGTGTTGTTTCTCTGCTACCAAGGTGTTCACTTGTTTCGGGAGAATAAAGTGAAGACTCAGAATCTAACTGATCTAAATCACCAAGAGACCTAGTTCTAAAGGGATCTACTAAGTCCACTTGTGATTGTTGTAGAGCTAAAAGATTTATAGGGACTGAATTAGCTCTCAAGGGTGATCTGACAATAGTTGATGATTTAATCCTAGGAGAGTTCCTAAGAATACTTTATGGGTTATCAACTATCTCAGGTGGATCTGGGTTAGGATAGGCTCTAGTATGAATCTTTCTAGGAGCCACTATGTTGTGTTTTTAAGACCCAAATAAACAAGAAAATTTCAACTAGGTATGAAAATATTTGAGAGGTTAACTAATTTGTTTACACAATTTTAATCCCACAGTCTTCTAACTGAGCTTGAATGATATTACAATGATAAGGGTTCTTCCCAGTGGAGTCTTAAGGCCTGTTCAGGATTGTGGAGTCGCCAAGTACAATTTTTAGCTCTTTTCATAGGTAAAAGGTTTTATGGTCCACCACCATGTTTATTGGATACCAATCTGAAATATTTTTGTGTTTTCTGAGTTATTTTTCAGTTGTGTGGTTTCTAAGAATGTACTAACTCTGTTCAAAACTTAGCTACGGTTATGAGACAAAGACAGTATATTCTTATGGCTAAGCCAACTGATATTTCAAGGTTAGATAAGGACTCATGAGAATCCTAGGGTTTGCCTAGTTTGTCACTGATTCAAACAAGTTTCATCATGATTACCATTTCTTGGTAGTTCTTGAAAAGGCTGCTTTTTACTCACAATATTTATGAAGCTTTTAAGGGAAGTTTCCCCAGCGGAGTCACCAGAAATGTTAGGTGCTGGTGGCTAAGCTGGTTAATATAACAAATGTTCTTTGAACCAAATCTCTGATGTCCTATGATTACCTTAAAATGACAATAATTCTGGGTTCAAGTCCCCAGCGGAGTCGCCAGAAATGTTAGGAATATGTAATTAGCAAGATTGGCAAATTCCAATCACAGAAACAACATTATTTCAACCACTTTGGGATTCTACGATCTAGCCCTCCTGAATCCAGAGAGGGATCTCTCCAATAAGTGCAAAGATGGATTTGTCTTTGAAGTTTTGGGTAATGATATTAGGCTAGTTATGAAGGCCAAGGGTTTTGTTTGTTTTTTGGATGGTTAAGCATGATTACTGTCTGAGGTGGAGAGTTCTAAATGCAAAGAGTTTCAAAGGTGTGAAGTTGCAAGCAAATAGAATAAGCTTTGGCCAGGAAGAAAGATAACTGCAGGTTTTAGTCCATTGGGCTATGGAGTCATAATAGGGTTTAATTGAAGCAGCAAGAGGCAAGAGTGGTCCATGGGGCAAGTCATCTATGTCTAAGGATCTCTTTAAGGTTTGATTTATGGAATGAAATGATACAACAAGAAGGGGAAATAAACAGATGAAGAAACAAAGAGCAGCCTAAGATCTGGTAAGTACTTTTAAACTAGCCAACTTTTGACATACACTTAAGAAAGACATGAAAGTAAACTAGGATCTGGTAAGTACTTTTAAACTAGACAACCTTTAATACACTTTCATATAGAAAACATATAAAAACAGGGGGAAACACTAATGATAAAAAAGGATGGTCTAAGATCTGGTGTGTACTTCTAAACTAGCCAGCTTTTGACATACACCAAGGGAAACATTCAAACAGTCTTTGGGGATAAAGCTAGGGCTAGGGCACACCATATCTTCCGTAGTTCATCTCTACTTAACATGAAATGAAAGTAACATCTACGAACAATATTCAGCTAAGACAATAAGACGTGGGAACGCCAGCATTCCTATGCTTAAACTGAATTAAATCATTCCTAAATAACACAGATTAGAAGAAAACATTTAGATAAAGATTTTCAGTCAGAGAAGGGTGTTGATATACAGTAGGTCCTAAATCCATGCATGCTATTCTTTATAATAGAAGATGAACACAGTGAAACATAAACAAAATAACAAGTTACAATGAGAAAAACATCACCGTCAACATAGACCAGGATCCCATAAATCAGCTTGTATTGATGCTCCAAACCAGTTACAGATTTAAGTCCAATGCTTTAGTTTAGAAATCATCTACTCATCTCAGCCTAAATTATCTATCACAAGCAGAGCTCTAAGGGCCAGTGAACACTATTTACAGATAGAAGTCTCAAGCTCAATTACATTTCAATGTTCAGCAACTACATCAACCAACCCCTCACTCATCTTCTGCAGTAGTATATATAGAAGAATGAGGAGGTGAGATCTGATAAAAGATCTCTAAAGACAATTAATACAGACTTAATGATTCCTTTGGCCTTTTGGGGGCTCAATGAAGAAACTTACATAGGTGTCCTCTGTATTACATGATTTACATAAATATTTAAGCTCGATGGGAGTTCTTTTTGACCTTTGAGGCTCTGTGTGATGTCAAAGTAACTCTGCTGATATTTTGTCATTAAGTTTATTTGCAGAATTAACTTCTGGCTGCGCTTTGAGACAAATATCTGATCCTGATCAATAACTTCGGCCTCTGTTTGAATGCTTTGAGGCACAGGTGGCTTTGTGGTAGCTGGGAGGAATTGATTTGCCTCAAATGTGGCAGTGGAGGCTTTCCTGTTGATAAAACACTTAAGATTTTCTTCAAACTATGTTTTAATTGGGGATTAGGCTTTTGATAAAACATCTTAGACGTAATCCCCACAAAATTTGTCTTCAATCTTCTATTCTGGTATATTTTTGTCTTCGACACTGATACTCTTTGATTTGTGCCTGGTTTGCTGTGTTTTGCTGGTGTACAAGGCTACGCAGGGGTGATATGGTATCAATGCCTCATGAATCATTGATGAAACATGGAGCTTCTTCCTGCAAATGGTTTCCTCTTCTGAATCGGAGGCGGGAGGATCGTCATCTTCTGCCTCTGAATTTTCTTCAAACATAGTGGAAAAAACCATTGGAACCCTGCAAAATATAAATAATGTTATGAAATCCTGCATGTATAGGTTATATTGCTTCAGAGGACATGTGGGGGGAGTGTGGCCGTTGGATGACATCATCCAAGGGTCGAGATTGATTTAGAGGAGGTCAAAAAGAAAGAGAGGAAGAATTAAATCAGAGCCGTCGATCGCACAGAGATCGACGGTCGAGAGCAGAGGCGAAAAGTCAAAGCGGAGGAGTCAGTTTTTGGAAAAACAGAGAAATGGGTAATAACCTTTGTTTCGGGAAAAAATGATCAAAAATCAAGATCGGGATTCAGGACGATCATGGGCTGTCGGATGAGAGCGGCCCAAGCGATCAACGGTGGAGATCCCACGATAAAAACCTTATAGAATGCGCCTGGACTTCAGATTTTCAATAAAATTGAGGCGAAATAAAACCCTGGGTCTAGAAATGCTGACTGGGCGACGAATCAGGGCGATGAAATATGGGTTGTCGATCTGTAAATTAGATCGACGGCGGAGATGCTTTAATGACCGCGTCGTATCCTGTTTAACTATCGGGCTTCTTCAGAGAGCGATCACCATCCGATGAGCAACCTCAGATCGGACGACACACGTCAATATCACGTCGAGCCCATGTCCGAACTTTAATGCGTGATGAGGGCTGTTTTTTGAAAAATGCTCAAGGCCACGCGTCGAGCGATGAGTGGAATCGCAGCGAAATAAAGAAAATCGCCTCGCTCTCAAAAGCGGTGCGATGAAATCCGCTTGGTTTTGCAATAGTGAATGGCTGGCGGGAACCACCAGAGTGATAGATTGTGCGTCGTCGATCTGCGGATCAGACCGACGGCGGAGATCGTTGATAACCCTTACACCGGCGGAAAAATTTATTCCATAATAAAACCGAAAAATTCATATAAAACTAAGGTTTAGACTTTGGGGGAGAAAATATTTATTCAAAGCGGATAGGCACCTGACTGTGGGAACGTGGGTTATTTGGAAAATAATATGACTGGGGCTTATGGAGGAAGGGCTAATCGCGATTGGGCGATGCGATAAGCACTTGGAAGGCTGGCACTCGGTTCTAGCACCAAGACGCATGGAGGGGAAGGGTTAAAGACTTAGCCCAAGGGGTTTAAGTCTATAATATATAAAAAAACATGATTTTCATGGATTTTCAATGATTTTCAAAGGTTTTGAGGGTTTCGATAAGGCAAAGAAGGAGTCTTTAAAACTTATCAAAGGGGTTTTGATGAAGGGAAAAGGGGAAAAACATGAAAATGAAGGATTTCATGGGAAAAGGAAAGGCAAAGATGAGGTTAGTTTTGGAAGAAGGGGAAAAGGAAAATGGTGCTTGCAGCAATATTCTTTCTTGGGAATCAGCAGGATTTCTGAATGTAGAATAGGCACAGTAGTGAAGATTGGGACAGAGGCATGAGACCTTCAAGAGTCTTCAAGAGCCAACACCTTTTAGCAATAAATTTTTTTCCTTGAAGGCTCCAAAGAGTTTTAGCCACCTTTTGGTATAACAAATTTCACAGGTGGCTAACAGAAACTACATCGCATCGGAGCCTCTTTATCGCACTTCACAACCTTTAATGTTTAACAATAACTTATCTTATGCGATCTGAAATCTTCGGTATGTAGGCCAGGTCCACGTCATCGTGCCACATCACCTTGCCACTTCACTGCCATGTCATCATAAAATAATTTCGGTCTGTGGGGTCTCGACCATGTCATCTGCCATGTTAGCTTGCCACATCACTACCACGTCACTTTCCACGTCGTCGCCCACACTTCGCATTTCACATTTTTTGTGACTTATCGCATCGCAACTTAAATAGTTTAACTTGTGATTTCTTTCCATATAAATGTAAAAATTTTCGATATGTGATATGCGATTTAATCTCCGTCATTGATCAATGCTTAGATCTAACAACCGTCATTTCTCCTTTGATGTGGTTTCTCGACTTTGGTTCTTTGGTTGTGCCCGTTCATTTCTTAGTTTTTCGTAGAATACTTGACTCGTTCACTACTTTTCCCACATTCACGACTTGCCCCACATTCATGACTTGACCCGCTTAGCGTTCACGACTCGACCCAAACATGCACGACTTGACCCAATCACGTTCACAACTCTTCCCAACACATTCATGACTCTCCCTTTTCTTTTTTTCGGCCTTAACTTCTTCTCTACTGTATGTGTCTTCGCTAATGGTCTAATGCTGCTCCTTGCCTCTCCGCTGCTTCTCTGCCTCTCTTTTATGATTTTCTTACTGCATTATCACCTGATCTTCTCCTTTTCCTTAATGATAGTTCTGGTGTTGCTGCTTTGTGTTCCTTTGCCATCAATGACATTATTTCCAACACATGGTTGTGAGTGTTAATCAGATTCCAGATACTGAGGTAGTATACAACATAAGTAGCAGGTCTAGGTGTTGGGGCACTAGTTGGTGAATGAAATGGAATTAGGGAAGAAATGAAGTTTGATCACCACCACACCTTATCAACAACATTTTCCCCTTCTACTGAACTGAAAGGCACATAGATTCTTTTGAATCTCTTGACAGTCACGATTTCCCATTTTTCTTGAAAATAAATATAGCCATGGAATATTATTTTCAGTATGAAAAACCTGAGAAAATAATCAGTCACCTAGTGATACTATGAAATATATGAGTTGAACACCATACTCAACTCAATTAGCTAGCCCCTGTTGACCCAATCATCCCCTATGATTTGTCTAGACAACTCTGCCTCTCTCAATACAATGCATAAGGGTGAGATAATAATGATGTAGACCTTTTGAGTGTGAATCTAAGGAAAATTGTGATGAAATAAAAACATGTGCTCTTCACGGTACCCCTCGTTAATGCCTATACCCAAGGGCGGTTGTGCATCCTCCTCCATCATGGCCTCAACTTGAGCCTCCGAGTGCTTTTCCATCGATAACCCATCATATAAAACATCCTCACCGGTCAGTTTAGGTGACTGTCGTTCGGAAACTATTTCATAGATGTGCATGGCTTTGTACCTATCGATTCCTCATCAATGGTGGAGATGTATCTCAACACCTCATTAACCTGTGGTGTGCTACGAACACCTGTAAACTCGATCACAACACTAGGTACCTCATCAACTATCAACATCTCATCATCGGGTGTATGCTCAACTGTCTCCTTTCCAGCCATGACCACTTTAATTACTTTTTCATTTTCTGTCTTGATTCTCCTTATCATCCCTGCATAATTCCACTAAATTCCCACTTATTTGTGCATTTTTTTTAGTTCACATAACTCCCAAAAGGAGAGGGACGTCTGAATTCCATGCCCTAATGATTGGTATGCCCTCCAATTTTTTTCCAATAAATCCACATCAATTACAATAATGTCTTTTCATCTTGATGCATTATCCATAACGTTGGGCATGGCTAATTTGTTGTATAATTGAGAATGGTCCCAATTCCCAATTTTGGTTTGAATCAGCTGCTCCCCCACCTCAATCATCATTTTTTGCATCCTAATCACCTCATTCAAAGTGACTTCCATGTTGTTCGATTTTAATCTTTCTTTGGATCCCATGATTTCTTAGGTTTTTATTATAGTATTGTCATCACTTGGCTTAAGGCCCACAGCTTGGCCAAGATCATGCTTTGATACCACTATAATATTATAACCAGAGAAATACAGTGAAATATCAAAAGATGAACTAGCCAAAAAATAAAAATAAACATGCAATATGAAAACTCCACAAGAAAAAAAAAATTAGAACATTGTTGAGCAGAAATAATAGAGTTGGGCCATTTTATTGAATATCCAATGAGAAGCTTAGTATGAAATATAGTGGAATGTGTGCACCTGGGCTTGATAAAGCAAGGACACAAAACCCAGGTGAGAATGAAGAAAACTTGACGCTGAAATGAATCACTGGTTGTATGCTCTTCCTAGAAATTTGTTGTTGTTTTTGCTAGAGGCAAACTGATATTCGAGGCCTCAAATAAAGAAGTTACTAATTTTGATGTTGGAGAAGAAATGGAATATCCACCCTCAAAACTTCTCCATAAACTATTAAATTTTAACAATGAACCCCTCTTACAAAACCCAGAAAAACATGTAAAAATCTTGGGTAGATTCTAGCTAATCTAAGAAAAAACCAAAATAGTGCAACGCTCCCAACCACACAACTTTGAGCCCAACCAAAAATTAATTTATTAGAAATATAAAAATCTCTTGCAAATTATTGAGAAATATTGTGCACAAATATCCTTTGGAAATACCTATCACTCCAACTAAAAACTCTCAACAAACATCAACACCAAACACCAACAAAAACTTTGTTCTCCAACCCCTGTGTAGGTTTTAAAAGAGAAATTTTGGCCCAATTAGAAGATAGAGGAACAACTTTGAAAAATGGTACCAAACTACTCCTCTAACCAATAGAAAATCTCCTGCAAATACCTGGAACTTGCAATAGAAAGATGATGCTACAAATAACCTCTGGGGTTTGTCTTCTACGCCCAGAAATAACAAATTTCTAAGTGAATACTCTGTGGTAAACTCCAATGAAAGTCCTGAAATAGACTCCCCTAAAGTGTCACTAGAGAGACACTCAAATTTCTCTGAAATGAGGGTGAAATTGTGCTTGGAAAATCCTTATGCTAAAAAACACTAGTTGACTTGGCTAAGCAGCTCAAGAAAACACTCCAATTCTAAAATTAAATGTAAAATAGAATGATCAAAATGATGTTGTAGCTTTCCTTTTATTGTTGCTTTCCCTTCCTCATACCATGGATTGATTTCTCTCACACTATGCTTTGATGCCTTGGTTTGATTCTTCCCATGGTTCGATTTCCTTTTTTGGTAACATCCATAACTTATGTCCACTTTAATTTTTCTTCTTCTTTTTCTAAGTCCTAACCATTTCCTTTATCCAAAATTTATTTAATACATCCACAACTTATTTTTTCCTAATTTTATTTATCTAAAAATATTTATTATTCGTCAAAATTGCAAAATTGAGAATTTCCCTTAGCAAAATTATTAATTGGAGACATTACATTTTATAACATAACATAGTTCTATAACTATTTTGTTCATACGTTATAACATAGAACTCTATAATTATTTAACATGTATAACATAAAGTGTTGAGATTCAACAAGAAAGATCCTAGTGACAATTAAGCACCTACACTAGGATGGAGCCTCGGGCTATTTTTAGGTGGATGTCTATTTATAGATGCATGAGAAAATTATATTTATAGATGTAGATTGCATGTCTATTTATAGATGCATGTCGACTATTATTATCCCTTAATAATAGTTGGACAATAAACAATAATTTGTTCTCAGTAAGCACTTGGAAATAGTTAACTGAAGTGGCAAATTAGTTAGCTATAGGAATTTCGAGTTAAGAGGTTGGTTGGTGGGACATGCAAATGGACTTAGTTGTAACTGAGTGATTTGAAGTTCTAACAGAGTTGGAAGTGCAGTTATGAAAGTTGTAAAGTAGTTTAACTCAGTTAAGTGAGTTAATTAACTCATTTGTGCTAGTTGTAACTGAAGATACACTAGTGAGAGATCAAGTGAATTAATTTTTAATTATTCACAATCAGTGGCCTCACATGAAACTGAAGATTTAATACTATTAACTGCATGCATGTCAAATCCAGTGGAGACGTAGTTGAGATGTAGGTGAAAGGGACAGTTGACTATCGGTTGTGACATTAGTGGTTGCACACATGCAACCACACACACATTGGATGTGCCCATGAGGATTGCATAGTCAAGGCAAGCAGGATTCCATTCTTTTAGGGATTGTTATCAACAGGGATTGTGTAGTAGAGGCAGGTTGTCTCGAGGTAGTAAATTGGCTAAGGAACTTGCCAATTTTTGCATGACAATGTGAGATAGTTAGCTCATGTACTGAGAGCTCTTGGATTAGAGCTTTGTATGTAATTGTTTCATGATCCATGCTATAATACATAATAGAAAATAGTGGGGTTTTTAGCTTTATGCTTTCCCTGTAAATTATCTGTGTTATGTGTGATTGATCTTTCTTCATGATATTGTGATTGGCGATTGTTGTTCAAATTCTGCAAAGATTTTGTAAAAGTGATTCTGTATTTAATAGTAGCTTATTATTGTTAGATCACGAGAATCCGGGCAATACATATTTTGTATTAAATTTCTACATAATTTTATTTAACATAACACACACACACACACACATATAACATAGGATGTGACATAACTAAAGCCATTTCATAAATATGTAACTAACTAACTATATATATATATATATATATATATATATATATATATATATATATATATATTTAACTAGATTATAAAGCGATAACATATCACATAGCTAGATATATTATAGTTTTATATATTTTTTTATAACATAACATAAAATTAGTTAACATAACATAGCTCTATAATTATTTAACATTATATATATAGCATGTAACATAACTATAACTATATTTCATAACTATATAACTGTATAATTATATATATCTATATATATTTAACTATTATAAAGTTATAACATCACACACACATAGATATATATATATATATATATATATATATATATATATATATATATATATATATATATATATAAGGGCTCAAGATTGAAAAACCTTTCATTGTTTCCCATCTTCTTTTTGTTGATAATCTTCTCATATTTGGGGAAGGAAAAATCACTGAATAGGAAGCCTTCTCTCACAGTTTCCTCCTTTTCTGTTCTACTATAGGTATGGAAATTAGTGTCCAAAATTCCTCCTTTTATCATTGTCATACCCAACAACAGGTCATTTTAGATGTGGGCACTTTCCTCCCTTTTAAATTGGATCTCTGGCAAAAGGTTTCTCCTAATTGGGCTTCCCCCTAAAGCCAAATTGTTACCAAGTACAAGATTGGAATTAGCTGGCCAACCGTGTGGAACATAGAATTAAACAATCGTGCTCCTACTGGCGATCTCTCTGTGGCAAAAAAATTATACTGAAAACAACCCTTCAAAGCATACTTGTTTATTAGTTTACCCTGGCAAAAATCCCAAAATCCATGGTAAACAAATTTCAATAGGTTAGCTATAAATTTCTTTGGACAAGTAAGAAAACAAAGGCAGGTATCCATATGATAAATTGGAATTTTCTAGCCACTCCAAAGAATATGGCTGGCTAGGGTTTCAAAAATATCAATTATTTTGGTTGCGCCCTTGTAATGAAAATCTTTTGGAGAATTTTTGCAGATTCTATATTGTGGAGCATATTAATCTCTGCAAATACCTACAAAAAAGATCTTTCAAGGAATGGTTCCAAGTAGGATTTGTGCTCAAATATTACTTAGTGTTACCCATTTGTAAAGGTATGTTAATTACTCTTCCATTGGTATCTGAAGGGGTAATATGGAAAGTCAGAAATGGTCATGACATTACTATTGGAAAAATATCTTTCTTCAGAGGACCTTCGGACTACCGTTTCTCTCCTAAGATCATATTTTTTCTTCATTAAGAAGGAATACACAACTTTATTCAAGCTTTAGTTGACAACTTTTAGGGCATGTAGTTGGAAAACGTAAAACTGATTCAGAGTTGGAGGTACAGGGCTCCCTAGCAATGGAATGGAATCTTTCCATTAAGATCCTTATATCAAATATGATATTTCTCTTAGATGTTGATGACTCCATTGTATGGTCTTGGAACATAAAATATGGACATATTATATCAAAATTGGCTTATGAATATGGTTTTAGCAGGACTACCCATTCTCATCCAAATTGGTGGACGAGGAAGTTATGGAATTAGCCAATTACTATGAAGATTAAGTGCTTTTCTAGGCTCCTATTGGAGAATTGTGTCCTTACCTAGGATAATCTTCTACGCAAAGGATTTAGTGGTCCTAAATCATGTTTTCCTTGTCTAAATCAGGGATAATTTTAAGGATGGAAAATTATCTTGAAGTTTAAAAAAATGGCGAATCTCACTAGTCCCTAATATGAAAAATATAAAATTTTTATTGATGTATTTGTAAAATTATTCAAATTTATAATGATATTATATATACTTTATATATAATGTTGGCTATTTTTAATGTAAAATAATTTTATATTGTAAAATTTAGGCGAATCATTTTTATAAAAAAATGGAAATTGGCGAATCTTTTTTTTAGAAAAACCATGGAAAATTAGCCCACCTACGAATATTAGCCCCTAAAATTTTCCATGGTCTAAATGGACCAGAATTTGTAAGCCATCTCTTTTTTTTGTGCTCTTTCTCCAAGTTGTTATGTTTTGATGTTCTATCCCACTTCCACTTGCTGGAGCCTAGTATATTTAACACATTTTTCTAAATATCTAGATTGGTGGGATCAAATGATAGGCCCTTACAAATCCTTTCTTGATTTCATAGCTTGGGGCATTTGTAAAGTTTGAAACAAACTCATTTTCAAAATTTAACTTCTCACCTCCTCTTTTTTACCACCCTAGATTGTTGGCCTTTTCATGGAAAATTGGAAGCCTCCTACTCCAAAATATATTTTACCCTTTAGTTTCCCTTCTCTCTCCCATGAGGCACATCTTGGTTTTTTTTATGGGATAGCCCAGAACTCTTGTTGTGTTGTTGGGGCTCTTATCCATATCATTGGGTCCTCCTCTCTCCTCATATGGGCCAATTTTGGGACTGATATAAATACAAAAGTTGAAATATTCCCTGTCTAGACCCTCTTGTTCTTCACCTCCCCTCCCTACAAGTCATTAGAGACTTTAAATGTGTCATTGAATAGATATACGATAAATCACATCTACAGGTCATGTCATTAAATCACTGGATGGACAAGATCATAGCTCTGAAGGATAAATTCCATGCTCTCAACTTCCAACACATTCACAGATCATGGAACAAAAAGGCAGACCAGTTATCCAAAAAGGAACTAGATGTGGAAGAAGGTTATATCTTCTATGAAGAGATAAGGGACTCACAAACAAAAAATAGGGGACATCTTTCCCTTCTGACTGAGACTCACTATAGCTCCCTAATGTAATCCCCTCCTGGGCTATGGTATGTCATCAAGTCCTTTTCAGAGTCACTCGCATGCTTTATTCATACTCTTTTGGACCATTTATTTTGTCAAGAATTTATATGCAAAGTTTGTGTTACATATGAGGCCAAATTATATTGATACCAGATCTATTTATTATGGACCTGCTTGGGACATACCTATGAGCGCGAGGGGATTCATAGGGACTTTGGGCATGTACCACCACCTCTAAGATTCTTTCCACTATCATCTCGAAGCTTGGTATTACTAACAGAGCTCAAGGAGTTTTCGTAGCTCGGTGGTGAGACCAAGGAGACTATTGAATACAACACACAGACTTCATTGGCTAGTGTGTGCGTTGCATTGGATGGAGGGATTAGGAGATTGCCACCACTTCATTGTGGCTCGCTAGTGCCATTATATGATGATAAATTTCTCGCGAGTTTACCCTTTGACCAAATTTTGACATATATATATATGTGTGTGTGTGTGTGTGTGTGTGTGTGTGTGTGTGTATCGTGACACTGTTCGTGAGATGTGGAGGGTGTACAACATGCGTGACATAGACCATGTACATATATTTACGAAACATTCGACTCTTATTATCAAATTATGCATAATTATTTATATTAAAATTTCTAGTTCATATTAGATTGCATCTATATTAATAAGGTCATGATAACATGTAGACACATCCCAACTATATGGATGAGATTATGAGGTCATCCAAGGGGGCAGTTGATCATCTAGGCCATCCTCGACAAGGGCATGTCTCCATGGATTCTCCTCCATCTCCACCTCCACCTTATATGTGCACTAATGTGGAGTAGAGTCATTATGTACAAGCACATTAACCAAGAGTTGAGCTCAACTTTTTTATTCCTAAGATTTCAACATATTTTTTTAAAAGCTTCACATATATGGTAATTAATTTGTAGACTAATTATAATTTTTCCTTGTCATTGTGTACACATGCCCATATATAGAGTGTCGTTGATGTCGTTATTATGTGGATACATGAGTGGGATGTTGGGTTTAGAGACATTGATGATGTAAGTCCATCGTTGGAGTCCCAATCATTGAGCCACAAGCATGGGAGAACCAATCCCAGATTCATGATCAGATCCCCATCCTATCTTACTTGCATTTGGACTCGATTGAGGTTAGTAGATTCATATATATGTAACTAAAAATGTGGTTCAAAATCATTTATTTCAATATTGTTTATTTTTTACAAATACTTATCTAATTATTTTGAATTTGAATGTGTTATATTGTAGTACCAACTTATGGACACTTACTTTCTGCGACAAAACTCAAATAGGAGTTCTGGTTGTACTTAAAGTGTCATAGTTTGTATATTTTTAAGGTCATTTCATAGGGCACATTAACATGTGTGATATAGACTTTGTATATTTTAATACATGGGAAGTTTATGGATGTACATCATGGACATTATTTTAATTTATGGAGGCTTATTATTTCACTTTATGGATGTTCATGTGATTTTTGTAATTTGTATACATTTTCATATGGATTGTTTATTGATAGACGTATTCACTATTTCAGTTTATGTATTTTTATTAGTCTTGTTTATGGATGCTCATTAATTTTTGAAGTTTATGGATCTATTAAAATTATTTTTCTAATTTAATAATTTTTCTATATACTATAACTTTTATTAGTAAAATATATGTTCAATTTTGATTTCCAGTTTCATAGACTAAGAAAATAAGTACAATCTTAAGTTATAATGCAAGCCATTTTGATACTTAAAATGAACTAAAATATGTGATGTATCAATTTAATATTGAACATGGAAAGAGTTTCAATCATGCTTCATATTCATTTGCAGAAAGTGTCTTTTAGTGAAATCAACATATATGTTATTACAATTCACTTTTTAAAATAAATTATTTGAATTATAAACTCATATATATATATATATATATATATATATATATATATATATATATATATATATATATAGTGACCCACTCATATATATATATATATATAGTGACCCACTCATATAACATTGCATCAACAACTTTTTTAAGTATTTCAATCAATTTATTATCTCAATGTTCAATTAAAAAACAAAAATAGGATTGAAATAAGTTTTATTCAATTTTAATATTTAAAGATGTCATGTAAACAACAAATAGGTTTTATTCGACATTATTTATTTCGATATTATCTACATGAGCTTAGTGATAGTTCATGATATAATTCAATCATATTGAAATTTGATATATAAGTAAAAAAATCTATATGATAACATTTCTATAATTTTATATAACATTATCAACTTTTCCAAATTTACAAGTAGTTATCCAAGTATTTTATTACAATTCACTTTTTAAAATAGATTATTTGAATTATAAACTCATCCATATATATATATATATATATATATATATATGATTTTTTTGTGACCCACCCATATACCATTGCATCGACAACGTTTTTAAGTATTTCAATCAATTTGTTATCTCAATGTTCAATTAAAAACACAAATAGGATTGAAATAAGTTTTATTCAATTAATATTTAAAGATATCATGTAAACAACAAATAGGTTTTATTCAACATTATTTATTTTGAGATTATCTACACGAGCTTAGTGATAATAGGATATAAGTCAATCATCTTGAAATTTGATACATAAGTAAAAAAAACTATATGACAACATTTCTATAGTTTTATATAATGTTATCAACTTTCTTAAATTTAGAAGTAGTTATCCAATTATTTCAATCAATTCCTTATGATAGAAATACGTTTTATTCAAATTTTGAAAACTCAAATATGATTGAAATAAGTTATATATTCAATTATAAAAGACGTGGAGATGTAAAAGTTACAAATATAAGCTGTATTCGATTTTATTTTGTTTTGGGTTATCCACAAAAGCTTAGTCATAATGCACGTCGTCAATAATTTTCTTTTACTTACACTTAAATCAATGCACAATGTTAAACTAATTACCTTGAAATTAATGTACACCATATATCTAGTTACATCAAATCAAAATATACATCTTCACAGAAATCATTGTATCTAATGCAAGCAATCAAATAGGATGAGGAATCAACATCTAAACCAAAATCAATGAATCTAATGCAAACAATCAAATAGGATTAGAAATCAACATCTACACTGAATTCAATGCATCTAATGCTGCAAGGAACCAAAATAGATTAGAAATCAACATCTACACTGAAATCAATGCATCTAATGAAATCTCAATAAAAAAAATTAGAAATTAACATCTTTAATGAAATTAATGCATCTAATGCAAGAAATGAAATAGAAGTAAAAATCAACATCTCGACATAAATCAATGCATCTAATTTGAAAGAAATAAAATAGGATTAGAAATCAACATCTGTACACTGAAATCAATGCATCTAGTGCAAGAAATTTTCTTCCCTTTTTCTCCCACCTCCATTTATATCTATATCTCCCTCCATCTCTCCTTCTTTGTCTCCCTAACTAACCCCCCCAGACACACACACACACACACTCTTAATATCTATCTATCTCTCCCTCCCTCCCTCTATCTCTCTATTCTTCTCTCTCTCTCTCTCCCTTCCATATATATCTCTATCTCCCTCTGTCTCTCTTTCTTCATCTCTCTATATCACCCTGCAAACATGCACATTGTTTCTCCATATGTTTTTCCATATCTACCTATATCTCAATCCCTCTCCCTCTCCATCTCCCTCTCTCTCCATATCCCTTGCCACTCCCTGTCTCTCTCCACCTTTATCTCTATATATGCCTTTCTTTTTACCTCCCTCTCTCTGCCCCTCCAACTTCATTTCTCTCTCTCCCTCCCTCTCAAGTCCCCTCTCTCTTCCTTTCTCTCCCACCTCCCTCTATCTCTCCCCCTCTTCACTCTCTCTCTCTCTCTCTCTCTCTCTCTCTCTCTCGATAATCCTGTAACTTTGTTGACTATCTCCTTCCCTCTCTCATTTTCCCTTGTCACTCCCCCTCTCTCTCTCCACCTTTATGTCTCTATATGTCTTTAACTTCTTCCTTCCCTATCTTTTCCTCCAACTCCATCTCTCAAGCTCCCTCTCTTTCTCATAGACTCTCTTCTCCTCTCACTATCTCGATCTTTGTGTTTACCCCTCTCTCTCTTACCTTCTCTTCCACTCTCTCTCCTCTATATTTCAAAATTTTTAAAATACTTTGACAATTAGAATATTATGTTTAAATAATTTTTATTTTATTTTGATGTCATACAACAATTTATTTATTTTATATAATACATATTTAAAATGTAAGATTTCAAATGTGTATTTTACATTCACCTAGAGGGAAAATGAGAATTTTCCATGGAATATTATCTAAAATTTTCCAAACTATTAATGTTCCAGCTACGTCCATCAAAAATACATTGAGTGTTTCGTGTCTTCCAATTGAAATTCTTTAGGTTTTATTTCTTTAAAGGTAGCTTTAGGTTATGATTACTTCAGGATTTTAAAAATATTATATATTTTATTACGTTAGATTTATAAAAAAAATAGATTAAATAAATTAACATATTGAGTGAGCTTATATGACTCTTTTTGTGTTAATGGCTATTTTGATTATGCCTATGGCGTATATCAACCACATTTATTAATGTGGTTGTGCTAGTATATATTATAATATAATAAATTTTAATATTAAAGTTAATAATATTATATTAATCCAAAATTAATAAATTTAATATTAGCCTTAAAATACATTAATATTAATTTTTTTATATTAATATCATTTCATCATTTAATTTAATAATAATAATAATATTAATAATCATAATATTTTTAAATATTAATATTAAACTTAATAAGTTTTTTACATCACATGATAACAAAAATTCTAATAAGATTTGGAATTCTAAAATAAGGTAAAAGTGTAATTTTAGATCATTCAATTTTTTTATAGAGACTCGATCGAACCCCTATTAACAACATGTATGGATTGATCGAGGGTTTACAAAACCCTCAATCAAGGTATTTGAATTTGAAATTTAGGTGATAGATTGAGCGCTTTAAGCACTTGATCAAGCCTCTTAAGTCCTAAAATCCACAATTTCAGCACCCCTCTCCAAAATTTCTTGCAACACCATTTTTTACCCTAGCGGATTTAGGGCTAAATTTGCCCTTAGTTGGCAGAGTTGCTCACATTGGATTCATGAAATAATCCTCTATACAATGACATATGAGTTTGACATTTTTGAATTCATATGATATTTTTCATCTAATTTCTTTTAAACATAATGCTTGAAATTTTTTTGAATTGCTTTAAATAGGTTGAATAGAAAATAAATATCATAAAATATACAATTTTTTTTTCCAAAAAATACCAGTGGCTTCATTTACGAGTCCTCTTCAAAATATTACTTTTGTTTTTTCAATTTATTTAAATAGTTGAAAAAAACAGAACACGTGTTTGCAAAATGCAATTGAAATATGACTTCCCTAACTTCGAAAAATAATAAAAAAATATATTTTTGCATAAAAAAATAAATTAATAATATGAAAAACTTAGCTATCTTCGTGTAGATAATTTTCATGTATATATATATATATATATATATATATATATATATATATATATATATATATATATATATATATATATATATATATATATATATATATATATATATATATATATATATATATATATATATATATATATATATATATGACTAAGTTAAATGCTACGTGAACACACACATACCTCTTAAGATTTGTGAACATTTGCAAGGACAATAATTTAATTTAGTCGAAAATTGACATATTATATGACATTAAATATTTTTGCAAAAAATATCATTAGGACAACAACATATTTCGCCACAATTTGTATTTTTACTCTGAATCAAAATTCATAGCGTCTATATGAATTTTGAGGGTTTCAATTCGATAAAAGACGAAAAACTTGAAATTTCATCGCCACATTTGGCCCAAAAGTGTAAGCCATCTTCATGATTTCACCCATATATATACATAATTAAACCCACTTATCTATATAGCTTGAATAATTAACAACTAAGGGAGGGACTTCAACTCTCCACCCAACCATAGGCTAGCTACACTGCAACTTGTTGGACCAAAGATCGCACTAAGAAGGGGGGGATGAATTAGTGTAACAACAAACATATAATTTTAATGCTTTTTCATTAATAGTTAATCATGCAGTAGTCTATCATAAGAATAAAAAAACCATTCATAAACAAGCCATAACACATAAAAAATGCATCATAGAGCCATCACATCAACATAAGAGGACACAATTTTTTACGTGGAAACCCATATGGGAGAAAACCACAAATTCTTCTTGTTCTTCAATTCATTATATAGATTTGCAAGATCCAACCTGCTAGAGGCACCCACCCCCAAAATATGTAAGAAACCAACCTCAAAAATGTGTAAGTAGCTACTCAGTGTAGGCTACAACATGATTGAGGCACCAACCTCAAAAATGTGTAAGTAGCTACTCAGTGTAGGCTAAAACATGATCGAGGCAACAACCTCAATGGAGGCACCCACCTCCTTATTCAACTTCTTGTGGAAAACTTTTCATAATATTTCAAGTTGGTTCCACTTTCTCTTCAACCAATATAAATCTTCAAAATGAATAAATTATTGTTGTCATACTATTTTCAACAATTCGTCTACCCTCTCCATACTTTGTTGCGCCCTATTCATAAATCTAGTCACATAAAACCCTTATTGAAATTTTTATTTCTATATACCTAAAACCAACTATAACCTACTCATCAACTTCCAAAACACATGCCACTGATTTTGGATATTAAGAAAACATCATCATGACTTTTTATGCCTTCAAAAATGTTCACAGTTGAACTTTGATCACCATACTTATTTTGGAATCTCATTTGGATTATAAATGAATGCAAAAACCTCCAAAATCCATATAAAACTATATTGAACTTATGAAAAAATAATCATTATAAAAAATGACGTATTTTGAACACATTCTACAAAAAGGCATTTTACAAGCTCTACAAAATCGACTAATTGTTAAACATAATGGTTAAATACAACACACCAATAACCCTTATATAAAAATAATAATTTTGATCAAGTCTGACTATACTCAAACCCATGCCTTGCATTGAACAAACCATACCACATAACCAACTAACCTAATCATGGAGTTGTGACCTGTGGGAGAGACGTTATTACATATTTAGAACTTGGTACTTGAACCAAAAACTTGTGTCAACCCTTTGTAGGAAGTGTCACTGAATCCCATATATATATATATATATCTATATATATATATATATATATATATATAACAATCACTCGACGACTCAAACCATCCAAGAATCACACAACAAATAAATCCTGCCCCCACTTCAACCTCAGCTACAACCACATATGTTTTCAATTCAATTTGGATTATTGTTCTGGAGTTTTGAGTGCTGCCACAACTCAATATAACCTTTGTTCCAAAACCATTAACGCGCGCATAACTTGGGGATTAGCCCTCCAACAATAGAACCATACACACACACACACACACACACACACACACACACATAACAACCACTCGAGGACTCAAACCATCCAATAATCACAACAGATCAATCATGCCACTACTTTGACCTCAGCTACAACCACATATGTTTTCAATTCAATTTGGATTATTGTTCTGGATTTTTGAGCGCTGACCACAACTCCATATAACCTTTGTTCCAAAACCATTGACGTGCACATAACTTGGGGATTATCCCTCCAACAATAAAACTATAACCATATGACCTCATTAAAATTTGCATTCAAACTTTTTCTTTGTCGATATGAGCTTACCATGTGACCTTATCCTAGGGGTCTATGGGCGTCTGCATGATGACAACATGCTATGTGGCAGCCCATGAAGGGTGCTACATGTCACCAATTTTTAACTATTTGACCAACTAAAAACTGCCATTTGGACTTGCCGAGTGGTGATCCCTGGAGGTGCCACATCTTCCTTACTAATGTCATCTTATCCAATCGAAATGCACCACATAATCTTGGTGCCACATCATAGTTGACTATGCAGGCAGACACGTTATTGCCATATCATGCAACCACTAGCTGCCACATGTCATTGTTGGATAGGCCAATGACCTTAGTTATACTTCATAGGTTTTGCTTCCATCCACCTTTCAAATTCTTCAACCAAACAACTTATTGATTTGATGTGAAAAAGATGCTCGACTTGTAACACGTTAAACTTTGTGCATGTTCAACTACAATCTATCTTAGGTTAAAACACTGAACCATGGATCCACCCAAAATTTGTGCATTGTTTAACAAATTTGGTGATTTTGAGTTTTACCCTATAGTTGAGGTCCTTCGCCTGATGTTGATCTTAAAATGGCCATAACTCCTCATCCAACAAGATTTTTTTAGAGCATGATATACCATTGGAAAGGTCTCGATGAGGATAGACCAATCATGTTGTTGACTTCACCTTATGAGGGAATTTAAGAGATCTAACTGTCATACTTCTTTCTTTAATTCATGAATGATACTACTGCTATATTTGACATCCCCTTTGACATCAATGACACTTTTTTTCATTAATGACAATACTATGTGCAACACAATCTTTCTTGCAGCTAACCATCCCCAACCAAATTCAATGTCCAAGGAGTTAAGTGCTCAAGGGAATTCAGACCAACATCAATCAATCATATCATATAGGAATCTGGAGCTCACCCTGTCTGCACTTTGTGATTACAGTATCATATCCCACATTGTGTGCATCTCCTCAAACAAGTATCGAGAATGCACTATATTTCTACCTACTAACCTTATGGGTATCCAAATCACATAGAGTTCACCCACTTTGTTAAATAGGAATTCAGATTACATAGTGTGGTAGAGTACATAGTGTTACCACCTTCTCAACCTTGCACGTTTCCAGAATACAAAATGTCTCCACCTTTTATTTTTTTAGTGTGATCTTGACTCTTGCACTCCTCAACATCCTCCTACTCCTGCACCAAAGATGCTCTTGTGTGTTCTCTTACCGCAAGTTCTCTCGCAATTACAATATTCTCTTTCTCACATACAATGCACGTTTCTCAGGCAATTTCCTACATATCAGAGCATGTCATTCCCACACACACTCAACTTACCACCAAATACCCAAATCATGTATGAATGAATGTCTTCTCTTTTTGTCATGTTCGAATGAATGTCTTCTCTTTTTGGTGGCCTCTTTTCTTCTTCCAACCCTCTTTTCCTTCTAGCATGTTGACCACCCAACACGTTCCATGATGGTAGAGGTGGTATGGGGCTTGTCTTCCACTTAGAAAGCCCACACTCCACCTCGTTACATGTTGTGCATACCATTAAACCCAGTAGGAAAAAAATTGGTGGCATATTAAATGAATAACCTGAATTTACCCATTTCCAAAGCAACTCCTCCTCAAACTTTGAATTCGAGTCCACTTTTGAATCAATATTTACATTTCTACATTATTTACATGAATTACAATTCATAACAATGTATACAAAGAGAATAACACAAAGGGTTCTCAGAAGAAATAAATTTCGATTCTTTTACAACTTCACCACATGAGGATGTGATTCACTCGAGATTTTCAAGAGTTTCAGCAACTTCAAATGCAAATTCCTTATCCGGTTATGACTGTAGTGGATTGCATGGTGTCCATTTGGCTTAAAAGATTGTATGTGCTATCTTCACAGCTTGAAGTAATGTTTCACGTGCCTATGTTTTGTTCTTTGTTTCTATAGTTATCCTAGTGGGAAGCCTGTAATTAGACTTTTACCCAATATTGTTCAATGGTCGGCCTAATAATGATGTGCCTTAGTTTGTGTAAGCATTACAGGATACATTTTTAAAAATTCACTCCCTTTATTAACTTGTTATTTTGCTAATGCCGTGGGAAAAGCTTTGATTAGTATTTTAGTTTTGCATGATTTGTATACAAATATTTTGGGTCAAATCCAATACTTGAAATGGTAATGATTTCTTAGCTGCCACTCAAAACTATGCGTTAAACATTTTCTACAATGATTAGCAACATATACAAAAGACCGATCGGTTTCAATGTCTTTGATTTACCAAACACAAGAAATATGATCTGAGGCGATTTAAACATTTCCTGTGTTTCTAAATTTAATCTAGATTAGCAACGTCACAACAGTTAATCAGATTTAAAGATATATGATTTATAAATTATACAGAACTATTTTTCTAAGAATGACAAATAATATGATTATAAAAGAAACGGAGCAGTTTAACCACGCGAATATTTGAATTTTTCATCATTAACATTGCATCTACTCTCATCCATTGCCTCCCTCCACGACTTCTCACTCTTGACTTTTGTGGGCCGCCATGGTATTCATTGTTTCTTCTTCTTAAATTTATGGCTGTAAGATAAATATGGATAAATCTATAGTATATATGTTGATATTTATAGGTATGTATCTATGTATAATTTTTCATTGTTTAAATTGCATTTTTGAATGTATAAATAGATTCAATCTCTTGAAAATTTTCTTGTATATTCGAATTGTGTATTACACAACTTAAACTTGTAAATCTAACAAATTTTTGTTGGATTTTAACTAAATTTTTCAGTCAAAATGTACAACAATTAGATAACTTGGAATGCTTTAACCAGATTTTATTTTTATTTTTCTAATTGTTATCTATATATATAACGAAGATAATGATTAACATCCACTAAGATAAATGTGGTCTATTTGATCTTATGTATATAATATATATATATATATATAATTGACATATTGTTCACGTTTTAATCTTTTGCTTGCTATTGATTTTTTTTTTTTTTTTAATATTTTATTTCTAATCCAAGTTGAATTATTATTATTAATATATATTATTTTTTTTAAGTCATATTTAAATTTTACTTGTAATCTTAGCAACATGCTTTTTTGTTCTGAATATTATGAAAATTTAGGAAAAATTTAAATTCAGCAAGAATTTTTGTAAATCCTCGTTACAAGTGTCAAACTTCAAGATTTTGGGTTCCCACATATTTTTGATGGTGGTCAATTCATTTCCACTCATGATTCAAACACTTCTAGCTAAATTTTTTGAAATTTGTTTGCCTGGATTCCTACCACTTTTGACCTCCAAGGCAATTCCTCAGCCTCGGTAGTCTTGTCCTAAATTTTATGATAAAATTAAATGAATTGCCTCACTAGTCTTGTCCTAAATTTAATGATAAAATTAAATGATATGCATATCTTTAAAGACAAAATTGATTTTTTTTTTAACTTCTAACGACTCTTCTTTGGGTTTTGTAGTATTTTATTATGGTCAATATTGGTTTTTTTCTCATTTTCTTTTTATATAAAGTTGATATTAAAATATATTAGCTAACATAGATATTCAATTAGTTTATTAAGTCCTCTTGAAATATTTTTAAAAGTATTAAAATTATTATTTTTATTTCTCTTTAAAGTTGATATAAAATTTTGTTACATGAATATCTAAATATTTTATTTATGGTGGAGAGTGAGAGTGAAATATTTTTACATCTCTTTCATACTTGGTTACTTGGTTGTAACATCAACAATCAACATAATACAATGAAAATGAGATTATCGATGTTTTATAATGTTTTTAGTTAAAACTAACTAAACATGTATATTCATTTATGGTATTTTAGTAAACATTAAAAAAATTACACATAGAGTTGTAAGAAAATTAAGTAAATAGAAAATTTATTGAAATTTAAATGTGGAGGCAAAAAAAATGTTTTATAATAATGTTATGCTTTCTTCTAATTTAAATAGTATTAAATTTTATAATTTTTTAAATATATATTTTTGAATTGAGACAGACTATACACATACAAAGCATGCTTCGTTTTATTGAATTATAGTGTTTGACTTTTTATGGAAAGAATTTGATTGGATTCTGTACCTATTAAAAAAAATGTTTGACTTTGGTAAAATGCAAATGTATTTCGGTATTGGAACATATTTTCACCGTCCATTAATCACCACATTAGAAACAAAATACTTGATAGACATATAGACATATACAAATGGCTTTGTTAACAAATTCGGATCAAATTGTCAATGGATATGACAACCGAAGAGAATTAAGTGTTTCTTAATAAAGTTGTACTTTTAAAATACAGATACAACCTTCCTCAAACCTAAATGCAGTGGTGTTTGACATCAATTCCCTCACCTGTAATTGGCAATGTCCCTATGCTCCTATGGGCCATTGTTGTAAGAGTAATTGGCAATGTCCCTAGACCCTAACGCGCTATTGTTGTAAGAGTGTTGTTGTGACACTAGGAAATAAGAAAAAAGTGATGGAAGCATTTTAAACTAAAAATTTAATTAGGGAGCATATACCTGCACTTTATTTTCGGTACCATAACAAATTGAGATTTGATGAGATATTTACCTAGAGTATTACTAAAGACATTTTTGTTGTTTAACGATGTTAAGAATATTTTTCCTAATGCCTACACTCATCATTGCAGATTGCACCGTTAAGAGTGGTCAAAGATTCAGAAATGGTGCAGCCAGCCATTGCGTGATACTGGATACAATTAATGTGTTACATTTTTGCAATTTGGCCTTTGTCAGTAATAATTTACACTCACAGGTGGTTGTGGATGGAAACCGCATGAGAAAGGGATAGTAATAGTGATCCACAAAAGTTGAGTATATTGCAAAAATTTCTGGATTATTCACAGTGTTAAGAAATAATGGTTGACATTTCGAACTCCAATGGGGATCTATCTTCAGGACAAAATCTTGTCTAGGAGATGGATCCCCATTGGGATTCGAAACTTAACACTATGGATAATTCAGAAATTTCTGCAATAAACGAAAACCACAAAAGCTTAAAAACCATACAAGTTTTTTTGTTGTTGTAAATTTAGTAGTTCCTTACCATTTTCTATTTATCAAAAAGATAGATCAATTGGCAACATATTGACATTTGGTGACCTCAACCTACCTGGAGGAAACCAGGTCTGTTGGCCACCTTAGAGCATAAAATGCCATCCAAAATTGAAAGTGTTTCTTTCGTCTACTTGGTGCTATGGCCATTTTACTGTTTACTACAAAATCTATTAGATAACATGAAAAATAAAATCTATCCTCAAAAATCATATTAACTTCAAGCATCATATGTTAACCATATGAAGAATCAATCGGTGCTGGGTCTTTTGCTGTAGAGCTCGGCATGTCAACTTGTTTCATCCGTTGAAGTTGCCTTTCGATTCTGCCTATGCGAGCTGTGGCATGATACTGTGACACCCTTATATCCTGGATTTCATTTTTGATTTCTTGTAGTATTGAAACCACTACGACACTGCCTTCACTTTCCTGTAAGCTTTGCAGAGCTTTAGCCGGAACACATTTTAGAGTCCAATATGTATAGATGGATTGATGAAAGAGAGATAGTCACCCTCTTGTATTCTCGGGGTCAACAACAAAATCCATGTTTTCCTCTTGGGCTTCTATGTCTTCTTCCTTACTGTTACTTTCTCTCTCCCATCCTTGAATTACATTCCGAATTTGCGGAGGATTACCGGCTGAGTAAACTTCGAAGAGATTATCCATTATCTCTTTCTTCGTCCTTATGCCTCTCTTACTAGGCTCAACCATGTTTTTCGAAAGCTTCTTATTTCCTTTGTCCTTAGGTTGTTGCTTTACTAATTGCCCTTTCACCATTGTTTTCCTCGGACTGAGGATCTTGAACCACTACTGGCCTAAACCTGCAAATTTTGTGAGAGGGTCTGTAGAAGGTGGAATATTAGAAACAAAGAACCCAGGAAATTCAATGAGTCGCCCCACTATAATGGAGTAAGACATGAAGATATCCATGCATATCCTATTACAGAGACATATAATTAAACTAGTGTGACCAAAATCCTTGCTGGTTGGCAAAAGCAACTGACCAGGCTTATCATTACTACTAATCTCCCTGTCTACCATTTCAGAGAGAGAATTTACCAACTTGACATGGAAGAGAACTAAAGTGGGATAATGACGAACCCAATTTCTCAATTTATGGGCATGAAGGGAAGAGGTATAATCACAGACGCCTTCCAGTTTATCCTGGCACTGCATGCATAAGGTTTCATACAACTGAGATTGGTTATCAAGGCTTCCATGACATACAGAGGTATGAAAAAGATGAGCTGAGAAACATTGGATGAGCAAACGAAATACCATAATCTTATAGGGGGTTCTAAAACAGGGGTTAAAGTCCTGCTGCGGGATAAACAGGTTCCAGGCAAAATCATTTCCAAATATGACATACAGATGCTTGTTATCAGAGTGATTATTTATACTACCCTTCCCACAACAACAACGATGCATACCTTCTACCCTTCCTATACCCAGACAGTTTCCATTGTTTTCACTATGTAAAGGTAAATTGACGAGGATAAGAACCAGAGCCATAACATGCCACTGAACCTGAGGGCGTGACGGTTGCAGAGTTGCCCCAACGTGACCTGTAGTCTTTCCTTCTGCTCCTCAGCAAGATTTGTTTCCATAAATAATGTTCTTCCCTTGAACCGCTTCCTTTCTTAACCTTCTCCGCTACTGTTTCCCAAACGTAAATCATAAAGTGAACTCATTGGTAATAGTGAGAGAGGTACACCTGAACCTACAGATTCTACACTTTAAATTGAAAACCTAGAAGATCAGTCTTTCACCTTCACAACCATCAACAACTGTTCTCTTAACACCGACTATCCTATCACCTTCAAAAAACAAATATTTTTTCAACCAAAATCATGTCACCTTTAACCCACTCAAACTTTATCGTATTTACAACAGTGATGTCAAAATTATAATTGCATGGAGACACTCTACTACCCACTCTGACATGTGTAATGTATGGATGTCATGTTTAAAAAATTGAAATTATAATGTTTATAATAAATAAAATATTTTAATATTTATTTTAAATAATATATATATATATTACAATATGTTTTACATAAGATGTGTAATTCGTGAAAAGGTCACACGTGGTTATTTTAAGAATGGAACTCTACCAATCGATCTAACTTTTGTGGCTATTTTTATATCAATTTTATAAATAAAGAAACTAATTGAAGGTAAAAATTATTTATCTCATTTTATGTTGTTCGTTTTTATAATAATTTGTATTATTTGTTCCATGCTCAACATGGAGTTGACACATGAAGTTTACAAAAATTTAAATTATAATAACAAGATATTATTTTGATGTCAACCTTAAATAAAATATTTAATGTCACTCTAAGATATATATATATATATATATATATATATATATATATATATATATATAATCCATCTTAACCACTAATCTAGCAAGTCTCAAGAGGATTTAAATCTCTTGAGGTGTAAACTTCTTTTAGAGTGTAAAATCTACAAAAAGAGATTGCACCTCTACAAATTTTATCCCTCTTGGCATTTAACAAATCTATGACTAAGATGGATCTATAATGGTTTCTTAATATGTATAATTTTTTATTTCTTAGATTTCATATTTGAATACATAAATGGATTTAACACCTTGAAAATTCCTTAAAGAACTTGGATTGTATAGACTACACAACTTAACATGTAATTCCAACAAATATTTGTTGGATTTCAAACAAAATTGTTAATCGAAATACAAAATAGATAGATTCCTTTAAATATTTTATCTATAAATTTGTTTTTCCAATTTATTTATATAATATAAAGATTTTTTTTTAATCATATATATTTTATCTATAGTCTACATTGAATTTTTTATTATTACTAATATTTTTTATATGTCATTTATTGATTTCACATTAAAATTGAATGATTTATAATGCACCTAGAATCTCTAGGAGGAGACGAAATGGCTTGGGTTTCTTCCTGTGTTTTTTGTCTTGCTGCTGCCATTGAGCATTAGCTTAATATTGATGCAAATAGAAATTGTGTTTTAGGATATCAACGTATCCAAAGCAAGTATGAAGAGGATATCACAATTTTTGTAATTTGTTGCACGAGGATTGGAATGTCGCCTCACAGCTCAGGATTTTTCCTCGTTGTCATGTTTTTTGTTGTGATCTCACCTTAGAGGAAGGGTCTCTTCTAAGTCATGATGGAATGGCCATTTTCCTCCTCACTTCCCGATTCACATTTTTAAAGACTCAAACAAGCTCTTTTTCCCACTTTAGTTGTAGATTTTATCCATCATCCTTCAGATATGGTTGAAAATGTGGAGGACCTTTGGTTATAGTGTGTTTCTGTGGCTCTTTTGACACAAACAATCAATAGGTATGCTTTGACACTGAACCTTCAAGTTGTGGCCCAATTCCCGTCTATCAATTTGTTTGTTGATAGGGTTGTGAGGTTTATCTCAACCCCATGGCTCCTAGATCCCATTTTATTGCAAATTGGGCTAAGGAATGATATGGTAAATCAAATTTGATATGATTCAGGCCATATCTAGTGCCAAAATAACATTTGATGAGGTTTTCCAAAAAAATTCAAAGTCTCCAAGCAGAAAAAAATTCATGCTCGATGCTCAAGATTTAGATATGTTCAGGATTTAGATCTAGTATGGAAGAAGTGCAAAAAGCCTTGGGCATTCCGACAAATTTTCAGAGTCTGATTTACAAATGCAAGCTTCTAACAGACAACATCTATTTTCAATAATATAATATCACTCATAACTCAATTGTTATCATAAATCTAATATTGCAGGGTGGAAGTACAAAAGCAAGTGGGTCTTCTCCCCATAGAAATGCTAATGCAGATCCCAAGAAAAATAATGGACCTACTTCATTTTAGGACACACTCAAAGGGAAGAATGTCATTTTAACCAAACTGTCTTCTTATTTTCATGATCCCTACATAGTGGAGAAAATGGGCAGGATATCAGCTTTGGAGTTATATCCCAGATATAAAAATTGATTTTATCGATCTTCAACAAACGATATTATTATGCCGATTTAATGGATGGTTGAAACTATAAGAATTATTTGCTTAGGTGCACTCTTCTTGGAAAAATAAGTGTGATATCTATTTGTGCTCAAAAGGTTTCTTCATAGTACATTTTGGGACACAACAAAAAAGGGACAAAGCTGTCAATGAAGGTCCATGGTTTTGGGGTAGAGATGGGCTCTTTGTAACCCCATGGTTCCAATATTTGATGCAAAAATAATGGTTGTAATAACAATGCAAGTTTAGGTAAGGTTATCAAACCTCCATCTTCCCTTCAGGAATATTCTAGTATTGGATTCCATTGGAAATATTCTCAGTAAGTTCAAAATAACACACACAAATAAAACATCAAAGGGAATTTTTTATTTTTCCTAGAACCTGCGTTGTGATGGACCTAAGTAAGGGTCTTCCAGATCGTATCTTATTAAAACATGTAAATTTTGAATGGTCACAGGTGCTTAATTATGAAAACACGACTTTCAGATGTAGGCATTATTTCTAAATAAGGCATCTACAAAATTCCTGCCCTCAAGCAAAAAAAACCTCCAAAAAAGAAAAAAAAAGTAAAAGGTCCTAAGTAGAGGAGTTGTCAACTTCCAAATAATACAAAAGAGGAAGAGAAACTGATCCTAGAAAAATTTGAATCAAGGTAATGGAGGGGAATAGATCAATAATGGTCCAAGAGAATACATCCAAATGGGGACAACTTCAAGGGAGATAATTGTCTCTAAGAAAATGAGTAAGGAAGTGCACTTAGAAATAGAGGCGGGGGAGATAAAGGGCTCCCATGTATCCAAAATTTCGGATTTGAACAAAGAAGTTCCTCCACAAGTGATAGAAAATTAGCTGACAATAGTTACATCCACTTCCAACCAATACATTTGGATAAAATTGGAAAGGAAAAAGGGGGGAAATAAATTAATTTTATCATACTTAACCCCAAAATTTATTTCTTTTGTTTTATTTTTATTTTCTTTGCTTATATCTTTACGATGGTTCATCAGTTGTTTGGATGATATTCATTTAATTCCTTTTTCCATATACAAATTGAGATTTGTCCTTTATTTTTTACGTTGAATAAAGTTATGATTTTTCTTCCAAAAAATATATTAAAATTTAATTATTTATACATCTTCCTTTATATTACTCAATTTAAGAAGTAAATAAATTGTTTATTTTTATTTACTGGTTCTCTTTGGATTTTGAAACATCATATATATATATATATATATATATATATATATATATATATATATATATATATATATATATATATATATATATATATATATATATATATATATATATATATATATATATATATTCTATCTATATATGAATTTGATATTAAAATAAATTACTTCTTCTCTTTGGGATCTATTTGGGCATTGGGTACCACCCTGGGAAGAAAGTTAGCCTCTCTTCCCAAAGGTAAAAGAGAGTTTGAAGAGAGTCAGCACCAGGGGAAGAAAGTTAGCTTCCCTGCCCAAAGGCAAGAGAGATGTTGAAGAAGAAAGTTAGCCTCCCTGCCCAAAGGCAAGAGAAAGGTTGAATAAACTTAGCGCTAGTGGAAGATTCAGCTTCCCTGCTTGAAGGCAAGAGAGAGGTTGAAGAAGAAAATCAACTTCTCAGTCCTCAGTATAGACTCACTTAATAGCACAACAAGTTACTCTATTCTAAAGCGTAAACATGTCAACATATGAGACTTGAACTTAGGTGGGGAGGATAACAACTTGAGGAAAGGTTTTCACCATGAGAAATTTGATCCCTCTTGGCACTTGATAGATCTAGAGTTAATAAGGATCTAGGTTGGTTTCAATCATGCGTGGTCACACAAAATTTGTTGAGCATCTAATTATTCTGATCATTTTAAACAAGTTAAATGAATTTAAGATTAATATGGTCGTTTTAATTTTAAATTTTTTCATTTACCTCAATTTGTTGAAATGATAGAGATTACTAATAATTTGAATGATGAAAAATTATGAAATAAAAATTTTAAATGCAAAGTGGCAATGCAACAATGTTGAATTATAGAAAATGTGAATAATAATCTAATGTAGTCAATTACAAATAATTTTCATTGTGATAAATATCAAACTATTTTCGTCTACTATTCTTATTTTCACACCTATTAGTTTTTTCACCTTTTCATATCGATCATATGAAAAGGGAGGTTGAAATTGTAGACCATTCAAACCTTTAACTCAAGCTATCACAATAAATGGCATACCTTGTCCCTTCTACTATCCAATATTAATAACAGCTTTCTCAAAATCAATGATTGTGACTTGTGGAGTGTGAAACCCCAAGTAAGTTTCTATGCTAGTTGTTTTCTTTTACCTCATTTGAATGCAAAGTGATTAAAACATTTAATGATGGGAAATTGGAATAATAAGAATGTAGTCAATCACAATTAGTTTATAGTTGTAAGAAGCAAACATTTCAGATAAGTGAACACTTTATTGAAGATGAAATTTCAAGTATTTTATTTATGGTTGAATTACTATAACATAGATATCAATGCATGTCGTCAATAATTTTTGTGCTTAAAGTGAAATCAAGGAACACTATTAATCTAATTACTTTGAAATTAATGTGCATCATACATCTAGTTACATCAAATCAAAAATCAACATGTACGCTAAAATCAATGCATGTAGTGTAAGAAATCATATAGGACTAGAAATCAACATCTACATTGAAACGAATGCATCTAATACAAACGATTAAATATGATTAGAAATAAAAATCTACACTAAAATCAATGCATCTAGTGTAAGCAATCAAATAATATCAAAAATAAAAAACTACACTGAAATCAATGCATCCAATCCAATCAATCAAATATGATTAAGAATCATCATCTACTTGAAAATCAATGCATATATTTCAGTGAAAAACCAAAATATTCATGGATTTCTAAATTCAACATATTTCACCTTTTGTAAAAGACTTACTTCCTCTACCTTTATTGTTAATAATGTTCAATATTACATAATACTATATAATATATGTATTTGTCTTTGTGCATCTCTTTCTTATTCCCTCTCTCTCCCCTCTTCACCTATGTGTCTATCTCCCTCCCTCTTTCCCCATCTCTCTCTCTCTCTCTCTCTCTCTCTACAACTCCCTCGATATCTCCTTCTTTGTCTCTATATCTCACCTCCCCAAACACACACGCTTTCTCTATCCATATATATCTATCTCTCCCTCCCTCCCTCTCTTTGTCTCTCTCTTTTTCCCTCTCTCCCCCTTCCATCTATATATTTATCTCCCTTTGTCTCTTCTTATTTGTCTCTTTATCTCACCCCATAAACACTCTCTCTCTCTCTCTCTCTCTCTCTCTCTTTGTGTGTGTGTGTGTGTGTTCCCCTTCTCTCTCTCTCCACTTTTCTCTCTATGTATCTCTTCTTCACTCCCTCTCTCCTCTCTCTCAAGTTCTCTCTCTCTTCCTTCCTCTCTCTATCTATCCCCCTCTCTCTCTCTCTCCACCCTGCAAATATATCACTATGGTTGAATGCATGATTTTTAGCCAAATGTGGCGACGGAATTTTAAAATTTTACTCTTTTTTTGAATTTAATCCCTCAAAATTCATACATGCATTGTGAATTTTGATTCAGAGTAAAAATAAAATTTGTGGAGAATTATATTGTTGTCTTAATGATATATTTTTTAAAAATTTAGTGTCATATAGTTTGTCAATTTTTCATTAAATGAAATGCTTGTCCTTGCAATTTTTCGCACCTCTTAAGAGGTATGTGTGTGTTCATGTAGCATAACTCAGTCTAAAAAGTGTAATTTTAATATATATATATATATATATATATATATATATATATATATATATATGAGCATGATCTACACTAAGAGTACTAAGTTTTATTATTTTTCTAAGTTGGTGAAGTAATATTTCAATTGTATTTTGCACACAGGTGTTCAAGTAATTTTTTTTTTTAACTATTTAAATAAATTGAAAACCCAAGAGTGTGCTTTTAAATAGGACTCGTAAACAAAGATAATGGTATTTTCTGAATTTTTTTGTTGTGTATATTTGATGTTATCTATTTTATATTTAGCCCCTTTGAAATTGTCCAGAAAAATTTCAAGCATTATGTTTAAAATAAATTAGATGAAAAATATCATATAAATTAGAAAATTTCAAACTCATATGCCATTGGATAGAGGATTCCTTCATGAATCCAACATAATCAACTTTTCCCCTTAAGGAAAAATTCTACCCTAAGTAAAGAAATCTGCAGCTCGATTGAGCACTTAAAACACTCGATCGAGTGTTTGAGTTATAAGTTCAAATAAATTGATCTAGGGTTTAATAAAACCTTGATCGATACATTTACGGGGTAAACCAATAGCTAGATTGAGCTATCTGACTCGATAAAGCCTTTGCAAAAATAAAGTTTTCCAAATTTCAAGGAAGTCTTATTTTTAGGGATAGGATATGTATGTGAACCCCATAGATTTAGAATCAAGAAAGATCTAAAATTTAATCCATTAATAATAACCAAGTTGATATATTATTGTTTTACTTAAAATAGAAATTCAACTAGAACTAGGTTATGAACAACATTAAAATACTTTTACGTTATTAATAAATTCCATTTGTTAACTTAATCTAAAGCATGGAAATATTCACACACATGCTTCATATTGGATTGTAAAAAAGTGAAACATATATATATATAAGCTCTTGTAGATAACCTCAAAAGAAATAAAAATAGATAACAAATATTCGTAGTTTACATTTTGACATCTTTTAAAATTGAATAAAGCATATTTCAATCATAAAGAATCGATTGAGATACGTGGATATCTAAATAAATTTAGGAAAGTTGAAAAAAATTATACAAAATTATAGAAATGTGATCATATATTATTTTTTAACCTATATTAAATCCCAATACGATTGACTTATATCATGTTATGACTAAGCTCTTGTAGATAATCTCAAAAGAAATAATATTGAATAAAAATTATTTGTTGTTTAAAAACATCTTTTAAAATTGAATAAAACTTATTTCAATCCTATTTTTAATTGAAACTTGAGATAAGGAATTGATTGAAATGCTTAAAAAAGTTGACCATGCAATGGTATATGGGTTGGTCACAAAAATTTCCTAATATAGCTTTTTAATTATAATATGGTTTACTTTAGAATTTAAGTAATTTATTTTTAAAATTGAATTGTAATAAATACATGTTGAATGCACTAAAATACACTTTCTACACGCTATTATGAAGCATATTTGTAATTCTTTCCATGCTCAATATTAAATTGATACATGATATATTTAGCTCATTTTAAGTATCAAAGTGACTTGCATCATAGTAAAATTGCACTTATATAATGTTATGAAGAATATGTTATAGATAACCTCAAAATAAATAAAATTGAATAAAACTTATTTGTTGTTTACATACATATTTTAAAATTGAATAAAATGTATTTCAATCCTATTTGTGTTTTTCAATTGAATCTAGAGATAATAAATTGAATGAAATACTTAAAAGAGTTGGACATGCAATGGTATATGGGTGGGTCGCAAAATTTTCCATATATAGATTTTTTAAATTATAATATAGATGACTTTAGAATTCAAATAATTTATTTTTAAAATCGTTGTAATAACATACATGTTGTCATTGCACTAAAAGACACTTTATACAGGTCAATATGAAACATATTTCTATTTCTTTCCATGCTCAATAATGAACTGATACATGATATATTTTAATCCATTTTAAGCATCAAAGTGACTTGCATCATAGTAAGATTGCACTTATATCATGTTATGACTAAGCTCTTGTAGATGACGCCAAAAGAAATAAAACTTGAATAAAACATATTTCAATCGTATTTGTGTTTTTCAATTGAACATTGAGATAAGGAATTGATTCATATACTTAAAAGAGTTGGCCATGCAATTGTAAATGGGTTGGTCTCAAAAATAGATATATATATATATGGATGTCAATAGAATTCAAATAGTTTATTTTTAAAATCATTGTAGTAACATACATGTAGATTGCACTAAAAACCACTTTCTATAAGCCAATATGAAGTATATTTGTAATTCTTTCCATGCTCAATGTTAAATTGATACCTGATATATTTTAGTTTATTTTGAAGTATCAAAGTGACTTGCATCATAGTAAGAATGTAATTATATCATGTTATGACGAAGCTCTTATAGATAGCCTAAAAAAAATGAAAATGACTTATTTGTTGTTTACAAGACATCTTTTAAAATTTAATAAAACTTATTTCAATTTCATTTGTATTTTTTAAATAAACCTTGAGATACGCAAGTAAATTTAAGAAAACTCATAAAATTATATATAAAATTATAGAAACATATATCATTAATTTGTTTTTGGTATTAAATTCCAATACATATATGACTTAAATATTATGTTATAACTAAGCTATTGTATACGACCTCAAAAGAAATAAAATTGAATAAACTTATTTGTTGTTTACGAGATATCTTTTAAAATTGAATTTAAAACTTATTTCAATCCTATTTGTATTTTTTAATTCAACCACTATATATTTTAGTTAATTTTAACTATCAAAGTGACTTGCATCATAGTAAGATTGTACTTGTGTTCTTAGTCTATGAAACTAGAAATCAAAATTGTTATATTTTTTAATAAAAGTTATATTATATAGAACAATTTTAAACTAGAGAAATAATTAACAAATCCATAAACTGAAATTTAATGAACATCCATAAACAATATTAATAAACATCCATAAACTGAAATAATGAATGTATCAAATAAATTTCCCATATGAAAATATATACAAATTACATTACATGAACATCCATATACTAAAATAATAAGCATCTATAAACTGAAATAATGTTCATGTACATCGATTCTATTGTGCAAAGTAATCATTCATAATCCGATATTGCAATATAACACATTCAAATTCAAATTAAGCAGATCATTATTTGTACAAATAAACAATCTAGAAATAAATGATTTTAAACCACATTTAATTACATGTATGAATCTACTAACCTCACTGGATACCAAATGCAAGTTAGGTAGGATGGGGGTCTAATCAATCTAGGTTTGGTGCTCCCTAGCCTGTTGCTCAAATATTGGAGCCTTTGTCAATGGAATCGCATCGTCAACTCCTCTATACCCAACATCCCACACGTGTCCCTATAACTATGACATCGACAACACTGCATATCGGCTTATGTACACAATGGAAAAGACAAATTATAATTAGTCTACGAATTAATTAGCATGTATGTAACTTTAAAAAAAAATGTTTTTACCTTAATTGTTGGTCCATGTGTCTATACATAGTGACTCCCCTCCACAAGAGTGTTATGAGGTGGAGGTGTAGGAGAATCCATGGAAACATGCAAGGATGGAGCCTACTTTGGTTTATAAACTTCCCCCTCGAATGATCTCATAAGAGCATCCATGTAGCTGGGTTGTGTCTACATGTTATCATGAACTTATTAAGATAAATACAATCTAATACGAAATAAATTTTAATTTAAATAATTATGTATAATTTGACGATAGGAGACAAAAGTTTCGTATATATGTACTTGGTCTGTGTCATGTGAGTCATGCACTCTCCAAGTGTCACAGATGACATCACGACACATACATGCATATGAAAAAAGTTGGTCAACAAGTAGACTCGAGAGATATGAATCATCATATAATGGAAATGGCAGGTCACAAGGAAACGGTATGTTGATCTTTGCACACAATGTGAGATGTGAACTGACCAATGTCGTTTACATGTTATTTGCAATGGTATGCTTGGTGTCAGTGTCGATTTGTGACGACTCCTCTAGCTCTGTAATTAATACCATGCTACAAGATGATAATGGAAACAATCTTGGAGGTGGTGGTACATGCCCAGGGTCCCTATGAGCCCCAACACAATCATAGCTATGTTCCAAGCCAGTTCCATAAAACACAGATCTAGTGATAGTGTAATCTGACCTCACATGTAGCACGAACTCCGCATATATACGCTTTTCAAAGTAAATGGGGACCTGGTCATGGTGGAGGAATTGGCCCCAAGCTCTAATGAATCGATCATAAAAAAAAGGGGTCGCAACAACATCCTTAAAATATTTGAGTGGAATCAGACCTTGATGTCTAGCAAAATGCTCCGAAGGGATGTCGAAAAACTCCCTACAAACATCAATGTCCTTGGTGGTAGCTTTCACTTCCTACCAAATATGTGGGCCCCTAACGTCCATCCTCATAATCCTACCCATGGAATGTAGGAGGTGGCCTTGTGGGCCCACTCTGTGGTATGTCTCGATCAACCTATTGATGTTGTCCAACATCAAAGTCAAACTACGCCTAGTAGGCAAGGTAGTAGGGATTTTACCCAGCTCTTGTGTGATCCATGTATGTTAGGCCCTAACATCCTCTAGTGTGATATTGGTTATAACAACGTCCCACGAAGGGATCGACATTGCATTGTGATCCTCAGCTTTTCCCTGTTGAGGGTCTAAAAATCATAAACTTGACTTAACATATATAATGTCAACTAAGCATAATAACATATACATTAAATTCAAACACATCAATTGAAGACGGTTTTAAAATTAAAGAAAATTTCAAGACATAACCACATAAAGTTTAAAGAGGATTTAAAAATGCACCTGTAGTAGGTGAAGATGGTCCACTATATGTAATATGATCGCCAATAGACATAAAAACACTACCTCTCACACTGTGAATTTTGTAATATGCAGGATATACGAGTGGAACATGCACTCTGGTTGGGCTATGTGATATATCATGGGCCCAAACATGTATAATAGATCCCCCCACACTCCGATGATCTGCGGTTTGGGGGCGTATAGGAAATGGCTTTGCATATTACATATAATACATCTAATACATGTATAAACTAATCTATGAATATTTTTTTTACCTAAATTATTACATATAATACAAAACTATTACACATGAAACATATAAACTAATCCAAGAAAAAAATGTTGACTTAAAAAGAATGTTGACAAGAAAACCATTTCTAAACTCAAGTAGAATAATCTAGCGTGAAGTCCTAAATTTTAGAGTCTTTTTTTTATATAATTTATCAACCAAAGTATTGAGTTTCATGTAAGCACACCGAAATAAGTGATCAAATCTACCTTCACACTTTTTCCCATTTCTAAATAATGCATTTTATTCATATAGCATAAATATGTAAATATATGTAAAAATTTGAAATATTTAACCTATTTGTAAAACTAATAAAATTTCATGCCAACCAAATACCAAATACTCCATAAGAGTGTGAGTTTTTATAATGTATGACTTTGACACATGACATGTACTAGGTGCAAGCACATGAAGACAATGCTTCTGTACAACACACTACATAATGAAACAATATGGTACAAATTAGAAAAGAATCAAGATGTTTTTATTCACTTTAAATGCACTTTTCATCATAGATTTAATGTATGTATCAATGATACATTGTTGAAACTTGAACTTTTATATATCTATATATATATATATATATATATATATATATATATATATATATATATATATATATATATATATATAGTTGAATGTTATAGTTATATTATGTCATAATTATGCTACATGTTATAGTTATAATAGTTATATAGTTATGTTATGAATATATATATATATATATATATATATATATATATATATATATATATGACAATAAAATATCTTTTTTTAATTTTAGTTTAGATAATATTTTATTTAGGTAATTAATTTTTTAAAAGTAGTTGTACTATATTTATAATTAAAAAAATATTTAAATATAAATTAATTCAAATTTAAAATAAAAAATGAATAAAATTTCTTATTTGATAACTAGAGGCTCACTATGAGAAACCATATTGATTATGTCAATCTTAAGCGCCTAATTTATTTATTTATTGGTTATAGTTAGGTTGTTTTATGTTTTGGAGTTTTTTTGGCATATATTTTGTGAAATTTGTTTGAAATTTAAATTGCATTTTAAATAAAAAAATAACAAAATATTTTGAAAACTTATTTCACTAAATTCCTATGAAAAAACTTCAAAAGATAAAATAATTAGAAAATAAGGTTTGTACCGTTCAAAATCAGAAAAATTCATAATAAACATGATACCATTGCAATTATTGAAAACTTATACAATGAAATGCAAAAAAAAATTATCTAGTTTTTTTTTGTGGTTTTCATGGATTTTCGTCGTGGGTTTTTGTGGGTTTCTAGGTTGTTTTTTTCTTCAAGGGTTTTCTTGATGGTTTTATGTGGTTTTCTAATTTTTTTTTTCAAGGGTTTTCTTGGTGGTTTTCTTGGTTTTCATATGGTGGGTTTTCATTTCAAATTAATTTATTTATTTTTTGTAATAAAAAATAATTCAAATAGAGGGAAATTGGTAGAAACCTACCTTGGCCTCCAGACGGTGGTTGGTTTAATATTCAGATATGTTGGTGGGGTCAATGTGCAACTGGATTGAGCTCCTCCATCTCCCAAACCCTTGCTCAAGCATTAAAACCATCAGTTAAACTGATTTTTGCCTTGCGGTATGCACACAATGACTTGCGCAAACTTCAAAAACACCTTTTAATGACAAATAGAGCCTTGATCAAGCCCTAGAGATCAATCTAGCTCATGTGTGAACTCATGTTACACAAGAGCTCGATCGAGCTATATCTAAGCCCTTAAGCAGCTCGATCGAGCACTTAAAAATTGCTTAATCGAGTGCTTAAAAATTACTTGATCGAGCACTTAAAATAGCTCAATCAAGCTCCCTTTTCTCACCAAAAATGACCATCACTTTGCCAAAAAGTGTAACCCAACTCCATTCATAGACCCCTATATCTCTCCCTCTCTCCTTCTCTCTCTCCCCCTCTCTCCACCATCCATCTTTGTGTCTCCCTCTATATATCTTCGCCTTTTCTCCCTCTCTCTCTTCTCTCCTTCTCTCCCTCTTCCCTCCTCTCCCCTCTCCCTCTCTCTCTCTCTCCATCTTTCCCTTGACACTTCCTCTCTATCTCCACCTATGTCTCTCTATGTCTTTGTTATTCCCTCCCTCCCCATCCCCCTCCAACTCCATCTCTCCCTCCCTCCCTCTCTCCTTCTCTCTCTCCCATCTTCTCTCTCTCTTCCTTTTTCTCTCACCATATCTCTCACAGCTTCCTCTCTCTCCCCCTTCCCATCACTCTCTCTCTCTCCCCCCCCTCCAACTCTATCTATATCTCCCGCCCTCTCTCTTTCCCTTTTCCCCCTTCATCTATGTGTTTCCACCTCTATCTCTCTATGTATTATTTCTTCCCTCCCCCTCTCTCTATTCCCACCTTCTTTCCTCTCTTCCTCACTCTCTCTCCATCTCTCCCTTGTCACTCCCTCTCTCTCTCTCTGCCTATATCTCTTTATGTATTTTTTAGTCCCTCCCTCTCTCTCCCCCTCCAACTCTAGCTCTCTCCCTCCTTCTCTCTCTCCCCTCCTCCATGTTTTTCTTCCTCTCTCTCCCTCTCTCCCCCCATATCTCTCTCTCTCTCTCTCTCTCCCGTCCCTCCCTCTTTTTCCCTCTCTCCCCCCTCCATCTATATGATCAAGAATTTTCGCTTTGTGGAATCAATAATATATGTAAGGTATAGTAATATTTAGAATGGAGATGGTGATTATTATAATATATTGAAATAATTATAATCAATATTATTGATTATTATACCAATAATAATAAATAAATAAATAATTTGTTTAAGAAACAATAGTATGTTAATTTCACGTTATAAATAGACAAATTTATTTTATCAAATTGATAGCTTTGCGTCTTACATTTTACTTTTTGCATTAAATTTTATATTTATATATGTTTTAATATATATATATATATATATATATATATATTTAAAAATGTTGACATACTTACATTACGCTCAACATCTCCTCCATACTATGTTGTAGAGTGCCTTTCAACACAACTAGATTGGCATGAGACCCCTTATTTATGAGGATAACATATATCATTATGTACATGTGGAGTTGTGGTAGATTGAAATTGACATATTTAGTTCACATATTCATGTTTATTGAAATATATTTTTATTAATTGGAATAAATGAAAATTACTTAGAAAAATGATAATTAATATATGTTTTAATAAACCATTAATCACTTATTAATTAATCAAATATTAATGTTTCATAGAAAAACGTCTTTATGATGCAAAAGGTGACTCAAAATGCATAAACAATGTTGGCCTGAAGTTAAATGTGTTTCCTACATGAACTATCATGCTTGTTTTGATGTTACTTTTTATACTAAAGTAGACTAATGTTGCTAATACAAAGCAAAAATGATGCCTACATATCATTTTGACACATAAAATCTATGAAACATGTCATTTTGAGGCACAAAACCAAATTAAAAAGGATGTGACTATGATAAATTATATGACACTCCTAATTATGTGTATCTTGCATCAAACCTCTAGAAATAAAATGAAATAAATAGAAAATTGAGAAGTAACACAAATGTTAATGCCTAGTGGCCCTATAGTAGTGCACCCTTATTTGTAATCCTAATTTGATGATACCCAAATTTGATATTTAACCTAGATAAGTACTTTTCTCTTGACTACTATGTTGAAGTTTGCAATATGAAATAGTGAAATTGGCATCTAGAAACAACATCCTTGATCCTAGTGAAAATTAAGCACCTACACTAGGTGGGGCCCACACAGGCTATTTTTAGGTGGATGTCTATTTATAGATGCATGAGAAAATTCTATTTATAGATGATGTCTATTTATAGATGTATGTGCAAGTCCTATTTATAGATTGCATGTCTATTTATAGATGCATGTTGACTATTATTATCCCTTAATATTAGTTGGATAATAAACAATAATCTATTCTCAATGAGCACTTGGAAATAGTTAACTGAAGTGGCAAATCAGTTAGCTAAAAGAATTTCGAGTAAAGAGGTTGGTTGGTGGGACATGCAAGTGGACTTAGTTGTAACTGAGTGATTCGAAGTTGTAACAAAGTTGGAAGTGTAGTTATGAAAGTCATAAAGTAGTTTAACTCAGTTGTGCTCGTTGTAACTGAAGATACACTAGTGAGAGATCAAGTGAATTAATTATTAATTAATTCACAATCAGTGGTCTCACATGCAACTGAAGATTTACTATTATTAACTACATGCATGTCAGATCCAGTGGAGACCCAGTTGCAATGTAGGTGAAAGGGATAGATTGACTATCAGTTGTGACATTATCGGTTGCACACATGCAACCACTCACACATTGGATGTGCCTATGAGGATTGCGCAGTCAAGGCAAGCAAGATTCCATTCATTCATGGATTGTTATCAACTGGGATTGCGCAGTGGAGGCAGAATGTCTAGAGACAGTAAATTGGCTTAGGAACTTGCCAATTTTTGTATGACAATGAAAGACAGTTAGCTAGCTATTGCACTGAGAGCTCTTGGATTGGAGCTTTGTATGTAATTGTTTCATGATCCATGATATAATACATAATAGAAGATAGTGGGGTTTTTAGCTATATGCTTTCCCCGGAGTAAATTATCTGTGCTATGTGTGATTGATATTTCTTCATGATAATGCTATTGGCGATTGTGTTTTAAATTCCACAAAGATTTAGTAGAAGCGATTATGTATTTAACAGTGGGGTTTTTAGCTATATGCTTTCCCAGAGTAAATTATCTGTGTTATGTGTGATTGATCTTTCTTCGTGATATTGCTATTGGCGATTGTGTTTTAAATTCCGCAAAGATTTCGTAGAAGCGATTATGTATTTAACAGTGGCATATAATTGTTAGATCAGGAGAATCTAGGCAATACATATTTTGTATTAAATTTCTACATACTACATTGGAAAGTCCTCTATTCTTAATCGGGGATATTGATTCTTGAATGTGATATTTCTAGTAGTAAAACATAAACACAAGTTCACCAAGTTCCATCTTTTTTTTTGCATTGGTATAATAGAAATTCACAAAGGGAGACACTAGACTTGATAACTCGTTGTTATAAGAGCTCTTGGATTGACTTTTAAATCTTCTCACTTCCATGACAAAGGTTTTATACAACCCCAGAGTAAGGTGCAAAGGTAATTTTAGTTCTAGTTTCATCTCATGCTCAATTGACCTATTAAAAGGAAACCATTTTGGTTCTGAAAACACTACTTGATACTTACTCAAGAGTTGGTTTAATAGCGTATTCTACTTTGTTGTAATTTCAACTTCACTTTGTTTAGTTTTGTAATCCATTATTAATCTTGGGTCAAATTTCTTCTTATGGTTAACCAGCCTCATGCTTGGATAATCATAATCATAAAGCATGGAAATAATATCCTTACCCTTATATATATCTATCAGGTAAGGCTTCCCTATCTTTACTTCCAATAATTGGTTGTCCTCAAGAAACTGGCCGTGTCTATCTTATAAATATATACTATCGAGGGGCTCACAAACAGCCAAAGTAAAAACATAATTCATGCTACAACTCAACAATGAATTGATTAGAAATATAAAACTTAAAATTATAATGAAAACTTAAAATTATAATGATATATTACTTGTAACATTGGATTCTTTTGCAACCATCTCATGGATATGGGTATGGTTTTTTTGGTTGTCCTGGAATCCACATATTGCACCGAGGATTATGATACCAATTTCTTACACCAGTCAATTAAATTGAAAGATATTTTTCACCACTATGTTCTTGATCTACAAATAAGCATAGAACAAATCCTGTCTAAGGGCCACTTTTCATCAACAAAAATAGAGTTATTCCTTTCAGTGATAGGTTGCGGTACACCAATCTGGCCCTTATTCACATTGATATAAAAATCGAAAAATTTAAATTATATTAATTTTTTATAACAAAATTAACATAAAAAATAATAATTATAAATCTTCTATTACTCAAACTATAAAAAATGGTAAATTGAGTAAGGATCCCTAAAATAATAGGAAACAAAAAACAAATCTTCTATTAATTAAAATAGACTTGTAAATGATCAAAGATGGCGAGTTGAGTTAGGGTTGTATCATTACCATCTCGAATGTAATGTGTGAGTTTCTTACAGACTCGGGAAAGGGGAGTAGAAAATGACATGGTTCTCTAATTTTGATAAGCTGCTCTTCAGTGATGTGTCAAACGTTTTAGAGGAGAGCAAACATCATCATTCCATGTAGTTATTTGAATTTGTTTTTATTTTTTATTTACATATTTAAGATAAAGAGGTTAAGAAAAGTTTTTATTTTTAATTTACATATTTTTGTGTTTATATTTTATGATGGTAAAAAAGGAAAAGTTTTTTTTAACTAGGTGGTAGAAGGATAAAGATATAAAGAAAATTTAAGTATTTTTTTATGTTTTTGAATTTAATTATTAGTATACATTTATTTTAATTATAAATTTATTAAAGGTTAAGAAGAATCAAAATTCTCAAAATGTAAAGTTTTTTTAGATTTATTTTTCTAAATGTTTCATGAATCTCTTATTAAAATAAAATTATAATAGTGTAGATGGATTTATGCTAGTTCTATATATATTTATATCTATACGTATGTATAAGTTTTAGTTGTTTAAATTGCATTTTTGAATACATAAATGGATTCAATCTCTTGAAAAAAAAAATGGACAATTGGATTATGTAGGCTACACAGTTTAAACATGCAAATCCATCAATTCTTTGTTGGATTTTCAATCAATTTTGAGTCAAAATGTAAAATAATTAAGTTACTTGAAATGTTGTAATCATAAGATTCCTCTTCTTTGAGTTTTGAAATATTTTATTATTGTTATTATATATATATATATATATATATATATATATATATCACTTTCTCCTTCTATATTAAATTGATATTGACTCAAGTGATTTGGTGAACAATTTGTTTTAAGGTGTATTGAAATATATATCTTGGATATACTCAAAAATGAAAATATAATATCTTAGGTATATTTTATTTATGGTTGAGAGTGAGGATGAGATATTTTTACCACATGTCCTTAATCTTGGAATTATTAATGTTTTATAATTCTTTTTCATTTTTTTTTAATTTTAATATATACTTCTTCTTTTTTTATTTAAAAAACATTTGATTTGGTTTATAAAAGATTTAAGTATAGAAGACATTGGAATTTGAATGTTAAAACATGGAAATGTTTATGATAATGGCAGTGAATCACACTAACTAGAGGAGGACATATGGAAACCCCTTAAAAAAATTATTTTGTGGAGAAAATTGAACTTGTAACATTCTCAATAGTAGAGGTGCTTTAACCAAAGAGAGTTAACCAATATAACTAACCTTAAAGATTAATGTTATGTTTCTTTATATTTTAAATTTTATTAGAATTATCATTTTTTAAGTATTATTTTTTAGATTTTATAAAAATATGCATATACTAAATATGATTAGTTTTATGAAATTATAGTGTTTGATTTTTTATGAGAAAAATTTGATTGGCTTCTCACTCCACATTAAAAGGAAATATATTAACGTGAAGAAAATGATCATGTATTTTCTATAGCAACATATTTTCACCCTACCTCCATTAATCACAAAATACTTTTATGAAACAAAATAAACAAAATACTTGGTAGAGCTATACAAATGGCTTTGTTAACAAATTAAAATAATTTTCAATGGATGTGACCACCGAAAAGAATGTGTTTTTAAAATTTTTTAAAGTTATGAAGTTTGCACTGTTAAAATAGAGATACAACCTTCCTCAAACTTAAATGCAGTTGTGCTTGATATCAATGCCCTCACTTGTAATTGGCAATGTGTCCTATGCAGTAATGAGCTATTGTTGTAAGAGTTAGGAAATGAGAAAAGAGTGACGAAAGTTTTTAGATTAAGGTCAGATACCTAAACTTTATTTTTTAAAATCAATAACAAATTAACATTTAATGAGATATTTGCCCTAGAGGCATTTTTGTTGCTTAATAATTCTAAGAATATTCTTCCTATGCATATACTCATCATTGCAGTGTTGACTACTCATAAGATGAAGACGCCCCTTCATTTTAATACATATGTAATCCGTGTATGATACACTAAGTAACATAATCCGCCTAACAGTGATATGTCTTAGTCTGCGTAATCATTACAGGGATACATTCTTAAAAGACTTATGCTCTTTCTTAACTTGTTACTCTGCCAATGCCATGTGCAAAAGTAGTTGTTTCCAAGATTGGTATACATATATTTTAGGTCAAATCCAACGCTTGAAATGGTAATAATTTCGGATCTGTAATTCCTCCACTCAAAACTATGTGTTAAACATTTTCGATGGTCTCTTAATTAAATTCTGATTAGCAACGTATACAAAAGATTGATCAGTATTTGATTTTGATTTACCAACTGCAAGAAATGTGGTCAGGGGTCATTAAACATTTCCGGTCGTTTCTAAATATAATTTAGATTAGCAACGTCCGCAATTCCTCCTCGACAAATAATGGCGAGTCGAAGAGGTGGTGGTGGGAATGTTGGTATAAAAGGTGGTCGACCTTTTGGTTTTGACACATTATCAATTTTTTTTTACGTTGTTTCCCTTGAGGTCTGTAAAGAAATTCTGCTACTAGAGTCTCATGCGTTAGGAGAAGTCCATATCATTCGGATTCAGAAGTGGTGGCTGATGGTTGAAAATGGTTCCTGACCGGAAGAAGAGATTGCATTTTTTGTATTCTTTCTTTGCATCATAAGATGGACATTATGTTGCATTTAATTTTCAAGGATAAGTAGGTTAACAATTATAGTCTTTTATGACTCACAGAGGATATTAAGTTCAATTTACTCAATCACATTTTAGTTGTGTTGGGAGGTTCATTTTACAATTCATTGTGAAAGTGATATGTAAGTATGTCAGTTTCTTAAAATAAAAATAAAATATTTTCTAAATAGAAAAATAATGTAGATTATAATAAAAAGGAAAAAAGGAAAAAAATTGCTATAATTTGATATAATGTAATTAGAAATAAAAAAATATATATATGTAAAATATTTAAAGTGTATATTTTTAAAAATATTTTAACAAATAATATCAACTTTATATATAGAAAAAAATATTTTAATATTATATAGAATATAATATAAAATGTGGATTATGAATTAATATGGACATATAATTAAAAATATTAATAACAGTTTAATGTGTAGATATTATGTAATCTACATAACATTTAAAATACAATTTAAACAATAAAAAAATTACACATTGTTTTTTTCATTCTAAAATAAATTTGCACATAAAAAAATTTAATCTATCTCAACTTATTTTAAATCTATAGTTAAAATAAATCTATACTAGTCTCTTAATAACATTGATGTTAGTAATACTAATACTAACCTAAATAACGTGGAAAATTATTTGGTGTAGGATTCAGCCTCCAAAAATCTCTTTGATCCTTGTGGAGACCAGCCGTGGACCAGCCTATCCCTCCCGTTAACAGTGATCGTTAACAGTGATCTTGACCTGATTTAATTGTTATCTCTTTTGACCATGATTAGAAATTGTGTTACAATATTGTTTTCTACTTTAATGTTAGCTAATGGTTTTTTGCCCACCCCCCTCAACAATGGGGATGGCTCATGAAATGAAGATGTATTGGTGGTTACCTGGTTTTCGTCTCGTTTCTGCTTACCCCCCTCAACAATGGGGATGGCTCATGATATGAAGATGTATTGGTGGCTACCTGGTTTTCGTCTCGTTTCTGCTTTGAGCAGAATTTTTTTTAGTGCCTAACTGCGGCTCTCGCACCACGGTGCTGACCATATCAAAACGCACCACTCATTTATATCACGTGTTTCTGTTAGGCTTCGTCAGCAACACCACTAAGCTGCGCTTCCATTTTCCATCAAAATTCTATTTTATTCTGACCATCTTGGACTCTGTTAAATGAAAAGACAAAAGACAAAACCAGACAGAAAACACTCGACTTTTTCATACTCGGCGAATTGAGTAAATGAAAAATGATCAATTACAATTAACATGTTACACACAATTTCCATTTACGTCTCTGCATTGCATATCACTTGAAAAACCTGTGGCCCTTATCACTGGAGTCTGAATGCAAAATCCATCAATAATTTATACTCAAAGGCTGCTCGATAAAGAAATCAAACCGTGTGTCAATGGAAGAGTATAGAATGGATTCAACAGCATCAAAATTTTGGAGATATTTAAAATTTTGAAGCTTGACAGTTATAACAAACTCTTGGATTCGAAAAATCAGAATATTATAATATTACAGGAAAATGATATCTTTTTTTGGGGTTTACAACCTAGTGGGAAGTTCACAATTAAATAAGTTTATAATTATCAGCACATCAACCCTTGACATCCGAGGAGGCTTGTGGCAACGCTAATGTTAAGGGAGCAACAGATTGTTTTCAACGTGCGTCAACACTACCAATGGAGTTCGTTTGCCAACATTTTCCTCTATTGCATTTGCAACGTGTGATTGACAGAAACCCTCATGTCATGTTGTAGTGCTATGGCATATTTAAAAAAAAAAAGACTACCAAATCTTTTTCTTGTGATGTGTTTATCATTTGATTGGAGCAGGCATTAAGATATTTGAGTGCAGTTTCACTGTTGTGTTCGTTGTGGACTGTTAGGAGCAGATTTTTTTGCTGGGAAAAGAATTCAGATTTTTTTTCCAGCATTGATTTTGGTGATGATCAGTAAGTTACAAAACACAATTTTTTTTAAAAAGAAATTTGTGCCTTGTTGAGATAAGAAAAAAAAAACAGTGAAAATCTCTGAATCTTCAAAGTTAAAAACGGTTTTTTTAAGAGAGATGTGTTCTTACTTTTGATTAAAAACATAAGCAAGAGTTTTTTTAAATCTCTGTCGGTGATTACAAAATTTTTTGTGGTTGAATCATAATTTTTTAAAGACTAAATTTTGTGCATGTGAGAGAAATCTTTGTCGGTGATTACAAAAGTTTTTTTGTGGTTGAATCAGAATTTTTTAAAGACAAAATTATGTGCATGTGATCAAAATCAGTTTTTTGGTGGTAAAAACATGAACTCCTTGGTATCCTTAAATGGGCTTGTCCTTTCCGAAAAGGAAAATTACCAGGAGTGGTTCAGGAAAGTTAAAAATACTCTTATCTTTAATGATTTATGGGATGGAGTCTGTGAAGGAGAAGGAGAGAATGCATTGGTGCAACCTGATAATCAGAAACAACTCGCAATCTTGCAAAGTAAAAATAAGAAGGCCTTTGCCTTAATATCCGCTTCAGTCTTAGAAGAGGTAAGCAGATACATTACTCAGAGTAAAACAACTTATGATGGCATAAAAAAAACTAAAAGAGTTTTATGATTCACATTCTGAATTGGAGATAATTCAGTTATTGTTAAAGTTATTTAATTTGGAAGTGAGCAATAATGATCCTCTAAAACTTGCCTATGAAATTAAAGCCATCAATCATGAAATTGAATATACTAGAGTTAAAGTTGATTTGTCGCTTAGTGCCTTTATAAAAGCTCTTTACCATAGTTATTCACACTACTTGGAATCTCTCCAAGCTAGTGGGCAATTAAAAGATATATATTTTGACAAATTAGTAGGAAAAAATGCAAAAAGAGATAAAGCTTTTGGAAAGAAAGAAACATCACATCTAGTTCTAATACCGAAACCCTATTTCTTGCTCAAAAAAACCAAAAATCTCAAGAGAAATCTTTCATAAATACAAAAGGTAATAGAGGACGACGTAGGAAGAATTATAGAGGCAAGGGAGGGGGAGGGAAGTGGGGTGTGGTGGAGGGGGCAGAAATATTCAGGGAGATAGACAACAAAATGAAAAACAAAGAAATTTTTCTCATAAACCAGCTGTAAAATGTTTTAGATGTGGAAAACTTGGACATACTGTTGCAAATTGTAAAATTCTCTGGGAGAAAATTAATGAAAAAAATAACAATTGCTTGAAAAACAAATCATATAATTCGAGACAGAGGACAGTCTTATGAAAATGCACATTATGTTGTCACACATTGTAATTTCCACATGGAAGATGTTTTTAGTACTTATTTTTCTTCATGGTATGATAGTTGGGTTCTAGACACAGGTGCCACGTGTCATATGACCTTTCGAAGATATTTGTTTGATCAATTCAATGATAATATTGACGGAGTAGTGTATTTTGTTGATAAGTCCCAAATCAAACCATCAGGGATTGATTCAATTCAGTTAAAAATTCCTGGACTTCCAAATTATATTTTGAATTATTTTCTTTACATTCCGCAGTTCCAAAGAAATTTGTTATCCCTTATACAAATAAGACAGCAGGGACATTCCATTCACATATTTGATGGTAAAGTAGAAATTAGAAGAGCAATTGAGAATAAAACTGTAATGTCTAGTGTGGAAGAAGATAAATTATTGAAGTTGCATGGTATGTCGTCTGTTGCATTGAACACAAATTATTTGGTTCAGTAAAATGATACTTTGTCATCTTCTTTATATGGCATGCACGCTATGGTCATGTTAATTATGAAAGTATTTGTATTATGAAACATCAAGGGATTAAGGGACTTCCAACAGTTCCTAGAAAATTGACCCCGTGTAATGCTTGTATATTAGGCAAGCATCACAAACAACCTTTTCAGAATTCTAAGTCTAGAGCTACCAGAAAATTAAGTCTCATACACTCTGACTTATGTGGTCCAATGCTTGTACCAACTACAAATGGAAATAAATACATACTCACTTTTATTGATGATTATTCGAGGATGTGTTGGGTTTATCTGCTTAAAGAAAAATCATAAGTTTTTGATGTGTTTAAGAAATTTCATCTCTTGATAAAACATGAAGCACAACTTACTATTGGTAATATAAGGACTGATAATGGAGGAGAATATAATTCCCATGCTTTTGAAACATATTTGCAAGATAATGGAATCAAACACCAGACCACAATACCATATAATCCGCAACAAAAGGGTCTTACTGAAAGAATGAACTGAACAATGCTTAATATGGTAAGGTCAATGATGTTTTTTAAGAATGTAAAATTAATGTTTTGGAGAGAAGTCGTGCTCTATGCGGCATACATTAGAAATCGGTGCACTTCCTCTGTCATTAACAACAGAACTCCATATGAAATGTGGTATAGTCGTCTTTCTGTTGTTAAACTTTTCCGAATTTTCGGTTCTCAATGTTATGCTTTGATTCCTAAACATCAGAGGAATAAGCTGAGTGAACGAATCAAAAAATGCATATTTTTACGGTATTCCATGACTTCTAAGGCATACCGATTATATGATGAAGCAAAAAAAAAGTTTATTTTTTCAAGAGATGTAATTTTTCTTGAAACTGATACAGATTCCCTCACTATTGAGAGACAACTTAATCAGATAGAAAAGTTTGTGCTCAAAAGTTTTATTATGAATCCAATAATATACTTCCCCATCCTCAAGGGGGGATTCCTATATTAGGTCAGTCTGTGGAGTTTCCTTTTCTCAATGATGAGAAATTGGTTGATGATGATAATTTCATTGTTGTTGATGAGGAATTAGTTGATGCAAGTGTTTCTATAGAAACAATGATAGAAATGGCAAGAACTAAGACAAATGAAGAACATGAGAAACTTCCTGAACAACTTCCTACACAACCTTTGCGAAGGTCAACTTGTATTCAAAAATTTCCAAAGAAATATGATGATTTTAAGGCTGGAAGTTCCTCGGGTAACTATTCTCATTCTGAATTTAATTTTTCTGTGGATTGTGAACCTGCTTGCTTTGAAGAAGCTATTAGTTATGAATAGTGGAAAGATGCAATGCAAAAGGAATATGATTCTCTCATAAAAAATGGCACATGGAGGCTGGTGGATCATCCTACTGGCATCAAACCTATTGGTTGCAAATGGATTTATAAAACTAAGTTTAAAGCTGATGGTTCGCTAGACAAGTACAAAGAAAGACTTGTAGTGAAGGGATGTGCACAGAAAGAGGGTATCGACTATACTGAGACTTTTTCTCCTACATCTAAATGGGGCACTATTAGATCTTTGTTTTTTATTGCAGCTCAGAAAGAATGGAAAATTTATCATATGGATGTCAAAACTGCCTTTTTAAATGGAGATTTGAAAGAAGATGTTTACATGTTTCAGCCAGAAGGTTTTTCTGTTAAAGTGAAAATACAAAAGGTTTGCAAACTAATGAAGTCTTTGTACGACTTGAAATAAGGGCCATGAGCATGGTATGAGAAGCTAACTGAACATCTTCTTAAATTATACTATAAACATTTTGACCTAGATGATGCAACTCTTTTTGTTAAGAAAGTTGGAAGATTAGTTGTTTATCTAGTTGTATATGTTGATGATTTGATGACCACAAGAAACAATGATGAATACATATCATCTATAAAGAAGGAATTGAAAAAGGTTTTTGATATGGCAGATTTAGGTTTACTTCATTATTACCTTGGAATTGAAGTTGATAAAAAACCACAACATATTTTCATCTCTCAAAAGAAATATGTTGATAAATTATTAAACAGATATAGTATGATGGAATGTAATCATGTTGCTACTCCAATGGAGCAGAATTTGAAAATCACTTCCAAAGAAGGAAAGTCATTTAAAGATCTAACAAAGTACAGGAAACTTGTTGGAATATTGATTTATTTGTCTATTACTCATCCTGATATAAACTTTGATGTCGGAATACTTTCCAGGTTTATGCATCATCCTTGTGAGGGGCATTGGGTAGCAGCAAAAATAGTTTTGAAGTATTTAAAAGGAACTCAAAATTACAACATCAAATATTCCAAAGTTTTAGACTTCTATCTTACCAGTTATTCAGATTCTGATTTTGATGGAGATAAAGAAAATGGAGTCTCAACTTCTGGATATTCGATGAATCTTGGATTAGTAGCCATTAGTTGGAGAGTGTGCAAGCAATCTGTTCCTGTTGATTCTACCACTGAAGCCGAATATGTTGCAGTAGTTCAAGCCACTAAAGAAATCATTTGGCTTCGAAAAATACTCAAAGATATGCAGGAGAAACAAAGAGCTTAAACTCCTCTATTTGTCGACAACTCTTTGCAATTTAGTTGGCTAGGAATCCAAAGTTTCATGATCAAACCAAACATATCAACACTAAATATCGTTTGATTCAACATCATGTAGAGGCCAAAACAATTCATCTGACACATTGTCCATCTTCTGAACAAATTGCAAATATTTTTACCAAAGCATTAGGGTGTTTAGATCTTTACTTCGTATGTCAGATGTCCCTTCGAATTAAGGGGGGAAATGTTGTAATTCTACGGGAATCCTAAGGGTTCTATTCAGTTAAGTAGTTAGGTAGTTAGGAAGTTATTAGTTAGTGATAACTAATTTCCGAACTAATTTCTAAAGTATAAATGTAATCCAACTCAATGAATGAGACACAAAGATCACATGCTTATTATTTAACAAATATGGTGGATTTGATAGGGCAATGTATTTTCTCTAGGTTCAACAACCCCATTGTTGAGCTTGGATATTGGCTAAAGCTTTTTTTCCTTTCGAACCTTTGGAAGGAGAGGAATGCAAGTGTTTTTAGAGATAAGAAGAGGAGGGTAAACATGATTAAAGAAAAAATTCTCCATAATATCAAAGATATTATGTTATGGTTAACCAATAATCTCATTCATATAGTTGTTGGATGGATTATGTTCTCTCTTTGTTGGATGGATTATGTTCTCTCTATATTTTATATCATAATTCTTGCCCTTTTATGATGGTTTTGGTGGTATTTTTTGGGTTTGAGTTCTGGTTTTTAGCACTAGTTTGGTTTGTGTTACCTGTTCTTTCTCTAGAAGTTAAAACAATTGCAATATAATGTCATAGTCACGTTATATTTGATCAATGCTTTGTAGTGTGTACCTCTTGCTGGAGGGACATTGACATGCCACTAAATTGTAATGTTAGTGCTCATTTCTCTAAAGTATCCCTTGCTAGTTGGTCTTTTGGTGACGACATTCTAGACTTCAGTTTGGATTTTCTTGGAGGTGTTTTTTGGTTATTTTTTTTTTTAGAGAGGGGTTCTTGTTTCTTTGGTTCCTACTGTTTGTTGATAGTTCTCCTCATGCCCTCTCGACAAAGGATGAGCTCTAGGAGGGATGGAGGACCAAATTTTCCTCATGCCTCCTCGGCAAAGGATGAGCTCTAGGAGGGTGGAGGAGGAAATTTTGGTAAAAAGAAGTGGTGTCCTTTCTCCTATGACTCAGTGACCACTCTCTTCGATGTGGCTCCTCTCGAAACTTGGGAAGAGACTTTATTCCTCAAACTTGGAAAGAGACTTTATTTCTATAAGAAAGTAAAGAGGTTGTTTCTCACCCTTATCACTTAGATTTTGAAAGTAAAGAGTTTGTTTGTCACCCTTATCACTTAGATTTTGAAAGTAAAGAGATTGTTTGTCACCCTTATCACTTAGATTTTGAAAGTAAAGAGGTTGTTTGTCACCCTTATCACTTAGATTTTGAGTTGAGGTAATGGGGAGGAGTTGAGATGGGTTTTAGACCCTAAAAAATCTTGGAAGAAACAACTTCACTTCCTCAAGTTAGTGGCCTCACATCAGCAAATGGCTACTTTACTTCACCTCATATTTAAGGATAAGCAATATGATACCTATATTCTATTATATTCTATTTTCTTCCCTTGAAGATGTTAAACTAATGCTTTGTAATATTTATTATTGATTTGATATTTTGGATTACCTATTGGCTGGTGTTAAAGGATTTCTAGGAAGATGTTAAAATAATGCTTCGTAATATTTATTATTGATTTGATATTTTGGATTACTTTTTGGCTGGTGTTGAAGGCTTTCTATTCAACGATTAAGCTTGTGTGGCTCATGTTGAAGGTTTTCTATTCAATGATTAAGCTTTTGGGGATCTTACAGATCCTCTAGTTGATCATGGACAAAATCCCACTATTATTTCTTCTTATCATGACTAATATTGGTGCAATTTATATATTTTTCTATCATCTTTAGTTTCAATGGTGTGGAGTTACATATAATATGTTTCATCACCTCCCTTGGAGGTGGTGGATTCCCACTATTGTCGTTGATATTATGTCGGCATGGCCTTTTAATGGCGGTTCATATTTTAGCTTTCAGGATACTTGGGTTTTGGTGCTAGCATATGGGTATGCTCTATTTCCTCTCATTACATGGGCTCATAATCATTATATTTTTCCAATTGTAGTACATTTTAATATATGCTTTCAACTTGGCTTGAGTTGGAATGGACAGGTATATTTTCCTTCAACTATATTTTCCTTTGACTAAATAGTTACTCTTTCTTTTTTGGGTGGAAGATGAGTTTTTCTGCAGTCTGAGATTTTGGATCACTTTGATAATATTCTCCCCTGCTAATAGTTGCTCTTCTATGGGTTCAGAGCTTCTTTCATCTCAGACTTTTCAGGTTGTAATTTCTAAAATGCAGTTATTCATATTGTATACTAAGTTGTTTCCTGGATTAGTTTCATTTTCTGAGAGGTCAAAACTACTATTGTAACTCTTTAGTTGCTACTTGAAAACGAGACTATATCATTGTTGTTTTAGGGTTTTCAGTGTTTCTAGTTTTTTTTTTTTTCCAAGCTAATGCTTATGGAGAGTATGACTTTGATGTCCATACTATCAATGTAAATCTCATGTTTTGATATGAATATAAAGTATTTTTACTCACTAGAAAAAGGATGTGTAATTCTTTATATTTATGAAATTGACATGTAGTATTTAATTAAAAAAAAATCAATATATGAAGAATTTCAATTTAAACTTAGAAAATTACGAAAATATATATAAATATTTCAATTTCAACTTAGAAAATAAGCAAAGAGCAGCGTTTAAAAAGTAATACTTCGGGGCGTGTAGAGTGTAAAGAGAGCGATGTTATACTGTGTTGTCGCAAACAATCACATTCTCTGAACCGCTGGATAGTCGGCTCAGATGAACTCGCTCATCATCGCCAACGGTAAAGAAGATTTTCAATTAAAATGCAGCCCATAAACGGTTACACTGCAAGTTCGAAATAATTCAAATATTTCACCATTAGGAAATTCTCATTTATTTATATCGTTATATTAACTAAATCAATTAAACAAAAATATGTTGCGAGATTCGATAAAATACGAAATATTTAAGATCTCTATCATTAGGTGTGGAAAAACCTTTTTGTTTTACTATATATAATATATATATATATATATATAGATACTTACGGTATGTTTTTCGCAGGGTCTTCGAATTGTGGACACACATTAAAAATTAAGATTACAGCAGAAAACAAAGATTGTATACGAAAAGGCATCCACCCAAATAAATTTTGAAGGAGAATAAAGCAAACTCTAATGTCAAACCAAGGGTTAGTGAAAAATGAAGGACAGAAACTTCGAATTTCTATTTTCACATAACTTAATATTGAAAGGCGCTTCAAAATTTGCTTTGATAGATAAAGTACGGTAACAATCGATGGTTGTATTTTGCAGTAAATCTTTTATCATTACTGTATATTTTTGAAAGATTCCAGAAATGGATTTAGTAGTAGTTATGATAAAGGCAGTTGTGATATTTTTGGATTTAATAGTAGTTATGAGAAAGGTAGCTGTGATTTTTTGCTTTTAAATTAATTAAGGAATTTATATTTATAAATTTTATTTAATTTTTTAATTTTTATTTATTTTTTTGTTAGATTTTATTTAACTCTTTTTAAAAAACATGTATATTGGTTTAATATTTATTATCTTATCAAATATATTTGTTCATTATGTTTTTATTTATTTATTTAATTATTCTTTAAATTTATATTTATTTAATTCATATATTAAATTTTTTATAATTAATAATAATAATAATTTAAAATTAAATTATAATTTAATAAATATTTATGGTATTTTTTAATTTTAGATATATAAAATATATTATAAATAAGTGTTTTCATTCATGTCTACTATATATATATTGATGCTTACTAAAGTTTATTTGATATTTAATTTATATTAATAAAATAACTATTATGAAATTCTAATTAAAATATGTTTACAAACCATTAAAATTTTATGAAATTTCAATTAAAATATCCTTACAAACAATTAAAATTAAATTAAAAAACTAATGTCATTTATCTATTTAACCTCTTTCTGCACTGCAAATTGCAACAACTTTTCTCGTTTGAAAACTTATTCAAATTTCATATCACTATTATGAAATTCCAATTAAAATATCTTTACAAACAATTAAAATTAAATTAAAAAACTAATGTCATTTATCTATCTAACCTCCTTCCTGCAGTGCAAACTACAACAAATTTCCTCGTTTGAAAACTTATTCAAATTTCATATCACTATTATGAAATTGAGAAGAAAAAATTTTCAAATATAAAAATAAAAGAATCTTAAATAAGAAAATCTTTTGTAATTTAGATCAAAACACTACATAATCATAAAAATCTACTTCTAGCTATCAATTAGAGTCATATTTATGTCATACAACAATTATCATCATAAGTGACACAAGAGTAGCTATTTGTCAAATAAATACCACTCCATGACTTTCCATCAAAACCTTTCCCTGCCTATAACAACAAACATAGACAATAACACATGCTACACTATAATATAACACCAAATTCAAAATCAAAGAAACTTGGTAGAAAATAGAACAATCAAGCAAACCAAAAAGAGGAGCATTATTATATCTAGTATTTATTATAAATATAAATATCTACTATTTATTATTAAGAAATCATGCATTGATAATAAATAGTTATTATTAAAAAAATTTAGTCTTATCTTTATTCTTTACTCAATATTATCATATTATAATATTAATAAAAAAAATTAAATATTTTATTAACACATTTATCAATAAATTCTCAACCTTTTTTTCTTTATTCTTCTGTAGTATATATATTTTTTCTTTATGCTTGGTCTTTCTTTTATTTAATTATAATATGTTTTATATTATTTGATATTTATAATAATAAATACTTACCGATAGAGCTTTTATAATTTACTTTAAAACTCTTATTAAAATAAAATAAAAAATTTAAACCCTTTTATTTAAATAAATCTTTAGTATATATTTTTTTAATCTTATCTTTATTCCTTACTCAATATTACTCTATTATAATAATATTAATAATATAAAAAAATTATCGTCATTAACTTTTTTTAAAAATTCTTAATAGATAAAATTTTTATTTTATGTGATTAATTGGAAAAAAATTATATAAAAATTAACAATATTAACAATATCAATATTTAATTAACAATATTTATATTAATAAAACAATATTAATAAATAATAATAATAATAATAATTAATTATGAAAGATTTAATTTATTAATAATTAATTATGGAAGATTTAATTTTAATAATGAATTAATTATTTATTTAATAAATTAATAAATAATGAATAAAAAATTAATTATTTAATTATTTAAATAATTATTAAATTAACTATTTAATACATGAATTAATTATTTAATGAATTAATTAATAATAAATGAAATATTAATCAATTATTAATATAAAGATAAGTCACATTTTCCAAGGGATGAATTCAGGGAATAATAGGAGGATTTCAAAACTTAGAGTTGTTAACACATTTATTAATATTATTATTAAATAATTAATTTATATTACATAATTTAAAATTAAATAATAATTAATATTACATAATTATTACTATAAATTAATAATAATTATTAATTATAATGATAATAATAATATTTTATTATTGTTATATATTTATCAATAATTAATACAAATGAAGCTTTCAATTATATCAATTACATTAATATTTATATTAATGATTTTAATGTAGTTATACGAAATTTGTAAAAACAATTTTGTTTTACGAATTTTGTTAATTTAGTGAAAAATCCAAAATCCACCTCCCAAGTTGAAATGCAGAAATGTTAATATGATGACGAATCGAGATTCCACCGCTCACAAATCTGAAGTTGCGTCTCAAGATAAACAGCTTTTGGTGGAGGAGTGATGATTTCTTAGTCTCAATTTTGACCCCTCTCAAATTGTAGGGGCCACACCATAAATTAGAGAAGACTATTTTGAAAATATCAAGTAAAATTTGGCTTTATCTATATACTTTTCACTGTATAATTGATGTTTTGTTTTTAATTTTATTTTTTTGCTGTGATTTATAAAAAAAATTAATTTAAATTATAATAATTATTGAATTTGATGCAAGAGCATCGACCTACTCTAAAATTGAATTTGATTCTAGACACTTCAAGAAGGGCATTGTTGTAGCTTGAGAAAAAGGGCATAATTTTCTGTTTTTTAATGTAATTTTTCATTAATTTGAAGCTTCTTGAAGACATATGATGGCAGAAAATGAGGTTCTTAGATTAGATAGAAATATACCAAGCATAGAAGAGCGACATGGCATAGACCCTGAACCCCTGGTCTGAGGTCCCTGGTCCGAAGGTGACCCTGACCCACCCTCCCAATAGATGACGGGCCGAGAAACCCATAAGGAGACTGCCACAGCCCCAAAATCCAGATACCTCGATCGCAACAGCGAGATATAAGGCACAAGATCTGTTGCAATAAGAAATCGACAGTAAATCACAACCACGAGCAGCAACTGCAAAATCTTGGCAGTGACCACACCCACGAGCAGCAGGGAAACATAAAGCTTCGGCCCACCGAAAACACCTGCAAGAAAATAGCCCCAGCCCCATAGAAACAAAGAGCCAGCCGCAGATGCAAGGGACCTAGCTCCGAACCAACAACACCACACCCGCGAGAAAACAAGGAAATGGAAATCGGTGGCCCACTAACGGCATCAGCAACAAAACGCTCCAGCACCATCAAAATAGGTGATGTAAGGGGGCCACAGCGGCAAGGCGGTTGCCGAACCCCCTCTCAGACAAAACGCTAAGGAATGATCATTTAATGTAGTTGAGAGTGAATTATTGTAATATCAAAAATCAATCATTGCCTTGTAAGTCATTCAAGTATGGTCATTTTCATGAGTAACTGACTAATTTCTCATGATTTTTGAATAGTCCACTTAACACTCATTCATTGCATAGAGTGATGCTCATAAGAGTGAAGAAATGGGATTGAAACCAGTAAAATAAAGATTATTGATCTTTTATAATTCTTTTAATTAAAATTAACTAAACACATATATTCATTTTTTATTTTTATTTTAGTAAATATTGGAGAAATTACATATAACATTGTAAGATATTTAATTAAGTAAAAAAGATATTAGAATTTGAATAAAGCATAAAAATGTTTTATGATAATGTTATGTTTTCTCATATTAAATTTTATATTTTTTTGAATATTTTAAAGTAATATACACATTCAAAATATGCTTAGCTTTATTAGATTATAGTGTTTACTTTTTATGAGAAGAGTTGGATTAGAATCTCTCCACACATTTTAAAAAAATCTTTAAATATCTTTTAAGAGGGAGAAAATGCCAATACATTTTCTTTTTCTATTGCGACATATTTTCACCTCATAAAAAATAAAATACTATTACAACATATTTTCACATCATAAGAAACAAAATACTTGATACACATAAATAACCTTTTTAATAAATTTTGATCAAATTGTCAATAGATATAACAACATAAAGGAATAAGTATTTCTTAGTTTTCATTAATAACCACATCAAAAACAAAATACTTAAGTATTTACTATCCATTAATGGCCATATTAGAAACAAAATACTTGATAAGCATAAATAGCTTTGCTAATACATGTGGATCAAGTTGTTAATGGATATAAAACCCCAAGGGGAACTAAGTATTTAAAAAAATAGTTATGAACATGAAATTTGAATTTTTAAAATAAAAATGCAATTTTCTATTAATTTCTTAATTTGTAATTGGCAATGTTTTTAATGCATTATTATTATTTAACTATAGTGAATTGGTAATTTTTTGGATTAATTTAGGGGAGGTTCATGATCCACTCTAGTGATTTCCATATAATAGCAATAGTATATTCAACAACCTACAAGTCAAATATATCAAATCTTATGATTTAGCAAGAGAAATAGAAAATCTACTCCTTAATCCTAGAGCATAACCACAAACTGATTAATTTCCCTCAACAAAACACTAATAATTTCCATGAGTAAAAATATTGTCATAAAAATATTGTTGTAAAAATAGAAAATTAGAAGAGAGCTATAAAAATAGAAAATGAGAAAAGACTGATGGAAACATTTTAAGATAAAAAGGAAGAACAAGTACATACACTTCATTTTTCGAAACCAACTAACAAATTAATATTTGATAAGATATTTTCCCAAAGTATAACTAAAAGCATGTTTGTTTTGTTACTTAATGATGCTGAAAATGCTCTCATACACTTATCATTGCACTTTGCACTCTTGATTACTCTTAAGATAAAAATACCCCTTCATTTTAAAATGAAAAGACTCTTTGATTTTTTGTATAATACAATTGGTCTAACCCGATATATTTTAAAATTTTTAAATATTTTTTTTAATCAAATTTATATGATTCATAATGATTAATTTATTTTCAGAATAAACTTTTTAATATTTTTTTTAATTTGATTTGTATCATTCATAATGATTAAATTTCTTTTCAGAATAATCATATAACAATTATTTGGTATCAACATTTCGAACCCATCATTCTATCAATATTGTGGACAAAACATTGATTAAAAAATTTAATTTTCCATGGATTTTATGTAGATATTTTTGGTCAAATAATTTCGTTAGCCAAATGATAATAATTTCGGAGCTGTAATTTCCTCCGCTCAGCCCAAAACTATGTGTCAAACATTTTCTTCGGTCTCTGATTAGCAACGTGTACAAAAGTTTGATAGGATTCAAATGTCTCTCACTTACCAAATACAAGAAATATGGTGAGGGGCGACTTAAACATTTCCCGTCGTTTCTAAATTTATATCAGATTTGCAACGTCCACAACAGATCAATCAGATTCAGAGATCTATGATTTATCAAATCATTTATAGGAAGCAATATAGTCAGAAATCTTTTTCGAAATATGATAATAATTTGATTATAAAATATGTGGAGCAATTTAACAAAGGCTACTTTTTGAAACTTTTTATCATTAACATTGTATCCACTATCACCCACTGGTTCGATTCAGAGAGATACCAAGCAATATAGTCAAAATCTTTTTCGCACAATGACAAATGACAGGATTATAAAGGTCATCCAAAGCCGCCTTTTAAATATAATAGATATTTATATTTAAAAGGCGGCTCTGGATAGAGATCCATTTATATTTCATGGCGGGCTTTGGATAGAAAGAATGAATAGAATAGGGCCCACAAAGTTGAGAGTGGTCAAAGATTGAGAAACGGTGCAGCGAGACATAATGGTGACCAAATGAGAAAGCACCACGCATTTAAATCACGTGTTTCTGTTCCGTTACGTGGGCAACAACACCGACGCCAGTTCAACCCTCCCTTCCATTTTCCATCAAAATTCTATTTTAATGTGACCATTGCATGTCTGACTCTGTTCAACCAAAATACAAAAACGTACAGAAAATAGTGGAGTGTTTCCAGAGTCGATGAATGGAATAAATGGCAAACGACCAATTTCAATTAAAGTGTTGGCCATTGATCTCATGAAGCGAGCCAGTGGGTGATGGTGGATACAACGTCGACCAAAAGCTGCTCATCATCATACGGAACTTCAGTTGTCGGAGAGGTGGAATCGGAAATTGGAATGCACCACGCATTTCAATCGAAGCTTCCTCTCATTTCCAAGATAGTCTCGAGAAATAAGTTAAGTTGTGCTTGTACAATGGAATAACTTGAATTTATTTTTGTATTATAGAGATATTGTCTCATTTCCAAGACACAATCTCTAGAGATAAGCTAAGTTCATCTCTAAGTTGTGGTGTAGAATGAAATACAATTTTTTTTTTTAATCTTTTTCTTTTTTGTATTATAGATCTATTTTATATAGATTTTTTGAAAAGGTGAAAATCAAAATTAAAATTTTGGCAAATATTTCACAAAGTTTTAGAAGTCTTTATCTCCTACTCTTTGGTTTATATATTGATAAATGGAAAAGTGTCTAAATATTCAAGGTGGAGAATATTTGTGATAAAGTTTTTTCTGTATGGCAAAGATCTTGTATTGATTGCTAGATCTGCCCATGGATTGCTGATGCACCTAAGTGCCTTTGAGCATTTTTGTAGAGTAGTGAGGATGCAAGTCAACACTAGCAAGACCAAACCAATATTTTCTCTAATAATAATATAAATGAACTCAACCCTCTTGTATTTATAGATTTTGTTGAGGGGATTCTCCTCCTTAATTAATTGAGTAAAATTCATTCCAAACCCAAACTTTGGGTTTCATTGCCAAGCTGTCCCAAAACTCGCCCACACAATAGGTATTATGAGGTTTTCTCCTTTATCAAGGACTATAGCCTAATTGGGAAGACTACAAAAGAAGATAATTTTAGGAGGGTGGAAAGCATTAAATGATCTTCAAAACAAATGTAGAGGTTCAAAGTTATGGGATTGAAAAACGATTAAAGTGTTTTTTTGACTCCTAGTTTGTCCAATTATGCTATATGGATGGGAAGTGTGGGCTAGCAGCACCCTATATCAAAATGGAAACAAATTGAGAAAATCCAAAAACACTTGATCATGAACAAGTTCAAAATAAAAATTGAATTCGTTATGAGATAATGTTAAGTGAAACAGAAGCAACTCTCTTCAAAGCAATTGCTATGGCTCACCTCATAAGATATATAAAAAGAATTAAACAAATGGTTGTAGGTAGATGGCATAATGTTATCTTCAATGAAGGCATGAGTGAAAGAAATAAAACATGGATGAGACAAAACTATAGATGGTTGTAAAAATGGAATATCTACCTCAATGCTTGTCCCACAAATAGCAAGGAGCTAAAGAATTTTGTTATGGAGAAGTTGCATAAATGTGTATGGAAAAAAGAGTTGGGTAGAAAGAAGAAGTACAAAGTTCATGAATACAACCCAACGTGTAAAGTTTCTTATTTCTCAATTAAGAACCAACTCACATCAACTTCTGTGTGAAACAAGATGGTGGAAAATGCCTAAAGAAGCTTGGGAAGAATAGGTGTGTACATTTTGCACATATGGGCACGGAAATAGTTAAAAAAAACATTTTAGGAGTGGAAAAGGCCTAAAGAAGTTTGGGAAGAATATGTGTGTACATTTTTTACATATGGGAAATGTAATCATAAAAACATTTCATGATGTGTTCTGTTAGTATAGGTTCCTTGGCATTGTATTTTCAGCTAGGGTACTCTTAGAAGGTTGGGCCAACTCATCATCAATTTGAATAAGAAAAAAATTGAATTGCAAAAGGCTAAAAGCAAAGAACTAGTGCTCCCATAGTATATTTTTAGTCTTGTAGATGTTAAAATATTATTTCATTTCCATTTCATTTTGTTTACAGCAAAATTCCAATATACCCTTCCCAGTTTGAACATGGAGATTTTTCACTTTGAACTCAAAACTTTGAAGATCACAAGCCTAAATAGTTCTCTTAAAAATTATAATTGCATGGAGACACTCTACTACTCACTCTCAATGTCATGTTTTAAAAATTATTAATAAAGATAAAAATCATATGTTTATAATAAATAAAATATTTTAATATATATTTTAAATAAAATATTTGTGCATTTATATTTATAATTCTTTTACAACGCATTGTAAAAAAGATGTGTAATTTGTGAAAATATCACTAGATCAAATTCCCTTATGGGTATTTACTTCTTAAAAAAATAGATGGTGATGTTTTGATCCCCGGGTTATTTTGATAGCTTAGATGCCCCTAGGTCAAGCCACTCATAGGTGAGCATAGAGTAGATGGTGACAAGGTGTTTTGATCCCCAGATTATTTTGATAAGTTAGCTACTCCTGGGTCAAGCTACTCATACGTTAGAGGCTTTAGTCATCTCAAGGCTCACATAACCTAAGAAACAAAAAAAAAGATAGGTAATTCTTCATATTTATGAGGTTGATATGTAGAATTTAATGCAAGAAAAAAATCACTATATAAAGAATTTCATTTTAACCTCAAGAAGTAAAATTATTATTTAAAAAAAAGATTTCAATCTACCACCTTTATGGAAAATATTTTTATATCAATTTATTTTTGTTCACAAACCTTGAAGATGCTACGTCCAAGAAATACCAACTAGGTCCACCCAAAGGGATCACTTCCTGATATTTGTACTAGGCAAGTCCACAGAATAACTTCCTGATATTTGTACTAGGCAAGTCCACAGAATATTTGTACCACCTAGGTCCATGTCCATGAAGTATTTGTACGTCCACAAAATATTTGTACTAGGTAGGTCCATGTCCATGAAATACAATTCCACTAAATATTTGTACTAGGCATGTCCACCTGAAGCGAAGCGAACTTGAAGGGATCACTTCCTGATATTTGTACTAGACATGTCCATAGAATATTTGTACCAGGTAGGTCCATGTCCATGGAATATTTGTACCAGACATGCATGTCTACATGAAGGGCTCAACCAGTGAGTTTGACCCTTATTCCTAAGAGTGTTGAGAGAATTAAACTTGTGACCTATCAATATCAAATGTGCTTTAACTATGAAAATTAGACCAATTGAGTTAACTCTTAGGCCTATTTTTATGTCAATTTTATAAATAAAGAGACTAATTGAAAGTAAAAATTATTTTATTTGGTTTTAACTATGTTTTTTTATAATAAATTGTGTTATTTGTTCCATGTTGAGTTGACACATTAAATTTAAAAATAAATATATTTTAATAAAAGAAAACATTTTGATGCCAACCTTATATTAAACATTTTAATGTCACTCTAAGCTATAGGTATGTGTGTGTCCATCTTAATCACTCATCTAGAAAGTCTCAAGAGGAATCAAAGCTCTTCACGTCCAAACTTTTTTTAGAGTGAAAAAATCGCAAAAGAGATTGCACCTATACAGATAGTATCCCTTTTGGCACTTGATAAATCTATGGCTAAGATGGATCTATAATGAGTTGTTCTTAATATGTATGTATAATTTTCACTGATTAGATTGCATTTTTGAACCCATAAATACATTCAACTCCTTGAAAATCCCCTAAGACACTTGGATTGTATAGACTACACAACTTAAACCTGCAATTCCAAAAAATCTTTGTTGGATTTCAAACAAAATTATTAATCAAAATATAGAATAGTTTCTTTATAACTATAAGATTTTGTTTTTCCCAATTTCTTTATATAATATATATAAGGTTATTTTTAACCATAATTTATATTTTTAAAATGTTTTGACAAACAGCCAGAAAGAAAAAATTGTCAATTTTTATATAACTATTAACTATATACTCACTTGGATAAACATGCCAATGTAGGAAACTCAACCTAAACTCAATTAACATTTTTTTTGGAATTTGAAATATTTAATTATGGTTGCTAATTAAAATTATTATTATTATTTTAATTTTCTCTATATAAAATGCAAATAATAATTTATTTATGTTGTATATTGAAATATTTTAGAAAATTATAAAAATCATATTATTGAAAAAATAATAATTTTTTAATTTTTAATTATTTTATCAAGTTAATATAATATTATCATACTTCACATGCTATCAATAACTAATCTAGTGGGGCTTTTCCCGCTGGACACAAGGGAAAAAGGCTTCATAGCAATAAAGGATTGTCAATAATGGTGGCCGGTATTTTCACTCTATGTGTTTCATGGAAGTGACAGCATACAAATGGAAGTGACATCATACAAATGAAGACAAGTTTCATTTTCTCATACCACATGGTTTTCTTCTTCTTCACTTTATAGAGACTAGTGATTTTCTCATACCATATTAATGCAAAATTTGAAAATCTAGTGATTTTTAAAGAGACTACCTGGTTTTTGAAAAGATTTGTGACCCCTTGGGCAATGTCGATTGCTACCTTTCAAGTCACAATGGTTTGGATTACTTTGTATCGTTTCATCTCATTCGTTAAATATTTGATTTATCAAATTTCACCACAAACACTTATGAATTGATGTGGAATGTAATGAAATATTTCAAAGTTTTGTTACTATTAGTTGCTCAAAATATCACATAATATTTGCAAGTTGCAAGAGTAGTTATATAATTGGGTAACTCTTAGTTACACTCAGAAAATCTGTATCTAATTAAAGTTGAAAATCGCTCCACATTGAGATATTCTAAATATGTTTTTTTAATAATTTAAAATTGTCTAATTAAGTATACATTACTGTGTTTATTCTGGATAATCTATTTCCTTGTAACTGGATTACTGCGTTGTCTTTTTACTCATATTGGCTTGAAAAAAACACTGAAATAAAAAATAGTATTCCGTCCCCTACCCTCCTTGGTTGTCCTGCTACCAAACTGCAGGTTGAAGTGATGTCTCGTCATTTCAATGGGAAAATACGTTTCCTAGTTATACTAAAGATAACTCGTAATCCAAATAATAATAATGTGAATTTTGATGAAATAAGAGTAACTCTGATTATGGTTAATGATGCATTATATATACTGATTTTGTTCATTTTGTTCACCTTATTTCTAGTGGAGACTAAAAGATATAAGATATCTAAAACATCTATTATTCTTATTTCCAATGGAGAATAAAAGCTATAAGATATTTAAAACATCTATTATTATTTTTTGTTTTTAATATATTGTTTTTTTTAATTTATAATAATTTTTAAAACATATATTATTTATAATTTCAAAATTAAAGATAAAATATTTATTCTATCTTCTTCCTAAAAGTTATTTTTTAGTTTATTAAAATTGAAAATAAATCATTTAATGATTATTTGATTATTTGTTATTAACAAGTATGTTAATCAAAAGTTGTGAATTAAAATTTCTTACTTTTGAAAATAAAATTTCAATTATGGTATGATGTCATGAATTTGCTGGTAAAAAGTTTCCAATTAGTTGAATAAAGCGCGGTTACCTTTCCTGTAGGGAATAAAAATAAAATCCTAGAGGAGGAAAGGGGTTATGTACAAGTAAAGAGGAACAACTGGGAAGCTGGAGGAAAAGAGAATCCAAAGCTAGTGGAAAACCAGTAGAACTTTGCTATCTGATTAGGAGAAGAGACTAGAGAGGAGTCCTGAGGTCTACCTCCTTGGATAGATATACTGTTGTGATTTCCTACTTTGGTGAGGAGCATGGGGGGAGTAAAGGACGTCATTGCCTCACTCAAGGTTGGGCGGAAGCCATTAGAGTTACAGAAAGTGAGATAAGTAAGTATGAATGGAAAATAATCTTGTATATTTCATATGAAATGTATGCTCAGATATAGAAACATAAATTTTATTTGATGGGATTTTCTGGCAAAAGAACTTATAGAAGTAGAAATCTATGTAGAAAATAAATTAAGGAAAATTTTCCTTGTTTATGAATTTGATCATTATGTATGCAAGTCATGTGGAAGGGAATTAAAAGAAATCACTAGATAACCCTTGGTAGAAACTATAAACATACCAGGTTTAAAAGTTAAAACTTAGGAAGAAAAATCCTAAAAAAAAGACTGGCTATCCTATAGGCAGAATTTAACTAGTACACAGACAAAGGGAAGAAATCCCCTTAGAGTGGTCCAGTCACTCATATATAATAAAGATGGAAGCAGATGCAAATAGTATAAAATGTCGAACTATTAAAACTTTAAGTAAAACAAAATTTAATGTATGAAAGAAATATTCTGAAAGAACTGGTAATTCTTATTCATAACATTATACAGTCTTAAATCCAGTAATTCTTCACAAAGAGATATTATGCCTTTACATATATTATGTGTTTACATATATTATGCATTTGCAGAGAAAACGAAGAAAAGATTATTCATAGACAGTAGATATAATAGATATAATTTTGGGTATGGGAATGTGTTCAGCCACAATAGATATAATGGAAAGATTTAGGTTATGAAGGTAGATAGAAGAAAAACATAAATGCCCAGATAAACTGAATAAGGAAAAATTACCAGTGATCGAAGCTAAAGAAAATGTCATCGGCTAAAGACCAACGCGAAGACCTAGGCATAAGCCTAGGCGCCATGGCCACACTATGGTAGAACCTCTGTCGAAAAAATAAATGCGGAGGCATTTTATTAACCAGTGACAAAAATCCTGAGAACAAAGACTCATCCGAAAATAAATAGTAGATATTTCGGCAGTAAGAAGCAACACACCGGCATAGAAGTGGAAGAGGCTCACCATTTCTAGATCCTCTGTGAGAAAAACCCTACGCAGTGGAAACCCCATGGTTGTAGAGCTCGAAGACGGTATCGACAGAGGAACAAGAATGAAGTGGTTAGGGTTCTGATGGTGGTAGGCTAATACCCTAATGAACCCTGGATCAACCTCGATCGTCGAAGTAGCGAGCAGATCTACAGAAGAAACGAAGCCACATGCCAACGCAATGGGATCACAACAGAAATCGAGGTTCTGGACTGACAGGTCCATAAATCTCATACTAAAACTCCTAACCCATGGAACGGATAACATATGCTCAAATTATTATTTGTACCATCAACATAGTTAGACCATCATGGGTATGTTTAATCCACCTTGAAACAGGAGAAATCAACCTTGTAAACTTTATAAAATTATGAATATAATATTTGTATGGTATGATGAGCGTAATGACTATCGTATGATATGGTAGTATCACTTGACACTTCGTTTATGATTGAAATATGAGAATATATATATATATATATATATATATATATATATATATATATATATATATATATATATATATATATATATATATAGTTTTATTTTTGTAGATAGTGACTTTATGTTTACTAATTTCTAGTAAAAATAATTAAGGTAAGTTTTCTTGGTTTTCAACCAGTATAATCTAGGATAATGATTCCTAGAGTAGTTAGAATGGAAAGTTATAGTAAAAAAATAATTATCAGGGTTAATTGATATGATTGAATGTTACAAGTGGTATCAGAGTAACATTCAAACACTGTGACCAACAAGGGGTCACTTAAATAACAATTGTTGTGTTTAAATGTGCACAGAAAAATTGAAGGAAAAAATTTACTACAAACAATGAGAAGGGGATCTGTACATCAAACACCCAGGACTACAAGGGAGTTTCACCCCTAGCCTAACCAAGAAGCACATCCAAAAATGTGGGTGCAGGTAAGTATAAATCAGCACCAGCAAACTAGTAGATTGCTGGAAGAACAACAAAGACAGACCAATAGATTATTGATACCATGCAGCAACTCCAAACGGAAATGGTCTGGGTACGAAGTGACAAAGAAAGACTGATGAGGGAGTAGGAAAATATACTTAAGAATCTTTCAGATAAGCAAAATCATCCCACCGCACAGCCTAGCCCAGACAGGGAAACCCATGTACAAGGCGAGCAACAACAACATATTCTTGATAATCCTGAGGGAAGTTGCACTCATCGAAGCAATAAGTGTAGGACTTACAATGAGGCTAAGTATGAAAATGCTTCTGATCAGCAAGAACTGAAGAAGCAAAGAGTGGAATTGCAAGGGGAATTCTAGAAGATTAAACACCCTACATTTGATGGAGAGGCTGAAGAGGTGGCAGAAGCTTGGATCATTAACAAGAATAAAATTTTTCAAGTGTATGAGTATGAAAAAAAACTCAAAGTTCGGTTGGAAATCTACAAATTGCGAGAGAAGGCCACATTATGGTGGGAAGAATTGAAAAACGTACATGGAATTGAAGACCAGAATGTAACCTGGAATGAATTCTAGCAATAATTCAAGGATAATTACCTAACAGAACGATTCTATGATGAAAAATCCCAGGAATTTAATGATTTGCAGTTGGGCCAACTATCCATAGTTGAATTCATTACCAAATTCACTTCTCTATTAAGATATGTGCCATATTTAAAGGATGAAAAGGAAAAAGTACAACAATTTTTGAGTAGTTTACCTGCTCACATGAAAGAGAGAATAGAATTTGTAGGTCCAAAAATGATGGATGAGGTAATTCGAAAGGCACGGATGTGCTATCAGCAGTTTAAAGAAAAAGGAGAAGTTGGCAGAAATTGGCCACCCAAGAAAGGACAAAAAAATTCCTCAAGCTTTAGAAATAACAAGTCTGGAAATTATAAAGTTGTTGTAGGAATTCAACAAATAAGAAAATCGAGAAAAATTAGCAAAGACCCTAATGGACAGCCGAGGACCGACCCACCGAAGCATCTAGCAGACCGGATCACAGAAAATCACAGAAACCACCATTACAGTGTTGGGGATGCGGTGAGGGACATTATTACAAAAAACTGCCCACATCGTGGGAGGAATGAAACTGCAACTAACGTGAAAGAAGCATATACTACTGGATATGTGGCATGAAATATACCCATAATCAACGCTGCACTTAAAGATCGGCAAGAAGATTTCCAGCCAACCATGATAGAACTGGAAGGTAAGATTAATTTTCATCCCATATCTATTTTGCTTGATCCCTGTGCTATTTTAAGCTATGTAGATCCCCAGATTGTGGAAAGATATAACTGACAGGGCCAAACGTTTAAAATTCCTTGGTTAGTACAGCTGGCTACTGGGACAAAGCAAAAAGTTCATGCCAAAGTTTCCAAGTGTCTTATTGAAGTTGGGGATCAAAATATAAGGGTTAAATTAAACATTCTACCCTTAGGCTCTTATAACATATTATTGGGCATGGACTAGTTGAAAGCACACTGCTCACTAGTAGATTGCAAGGATAAAATTATTTATTATAAGGCTGAAGATGGAACACGTCAAGAGCTAAAAGGAATTAAGAAGCCACTTCAGTTGTGTCCTATTACAGCATCTCAGTTGGGAAAATGCATTAGGAAAGGGTGTCAAATCTATGTGATTCAGGTGGGAATTTCCAATTCCAAAGATAAGGCTCCCACGATGGAAAATATACCAGTGGTGCAAGATTTCATGGATGTGTTTCTAGAAAACATACCAGGTTTGCCACCAAAGCAGGATATAGAATTTATCATCGAGTTAATTCCAAGAGCAGCACCGATATCACAAGCATAATACCGAATGAGTGTGCCTGAGTTAACAAAACTGAAAATGCAATTGCAAGAAGTGTTGGACAAAGGTTATATATGTCTCAGCGTGTCTCCTTGGGGGGCACCACTACTATTTGTAAAGAATAAGGATGGAACCATGCGAATGTGTATGGACTATAGGTAACTTAATAAATTAACTTTTAAAAACAAGTATCCTCTTCCTCAAATTGACGATCTGTTCAATCAAGTAAAAGGGGCAACAGTCTTTTCAAAAATAGATTTAAGATCTGGATATCATCAGATAAGGATAGAGGATGATGATATTTATAAAAAAGCTTTCCGAACCAGATATGGGAATTACGATTTTGTGGTCCTACCGTTTGGTTTGATCAATGCACCTGCAACATTCATGAGTTTAATGCATGGCATATTCCATCCATATATGGATAAATTTGTTCTGATTTTTATAGACGATATATTAATCTATTCCTGAAATATGGAGGAAATTAAGGATCATCTACGTATAGTGCTGAAAATGTTGAGGGACCATTAGCTATACACCAAATTTAGCAAATGTGACTTTTACAAGAAACAAATACAGTATTTGGGCTACATAATTTTGGCTGAAGGAATAGCAGTGGACCCTGAAAAGATAAAGACTATTATGGAATGGAAGGTTCCTAAAAATGTGGCAAATATACGATCCTTTATGGGACTGGTTGGTGACTACCGATGTTTTATAGAAGGATTTTCCAAAATTGAATTTCCTATAACTTCCTTGCAACGCAAAGGACGAGAATTCAACTAGACCAATGAATGCCAATCTAGTTTTGAGAAATCAAAATGGTTATTGACCACTACTGATGTTCTGAAAGTAGCAAATCCAAATTTAGAATTTGAAGTCTACATTGATGCAAGTAAAAATGGAGTAGGAGCAATGTTGTCGCAAGAGGGAAATGTGGCGGCATATGAATCTAGAAAGTTGAGGGACCACGAACAGCGATACTCCACCTATGATTTAGGATTGACTGCAGTAGTGCAAGCGCTTAAGATATGGAGGCACTAACTATTGGGAAAAAAGTTTGTACTGAAAACTGACCATAGCATTTTAACCAGCTACTTTAAGCAAGCCAATTTGAACGCTCACGAGGTTAGATGGAATGCATTCTTGAGCGAGTTTGATTTTGAAATGAAGCATGTTAAAGGAAAGAAAAAAGAGTTGCTGACGCATTAAGAAGAAAGCTACATCATATTTATGAATTATATTTTAATGATGTGGAATTCAAATTTCAGGAACAGGTAAAGAAGGCCGCAGAAAAAAATCTTGAATATCAATTTTTATGGCAGCAAGATCAAGATATGGAGGCGCAAGGAAAACAATTGGATTATGCCATCAATGAAGAACAACTGATAATATTTCGAGGCAAGATATTCATTCCTAATCAAATAAGTTTGAAAGGACTAATCCTGGATGAGTATCACAAAAGTTCGTATGTTGGACACCCTGCCTATCAAAAAATGTTAACAACCATCAGAAAATATTACTTTTGGCCAAGAATGCGCGAAGACATCGTTGAATATTTGACCAAGTGTTTAGAATGCAAGCAAGTAAAATTCGAACATCAGCACCCAACTGGTTTATTACAACCCATACCAGTATCGGAATGGAAATGGGAAGTTATATCACTGGATTTTATTGTTGGCTTACCGAGATCAAAGCGACATAATGACTCAAAAATGGTAGTTGTGGATCACTTGAACAAAGCACCCCATTTCATTCTTGTACAGTCTAATTTTAAAACCGTAAAAATTGTTGACATCTTTATGAGAGAAATATTCAAATTGCATGATATACCAAAAACAGTCATCTCGGACAGAGATGTGAAGTTTACTTCAGCCTTTTGGAAGGCACTATTTACTGGACTAGGCACTAAAATGCAGTTCGGTACGGCTTACCATTCTCAAACGGATGGGAAAACAGAACGGGTAAACTAGATTTTGGAATACATGTTATGAATGTATGTAATGCAGCAACCAACAAAATGGGAAGATTACCTACACTTGGTACAATTTTCTTATAATAACGGTCATCAAGAATCACTCAAAATGAGTCTGTTTGAAGCTCTATATGGAAAACAATGTCGGAGGCCTATTAATTGGAGCAGTCCCGAAACAAACTAATTTTTGGACCAGAGATGTTGGCTGAGATGGAGCGAGAAGTTAAGAAGATTCGACAAAATTTGAAGAGTGCGCAAGATAGGCAAAATGTGTATGCGGACCGGAAAATGACCTACCGGGAATTTGAAGTGGGTGAACATGTCTATGTTAGAATCAGACCCAAGAAGACTACACTAAGGTGGAATACATGTGCTAAATTGGCTCCTTGCTTCTATGGGCCTTTCCAAATTTGGAAAGGGTGGGACCAGTAGCCTATCGATTAGCTTTACTAGGACACATACAAGTGCATAATGTGTTCCATGTGTTTGTGCTTAAAATATACATTCATGATCCTAAACACATAATACATTGGTAGAATGTTCAGGTAGGGAGGAAATGGAAAATTAATATTTCTAAGAAAATATAAATGACTATTTATTAATTTACCGTTTGATGATTGCAGGTCAAACCGGACAACGATTTTATGGTAGAGCCTCAACGTATCCTCAAACGAAGAGAAATAATGCTCCAGAAGCAAGTTATCACCCAAGTTAAAGTGCAATAGAAGCACTTTAGCCCAAAGGAGGCGACTTGGGAGGATGAAAACTTTGTGCCGGATGCATATCGAAAATTGTTTCAGTGGAATGGTATAACACCGAGGACGATATCCATTTTAAGTGGAGGAAGTTGTAACACTCGTATTTAATGATTATTTGTTAAAACACATTTTAATTACACACTGAAGTATTTAATATTTATCTAGTAGGTTAACAAGTATGTTAATCAAAAGTTGTGAATTAAAGTTTCTTACTTTTAAAAATAAAGTTTCAATTATTGTATGATGCCATGAATTTGATGGTAAAAAGTTTCCAAGACTCCAAAGTAGTTGAATAAAGAAGAAGTTACCTTTCCTCTGGGAATAAAAAGAAAATCCTAGAAGAGGAAAGAGGTGTTGTACAGGTAAAGAGGAACAACTAGGAAGTTGGAGGAAGAGAGCATCCAGAGTTGGTGGAAAACCAGTGGAGCTCAGCTATCTAATAAGGAGGAGAGACTGGACAGGAGTCTTGAGGTCTACCTCCTTGGATAGATATACTGTTGTGATTTCCTACTTTGATGAGTAGCACGGGGGGAGTATAGGACGTCATCACCTCACTCAAGATTGGGCGGAATCCATCAGAGTTACAAAAAGTGAGATAAGTAAATTTGAGTGGAAAAAAATCTTGTATATTCCATATGAAATGTATGCTTAGATATAGAAACACAAATTTTATTTCATGTGATTTTCTGGCAAAAGAACTTACATAAGTAGAAAGCTCTGTAGAAAATAGATTAAGGAAAATTTTCCTTGTTTATGAATTTGATCATTATGTATGCAAGTCCTGTAGAAGGGAATTAAAAGAAATCACTAGATAACCCTTGGTAGAAACTGTAAACATAGCAGGTTTGGCAGTTAAAAATTAGGAAGAAAAATCCCAAGAAAAATATTGTCTCTCATGTAGGCAGACTTTAACTAGTACATCGACAAAGGGAAGAAATCCCCTTAGAGTGGTCCGAACACTCATCTAGAATAAAGATGGAAGCAGATGCAAATAGCATAAACTATCGAACTATTAAACCTTTAAGTAAAACATAAGTTACTGTATGAAAGAAAGATTCTAAAAGAACTGGTAATTCTTATTCATAACATTATACGGTCTTAAATCCAGTAATTCTTCGTAAAGAGATATTATGCCTTTACAGATCTTATGCATTTGCAGAGAAAACAAAGTGAAGATTATTCATAGAGAGTAGAAAACTCTGAAATACAATTTCCTCTAAAAAAAAATAACCTGGAAAGTATACAAATGGGGAAACCATAGAGCACCGTAAATTATCCTCAAGATAGTTTAAGGAAGAAATCGAAAACATGCACACAACAGGAACAAATAACAAAGGATTGTATATCTGGTAAACTTAGTAATTCATAAATTATTAAACAAGCACAGTGGAACCTCACGATTCGAAGTTCAAATTAAAAACCTTGGTGGTTTCAATACAAACCCTCTATCGAATATAGACAACCCGTGACATTGTTTCCAGTTGTGCGAATGAGATATATATATATATATATATATATATATATATATATATATATATATATATATATATCTATACATACAGCAAGAAGTAATGAAAACCCCTTAGGGGTAACTTTACATAGTCGAAGGATAATTAACAAAAAGGCTACTAAAAGTCTTGTCAATATCAAAGTTAACTAATGTCGACCTCTACAGGGAAATAAATGAGAAGTAAACCCTGAAAAGGGTTGGCATGAACATTGTTGAGAACCAGCTAAACAAACAATTGGGGAATTAACAAATGCACCTAAAAGAAAACATATATTCTTCAGTATGTAACTGCTACAGGAGAAGGCGAATGCACCAACGGAAAACGAGGATGGAAACATTACGTGCATGGAAAAAAGTACATATCAGTTAGTAAAAAATTAACAAAAAACATTTGTAACCCAAGAATTCCAGACCAGGAGTAATTGAAGATCCTTACCTCGGGTCGACCAGAAATAGTATGCCTTCGAACCTACAAAAAAAGAAGATAATTTTGGGTATGAGAATGTGTACAGTCACAATAGCTATAATGGAAGGATTTAGGTTATGAAGGTAGATAAAAGAAAAACATAAATGCCGAGATAAATTGAATAAGGAAAAATTACCAGTGACCGAAGCTGAATAAAATGCCATCAGCTAAAGACGATGCGGAGATCTTGGCATAAGCCTGGGTGCCATGGCCACACTATGGTCGAACCTCTGTCGACAAAAGAAATGCGGAGGCATTTTATTAACCAGTGACAAAAATCTTGAGCACGAAGGCTGATCCGAAAATAAATAGTAGAGATTCTGACTGTAAGAAGCAACACACCAGCATAGTAGTGGAAGAGGCTCACCATTTTGGGAGCCTCTGTGAGAAAAACCCTGCACAGTGGAAACCCCATGGTTGCAGGGCTTGAAGATAGTAGCGACGGAGGTGCAAGAATGAAGTGACTAGGGTTCTGACGAGGGTAGGCTAATACCCTAACAAACCCTGTATCAACCTTCACCATCGATGTAGTGAGAAGATCTACGGAGGAAACATAGCCACATGCCAAGGCAATGGGATCATAATAGAAATCGAGGTTCCAGGCTGACAGGTCCATAAATCTCATATTAAAACTCCTAACCCGTGAAAAGATAACATATGTGGAGATTATTATTTGTACCATCAACATAGTTATGACCATAATGGATATATTTAATCCACCTTGAAACAGGAGAAATAAACCTTGTAAACTTTATAATAATTATGAATATAAGAATTGTATGGTATGATGAGACCAATGACTATCGTATGATATGGTAGTGTCACTTGACACTTCGTTTATGATTGCAATATGAGAATATATATATAGTTTTATTTTTGTAGATAGTGACTTTATGTTTACTAATTTCTAGTAAAAATAATTAATGTAATTTTTCTTGGTTTTCAACATTTATAATCTAGGATAATGATTCCTAGAGTAGTTAGAATGGGAAGTTATGGTAAAAAAAATTATGAGGTTTAATTGATATGATTGACCGTTAAAATATTAAATGAATTACATATAACATTGTAATATTATGGTCACACTCTTATTACAAGAGAGATGATGTATGGACGCGGGCGATGGGATGTGACAGGGGTCCCTTACCTATCAGGGTCTCACTCCCATCTGGATATTTCCGAGTCAGCTTGAACAGTGCTCTCCCCGAGGTGGAATAACCGTTCGGTTTAAACCCTGACCTGAATGGAGGTAGCGATTTTCCTCGTTTTTACTCTTTGCGATGGAGTTTTTACCTTAGATCCTCAACGGCTTTCCTTTTCCAGAGGCGGCGGGCTAGGGTTTGAGTAAAACTGCTGAGATGGGGCTCAATCGTGACCATGTTGATGTTGAACCGGCGCCGGAAGATTTACTCACTGTCTGGGGCCACGAAGTCTCTGTCCAGAATCTCGAACGCTTCTTCCCCAAATCGACAGTGAAACCTGCCCCTCCTACATCAGAAGAAGGTGCAGTCTCGTTCCCCCTTAGATCTGCACCTCAGGACTTGATTGGCGCTTCGAAGGCTGTCAAAGGCTCTCCCTTCGGCAGAGGTGGCCTCACCCGGGGCGACAGCCTCGATAGTGACCGACTTAGGGCTCATGGGTTTTCCTCCCTCTCCGAGGGGCCAGATCCCTTAGTCTTCCCTCCTCTCACCGGTGGGTTAGAAGACGTGGTGGCGAGCTGCGGTTTTCATGTGCACAAAGGGCTTCCAACTGCAAAAGATATAGCATGGAGAAGGTTCGCCATCGGAGCAGAGGCCCCTTGGGCAACGGACTGTGGAATTAGGGCCTCGATTCAGAGCAGCAAACCGGCCCCTTCTCCTAGTTGCTTGGCCGTAGTCTCTGCTCAGGCGAGCGGGGCTCAGTCTCAAAAGGGCCCTCAAGACGAAGGCACTGGTCTTGACCCGGATTTTGAAAGCCATCCAAAGCTTCTCGAGGTCGGAACTAACGCGAGCCACTTGGAGGGTTTAGAACCTGAGGTTGACACAGAACTTGAGAAGGGCCAGGCTGTGAAGGCGCTCTTGGATGAGGGGGCGAGGAATTGTGTCATACACGCTAATCATGAGCCGGATGAGAGGAGCCAGGAGCGGCTGGGACAGAAGGAACAGAGGGTCGGCCTTTCAAAGGGCTGGGGGTGGATGATGTGCAGGCGAAGATAGTGGGAGGGAAGCGCAAAAAACCGACTTCTATCAGAATGAAGGAGCCTCTCCCTTTCTACGCCCTTGGAGTGGATATCATCGTTGAAGAAGCAATGGCAGCCTCAGAGTCCAGACTTGTAGGCAGAGTGTGTGGAAGAAAATACACTTCCGCATACATTCGGGATTGGGTCGACTTGGAATGGGCACTTACGCCAGGTAAACCAGTTGAAATCAAAGTTCTGGACAGAGGGTGGTTTACGCTGTGTTTCGCCCAAAAGGACCATGCAAACTGGGCTCTTGAAAGGAACTGGTGCTTTGGTAAGCGCCCAATCCTTCTCCGCAGATGGACTCCGATGTTCGATGCCCAGACCGAAAAGATGAACAAGTCGCCTGTTTGGGTAAAATTGCCAGGGCTCCCTCTCCAATTTTGGGTTGACTCCGTCTTCACCTCCATCGGGAACACTCTGGGTAAGTTTCTGGAAGTTGACAGGTCTTTTTTACAAACAAACGATCCCAGTGTGGCCCGGATCCTTGTAAGTCTCAACCCTAGGGAAGGGCTCGCAGAAGCAATGACCCTAAAATACAGAGAGATGGAATTTCTGCAACAGTTGGACTATGAGAACTTGCCCTTTCGCTGCCACAGATGTCACAAAGTCGGTCATCTGGCTAAAGAATGCCCCCTGGGCCACTGTCGCAGAAGGAATCCTTTCAAGACTTTCAGGAAGCCAACGGCTTTTCCAGCTCCCGACCCAAGCTCGGTTGCTCCGAAGAAACCTACCGACAAGGAGTTAGAAGCTGATGTGGCGATTGTGACCTCCGGCGCACCTCGATATCAGGCGGCACCTGACCCTCGCCCTGAGACAGCTCCTGTGCAGACCGCCTCTCAGTCTCCTCCAACTACTGGGATAGTAGAGGCTTCACAGGCGGGTATGCCCCTCTCTCTCCTCTCCTCTCTTTGTTTTTTCGATTCAGCTTCTAGTTTATTTGTCTCTGAATCTGGTCAATGCTGCCAACTCCAGATGGAGCTCTCCTCCTTAAACTTGAAATCCTCCCCTGTTGACAGTTTGATTGTTTCGGTACCCCCGCCCTTCGACCCCCCGCCTCCTCCCTTGGATAACCCTCTGGCCCCTTGTTGCCCCTCGGAGCCTACTCCCCCCTCCGCCGCTCCTCCCTACAACTTGAGATCGATGACAACTCGTCCCGGGATGGGCTCAGCCCCTTGTGGTCTTGAGCAGGATCTGGTGCCAACAGGGCCCCAAAAATCGAGAGGTAGAAAATCAAACCTCTCTAAGGCACAACAATAGGCAAAGATCAACATTGTCGATGGGAAACAAAAATCCTTAACTGGGGTGCTTAGAGCAGCACAGCCACCCCTTGACTCTTTGAAATGATCCTTCTCTCCTTCAACTGCAGAGGGTTAGCTAGTCAACCCAAAAAACTAGCCTTGAGGGATCTAATCAAGTCCTACAATCCTGACATTCTTATGCTTCAAGAAACCCTTGGAAAAGGGGAGGATATCATTGCTCTTCTCTCCAAATTTCTCCCTGGATGGCACTTTCAGGCCATTGATGCAAACGGCCGCTCAGGTGGGGTGGTCACCGGAGTTGTTCTGGACCTCTTTCTTCCAAAAGTCCTTTCTCGCCCACCCGAACCTGATCATCGGTGGCGACCTCAACTTCTCTCTGGGGGTCTCGGAATCATGGGGAGCAAATGCACGAGCCGACCCTCTTTCTGATTTCCTCCTCCCCAAGATTGCCTCCTCCCACCTGGTGGATCTCTCACTTCTTAAATCTAGACCTACTTGGCGCAATAAAAGAGTAGGCGATGACTGGGTGGGCAAGAAGTTGGACCGCTTTCTTCTGGGTGAAGAATTTTCTGAAAAACTTTCAACCTTCAGGCATTGGGTGGGCGAAGGGGGCCTATCTGATCATTTTCCAATCCTTTTGGAGACAAAAGGATCTCAAAAAAAACCAGGGTCTCCCTTTAAATTCAACTCCTCTTGGCTGGCAGATGATTCTTTCATTGATCTCTTTCACTCCACTTGGAGAAGGACTGGGCCAGGAGATGGAGAGAGGCTGGGCCACTGCAAGGCTTTTATGAATAATTTAACCCGCCTCAAAGCAGCCACCAAGAACTGGGTTATCCAAAAGACTCAAAAGGAAGATGAGGAGTTGAGAACCATTAATGCAGAACTTGACCTCCTCGAAGACCCTGAAGGGGGTGGTTATGCCACCCTGGCCTCTCGAGATAGAATCCAGAAGCTCGAAGCAGACCGAAGGAGAATTCTTCGGGTGAAAGAGGAAAGCTGGCGCTTAAAGAGCAGGGCTATCTGGCTACAAGCAGGGGATGAAAATACCAAATTTTTTCAGAAATATGCCAAAGGAAGGAAAAACCTAAACACCATCTGGGAAATGCCAAAAGCAAACGGGGAAAAGGCTCAGTCTTTTGAAGAGCTTGCCTCTTTAGGGGTTGCCCACTTCAAAGATATTTTCAAAGCCCCAGAAGAAGCCTCCATAGCTGAAGTTATAAGGGTTGCTCAATACTTCCCAAGATTTATTGATGAAGAAGGCAACGAAAGCCTGATGGCTCTGGTTTCCAAAAACGAAGTGGAGGACACCCTTAAGTCGATGCAAAGAGAGAAAAGCCCAGGTCCGGATGGCTGGACAGTGGAATTCTTCCTCCATTTCTTTGACTCCCTTGATGACGATCTGGCTGCGGTGGTAGAAGAATCCAGGGTCTCTGGTTTGATCTACCAGCCTCTCAACGCTACTTTCCTAACCCTCATTCCCAAGTCTGAACATCCCTCTTCCTTCAATGACTTCCGACCCATCTCCTTGTGCACCTGCCTTTACAAATTCATTGCAAAAGTCATTTCCTCCAGGCTGAAACCCTTTCTTTCTACAAACATCTCTGTGGAACAGTTTGGCTTTTTAGATGGTCGTCAAATTCATGAGGCTGTAGGGGTTGCGCAGGAAACACTCCACAATCTGAAAAAGAGCTGGAAAAAAGGGGCCATAATCAAGATAGATCTGTCAAAGGCCTTTGATAGAATCAGCTGGATGTTCCTAAGGATCCTCCTAACGCACCTTGGCTTCAGGCACGATTTTGTAAGGTGGATTATGGGATGTGTTTCCTCGACTTCTATTGCTGTCTTGATTAATGGTGCTGCTTCGGATTTCTTCAATCCACAAAGGGGTCTGCGTCAGGGATGCCCCCTTTCGCCCCTGCTTTTCCTGTTTTCTACTGAAGGAATCAGCCTAATGATCAAAGAGGCCAAAAGACAGGGCGAACTGAAAGGAATTAAAGTCGGGCTAAATCTCTGGGTAACCCATCTCCTTTTTGTTGATGATATCCTCTTGTTCTGCGATGGGATCCGGGATGATTGTCGATGCCTGAAAAGGATCCTCGATCTCTTCTTAAAAGCCACAGGACTGGCTATAAATGAGCAAAAATCCTCCATCACTTCCACAGGGCTCTCGCCCTTAGAAGTAATCAGAGCTAAAGAGATTCTCCCCTTCGAAGCAAAATCCCTTCAGGATCTGTTCAAATACCTCGGCTTCTCTCTCAAGCCCGATTCCTACAGAGCTCAAGATTGGACCTGGCTCCTGGCTAAAATTGAGCACAGATTGAAATTTTGGAGTCTTAAATGGCTGTCAAGGGCTGGCCGCCTTGTCCTCATCAAATTGGTGGTCTTGGCCATCCCATTTTATTGGGCCAGTCTCATCTTGGTGCTGAAGTGTATCCTCCTGAAAATCAATAAAATCTGTAGCAGATTCCTATGGGCTGGCCAGAAGAAGGATCACGTCATGCCATGGGTGGCATGGGATAAAATTGTCAGACCAAAACAGTGGGGAGGGTGGGGGATAAAGGACCTGTATCATTTTTCTAAATCTCTAGCAGCCAAATTAACCTGGAGACTGGTGTTCTCGGATAATCTATGGACAGTTGTAACCAGAAGGAAGTATATTGACCCTCTCACTCCTTTGGAATGGATCAGAATGCCCAACAAATCCTCAAAAAACTCTTCCGTGGTTTGGAAAGCTCTGGTAGCTGCTGCTCAGGTCATTGAAAAAGGCTTGGTATGGAACGTGGGAGATGGCAGATCAGTAAGGCTCGGGAGAGACCCCTGGGTGGGCTTCCCGGACTCTTTTGCCCTCTCTCGAGATTTTATTGATGATCTTAACAGCAAAGGGCTATCTTCCCTCAACCAAATTGCAGATCATGCAAACTCTTCCATCTGGCGACAGGAGTGGTTCACTGGGGAAACTCTCGGCCTAGATGACAGGTGGCTGCAGGAATGGGGGGCCTATTGTACAGGACTGCTGACTTCCCACATTCGCATTTCAGAAAAGCCAGATGAGCTGAGATGGGTTCATTCTCAGACCGGTCTTTACTCACCAAAAGCAGGATATGACTGGCTAATGACTCAAAAGGGATGGGAGGAACCTAGCTGGTGAGCCAAGCCACTGTGGAAATTGAAAGGGCCAGCCAAGACCAGACTTTTCTTCTGGTGTGTACTCCAAAATAGAGTCCCCACATGGGATTATCTTCAAAAAAGGGGGAAAATTGGACCCGGCCGGTGCCCCTTGTGCAAGGAGAGCGAGGAAACAACTCAGCATATTTTCCTCTCCTGCTCTTTCTCCAAAAGCTTATGGAACGAAATGTTGGGACTGACCAACACCCCCTTTGTTTGGGAGGGGGAGGAAATATCTGAAGCCTGGAACTCTTGGTGGCAGCAGGCACCCAATGAAAAATCAGAGCGCTGCCTCTTCTGGTTGTTTGGGGAATCTGGTTCGCCAGAAACCGCTTGATCTTCAACGACTCCGCCTTTCCAATTGCCAGATTAGCAGCAGAGGGGGTGGAAATCTATGAAAACATCCCATCCTCCTCCATCTCGCAGAATAGCAGGCCTGTTCAGCAGGAAGAAATTAAAGGATCCATTCCCTGGGCTTACTTCGACGGGGCCTCAGATATCAACAAGAATTGTGGAGCTGGCCTGGTCATACACCTTCCTTCCAGAAAACTTCTCAAAGCATCCATAGGGCTTGGTACCGGAACAAACAACTTTTCCGAGCTTAAAGCACTGCACCTTCTTCTTGGATGGCTCGTTGCGTGCAATAAGGGCGAAGCCCAGATTTTCGGAGACTCTTTGAACACTATCAAGTGGGCCAACGGTTCACATCACTGCAGGAAATTTCTGTTATCTCCTTTGCTTAATGAGATTTTAAATATTAAATGCTGGTTTTCTGGGCTCACTATCTGTCACATTTTCCGGGAAAGAAATTCAGAAGCAGACAACCTTTCTAAAAAAGGCATTGAGCAAGTTTTGGGCGCATGGATAGTTGAAGAGGTGGCTGATGGGGTGGCAAGGCGACTCGCTCCCCCAGCATTTGCATAACTTTCATCTTATTTCTGGTTCCGTTTCGATGTATATACTGCTACTTATTTTCCTTTGTTTATGTATAAAATTTTTCAGGACTCAGCGCTGTTTTCCTGTCATAGGAGGCCTGAGTTCCTGTTCACATCTGAACTTTATATTTCCTTTTGTTTTTTTTGCCAGTACAGTGCCTACTATCTGGTTTAAATTCTGACATTATGGCTTCCCCATCACTCTGTTTTGGCTGTTTTCCTTCTAGGAAGCCGGGAGTTGGGGAAACTACAGGTATCTAGCTGTCCAAAAGATCAGTTTTGTGACATGGATGTTTGGAGGAAATTTCTGGATATTTCTACAAACAGTGTTTTTGGCTTTCTCTGCAAACAAGGGAAAGGAAATGCTCAGCATATGCTATGTAACCCCTATATATTAATAGATGGTTTGATTTTTTTCTATGGAAAAAAAAACATTGTAAGATTATATTTAATTAAGTAAAAAAGATATTGGAATTCGAATGAAAGCATGATTTTTTTTTATGATGATGTTATGTTTTGAGAAAATGCCGATACATTTCCTATTACAACATATTTTCACCTCATAAGAAACAAAATACTTTATACACATAAATAGATTTGTTAACAAATTTTGATCAAATTGTCAATAAATATGACAACTGAAGGGAATAAGTATTTCTTAGTATCCATTAATAACCACATAAAAAGCGTATTTACTATCCATTAATGGCCACATAAGAAACAAATTACTTGATAGACATAAATAGCTTTGTTAATAAATTTGGATCAAATTGTCAATGGATATGAAAATCGAAGGGAACAAGTATTTAAAAAAAAAAATAGTTATAAAGATTTAAGTTATGAAATTTGAACTTTTAAAATAGAAATACAACTTTCTATCAATTTCTTACCTTGTAATTGGCAATGTCTGTAATGCACTATTATTATTTAACCATGGTGAATCCCTAATTTTTTAAACTAATTTAAATTCTAGTGGCTTCTTTATAACACCAAGAGTATATCCAACAACCTACAAACTAGATATACCACATCTTATGATTTAGCAATAGATATAAGAGATAATATCTGATCATATACTCAATGGAATTTGAACCATAATCTCATTAATTTCACTCAACAAAACTTACCTAATAAAAATAATAATAAATATCCCTTTCCCAATGCACTATTATCCTATATTATAATAAGAATAATAAAAAATATCCCTATCCCCCAATGCACTATTATCCACTATTATCGTAAGAGTATTGTAAAACAGTGTTAATTTCCATGAGTAAAAGTATTGTCGTAAGAGTAGGAAATTAGAGAAGAACGATGGAAATAGGAAATGAGAAAAGAGTGATGGAAACATTTTAAGCAAGTAGATACACTTCATTTTTCGAAACTAACTAACAAATTGATATTTGATGAGATATTTGCTCAAAGTATAACTAAAGGCATTTTGTTACTTAATGATGCTAAAAATGTTCTAATACACTCATCATTGCACTCTCAAGTACTCTAAAGTTAAAAATACCCCTTCATTTTAATACATATGTATTCTTTGTATAATACAATTCGTTTAATACGAAAATTTTCTTTATTCAAATTTTTACGATTCATAATAATTAAAAAAAATTCTCACAATAATCACATAACCATTATTTGGTATCAACATTTCGAACCCAACCCACCACTGAAGTTCATCATCATTCTATCAATATTCAATATTGTGGACAAAACATTGATCAAAAAATTTAAATTTCCATGGATTTTATATAGATATTTTTGGTCAAATAATTTCGTTGGCCAAATGATAATAATTTCGTACCTGTAATTTCCTCCGCTCACCTCAAAACTATGTGTTAAACATTTTCTTCAGTCTCTGATTAGCAACGTGTACAAAAGTTTGATCGGATTCAAATGTCTCTCCCTTACCAAATACAAGAAATATGGTAAGGGGCGATTTAAACATTTCCCGTCGTTTCTAAATTTAAATCAAATTTGCAACGTCCACAACATATCAGTCGGATTCAGAGATCTATGATTTATCAAATCATTTATAGGAAGCAATATAGTCATAAATCTTTTTCGAAAAATGATAATAATTTGATTATAAAACATATGAAGCAATTTAACAAAGGCTACTTTTTGAATTTTTTTATAATTAAAATTGTATCTACTAATCACCCACGGGTTCGATTGAGAGAGATACCAAGCAATATTGTCAAAATCTTTTTTCTCACAATGACCAATGACATGATTATGAAAGGCATGGAGCAATTTACCACGTCGAATTTTTTTTTAACTTTTTCATCAATAACATTGTGTCTACTATCACCCACGGGCTCGCTGCACGATTTCTCAGTCTTCACCTTTTGTGGGTGGCGGCGATTGTATTCATCATTTCTATTGAGAGCCGTCTTCAAAATATAAATAGAAAGAAAGAAAGAAAGAATTTTTAATGTCCACGAGGCTAAAAATAGTCTATGGGACAGATTGCTTCTCTATCTGACTCTTGTATTCGGCCCTTTTCCTGTGAAGTTTTACAATGAGCACTCCCAGCTTATCGACAAACTCTTCGCTGAATAGATTATCCCAAGAATTAGCTGCCAGAATACCTGCATAGTTTTCCCTGGTGTCCTTGAAGGCCTCACATTCTAGAATGAAATGTTTTTTTGTTTCCACTTTTCCGGAGGAGCAAAAAATACATACTCTTTCTTCCCACATTTCTTTTGGCCTTTTCTAGCGCCCTGTTTCACAACGGAGTTGATGAGAATTAGTCCTTAATTGAGCAATAAGAATTTTAGATCTCCAAGAAATATTAGCCCCTATGTATGCCTTTTGTTGATGGTTATGCGTGGGGTTAAACTCTTCTATGTAGTATTTCTTCTTTCTCTCTAGCTCTTTCTTCCAAGTATGTTTGTGGAATTTATCCATAACAAAAGTTTTTATCTCTTTACTGTTTGTAGGACACATGCTCAAGCAAATACCCCATTTACTAAACCATTTGTTATTTTGCCGCATCCAAGTCTTCTGTCTTTTGCACAATCTATCACTAAACACAACCTTAGGCCATCTATCCTCTTCCATTTGCTCAATTTTTTTCAGATACCTTATGACTCGCACCATAGAAATTGCTTCAATAGGAGCAGCCCTTGTTTCACTTAACAGGATAGCATAAGGAACTGCACTTTTAATTTTGAATTTGTTTGTAATCGAACGTTTCTGAATTTTCTCAATTTGTTTCCACTGCATCTTGGTTGTGCTGCTGGCCCATAGTTCACAACCGTAGAGAATCACCGGAATCACTAGAAGCCCAAAAAGAGTTAGGGTGGTTTTCCAGTCCCACAGCGCTGCCTCTCTACACCTGTTTTGAAGAGCATAAAATGCTTTCCAACCCCCTAAAGTTCTTTTCTTTCTACAACCATCCCAACTTAAATTTATGTTGAAGTCAATTCCGAGGTATTTGTAATCTGCAACTTCTTCCAAAATGCTGCCTTCAAAATAGAACTTATGTTGGTTATGCTTTCTTTTGTTAGAGAAAACCACTACTTTCGTTTTGCTAATATTGACTTGCATCCCAACTCTTCTACAAAAATGCTCAAGGGAATGTAAATGCTCTTGCAAACCAAGAGCTAAATTAGCAATTAATATAAGGTCATCTACGTACAAAAGAAGCATAATAACGAACTTGCCCAAATGGATACCGTCACCCCCTTGCGAATTTAGCCACTCTTCAAGCTTGTCAATATATAACCCAAAAAGGGTAGGAGACAATGGGCAACCTTGCTTGACCCCGATATCGCTTCTAAAACTTTCAGAAATGCCAGCTGAAGTTCTGATTTTGACTTTCACCTCTTCATACAACCTATGTACAGCTGCTCTCAAATGCTTGGGAACACCGAGTTCCTCCATTCTGCCCCAAAGCTTATCCCTAGGAACCGTGTCAAAGGCTTTTCTGAAATCAACAAAGCAACAAAAAACTTCTTCCTTTTTTTCCCAACCTTTTTCAATGATGTGCCTTAAAGTTATACAATGATCAACTGTGGAATGTTTAGGTCTAAAACCTGCTTGCCCTTTAACACGTTTATCTCTTTCTTCTGCCCACTTGCTGATTTTCTTTTCCAACATGCTTCCAAATAACTTTGCAAACAAGGGGTTTATCATTATGGTTCTATAATTGGAGGGATTATTGACGTCACCACTCTTGAAAAGAGGTATTGCCATACGATAGAAATAATATTTGTATTTAAAAGGATAGAGATTCATTTATATTACGTGGCGGGCTCTAGATAGAAATAATGAATAGAATAGGACCCACAAAAGTTAAGAGTGGTGAAAGATTGAGAAACGGTGCAGCGAGACATTGTGTGATAGTATATACCAAATTCAGAAAGCACCACGCATTTAAATCACGTGTTTCTATTACGTTAAGTCGGCAACAATTTCACCGAGTTCAATCCTCCTTTTCATTTTCTATTAAAATTCTATGTTAAGAAATTGTCTATAGCACGGCAGTTTTTTTTTTTTTTTTTCGGAATTTAGTAAAATAAAATTCAAAATTAGGTATTTAGAGTGTTTGAATTATGATAATAAAAATAAATTTATCACTATCAAAAATCCTTAGAATAGCCAAAATACTAAAGTTAATAAAATCTTTACCAAATTCTGAATCATTCTATTACTTTTAAGTTTTTTCTAAAATACTTTTTTCTAAAATACTTAATGTGACCATGTGCGACTCTACTCAACGAAAATACAAAAGCGTACAGAAAATAGTGGAGTGTTTCCAGAGTCGATGAATGATGAATATATGGGAAACGACCAATTTCAATTAACGTGTTGGCCATTGGTCAAGATGAGCAAATCATGAAGCGAGCCAGTGGGTGATGGATGGATACAACGTCGACCAAAAGCTGCTCATCACCATACGGAACTTCAGTTGTCGGAGAGGCGGAATCGGAAATTGGAATGCACCACGCATTTCAATCAAACCTTCCTCTCATTTCCAAGATACAGTCTCGAGAAATAAGTTAAGTTAAATACGTATTATAGAGCTATTGTTCATAGGTTCTATGAAGGTGAAAGTTAAAATTAAAATTCAACAAACATTTCAAAAAGTTTTAGAAGTGATATTCAATTAATATATTTGGTTTATATATTGAGAGTCGTCAATATATTGGTCCCACAAAAGTTGAGAGTCGTCAAAGATTGAGAAATGGTGCAGCGAGACATTGCGTGATAGTATAATATACAATTGTGACCAGATGAGAAAGCACCACGCATTTAAATCACGTGTTTCTGTTACGTTACGTCGGCAACAACACCGACCCAGTTCAACCCTCTCTTCCATTTTCCATCAAAATTCTATTTTAATGTGACCATGTCATGTCCGACTCTGCTCAACGAAAATACAAAAGCGTACAGAAAATAGTGGAGTGTTTCCAGAGTCGATGAATGATGAATATATGGGAAACGACCAATTTCAATTAACGTGTTGGCCATTGGTCAAGATGAGGAAATCATGAAGCGAGCCAGTGGGTGATGGATGGATACAACGTCGACCAAAAGCTGCTCATCACCATACGGAACTTCAGTTGTCGGAGAGGTGGTATCGGAAATTGGAATGCACCACGCATTTCAATCAAACCTTTCTTTCATTTTCAAGATACAGTCTCGAGCAATAAGTTAAGTTTGGTGTAGAATGGAATAACTAGAATTTTCTTTTTTCATTAGAGAGATATTGTTTCATTTCGAAAATACAATTTTTTTGAGATAAATTAAATTGTGGGGTAGAATGGAATAACTGGAAATTTTTTTGTATTATAGAACTATTATCTATAAGTTTTGTGAAGAGATGAACATCAAAATTAAAACTTCAGCAAATATTTCACAAAGTTTTAGAAGTGATATTTAATCAACACTGCCCTTTATTCTCTACTCTTTGGTTTATATATTGATAAATGGAAAAGTGGCTAAATATGCAAGGTGCAGCAAATATTTCACAAAATTTTAGAAGTGACATTCAATTAACACTGCCCTTTATCCCCTACTCTTTGGTTTATATATTGATAAATGGAAAAGTGGCTAAATATGCAAGGTGCTGATGGTGTTCGGTCGGGGGAGTTTGTGATAAAGCTTTTTCTGTATGGTGATGATCTTATATTGATTGCTAAATCTACCCAAGGATTGCAGACGCACCTATATGCCCTTGCATTTTTGTAGAGGAGTGGGGATGCAAGTCAACAATAGCAAGACCAAAATAATGAATTTCTTTGATAATGATCTAAATGAACTCAACCCTCTTGTATTTATAGATTTCTTTGAGCAGATTCTCCTCCTTAATTAATTGAGTAAAATTCACTTCAAATCCAAACTTTGGGTTTCATTGCCAAGCTGCCCCAAAACTCGCCCACACATTATGTATTATGAGGTCTTCCCCTTTATCAAGGGCTATAGCCTACCTGTTTTGATAGACTACTTAGTGTTGTAGAGGTAAATCTCCTCTGCGGACAGAGGCGATCCCTACTAGCCCAGATCGGGTCTAGCAACAATCGTATCACGCTAAGGTGCAAGCTCCTAATTGCAATAAACCAAATGGCGAAGAAGGCTTACCTTGAATACAACGCTGTTGTTCGTAGAGAAGATAACGCTCCCGTTTCCTTGCTCCGGCAGATCACAATCCTCACGTTCGCTGCGATCAAACACCTGCACATGCAAGAAACACGACAAACACAAGCGTAAAACCCAATATATGCAATTATGTATCAGTCAGAGAAGACACAACTCATGATCATAATGAACAATACGAGTGGAACCATAACCAAATTCGCTTATCATTAATTAATACAAAGGAAAATACAACCTGGATCTGACGCTGAATCTTCCTTCGGCGGGTCGTCAGTGGAATACGTCTCGGTAAAGCTTGTCGGGAATGGGGACAAGCCTCTCTCTTCGATCGTCAATCTCCTTGCTACTGATTTGGCTCTATGAGGACTATTGCAGCATTATTTAGGCTATGAAGGCTCTTGGAGATTCAACCATTTATCCCGTTCAACCATTCAGCCCTTCATCCATTCAGCCATTCTGCTATTCAGCTATTCAGCCCCTCAGCCCTTCAGCTATTCCGCTATTCGGCCCCTTCATCAATGGATGAAGGCTATATTTATAGAGGAGAGGAGGAGGTTGGGATCCCTACAATAGTGGAAGGGAGGCCTTATCCCTTGGGAGGTTCCCCATAAGGTGGAAACAAGAGGCCAAAGGAGGAAGGCCATGGTTATTCAGTCGAAACCACTCCTGATGACTCATCCACGAAGTTGTTGTAATCGAAGCTTCGCCTCTTTTTTTTAAAACTTTCCATAAGCAGATTGGCGCGGGTGCTTAATTGGGACAGAGCGCCAATTGGCGCAGGCTCAGTGTTAATTTTCCTCATTGGCGTGAGTACATAACGGGCTACCGGCGCCAAGGCAAAAACAGGTGTTTTTAGGGGTTTGCTCAGGAAATGATCAACAGAAGGAATGTTGTCCTCATGGCAAGGGATGCAATGATGGTATTTGCAAGGTATGACATTGCTTATTGGTCACAGAAACGACCCTCCAATGGGCAAGATGGGGATTGCAGGGACGATGACAAATTATTGTGTAACAGATGCCCCCTAAAGCATGAGGCCCGAAAGAGAGAGAGGGGTGAAATGCTTTACGAGAACGTGTCCAACTGAAAACACTGCCATCGAAAAACCTGTGTAGACAAATACAACTGATATCTCAAATACATGATATATATGTGGTATGGGCGCATCCATCCATAACAGAGTATACAATAATCCAGATCCGAGGTATGGTCGCAGCCATCCAGTGAGGATCGATAAAGAGACTCAGGTATGGTCGCAGCCATCCAATGAATGAGTCATGTAACTAATCATAATAATCCACAAAATCGCAGCCTGGATTCCAAACAGACAAAATCCAGGGTCTTGCGCTCCATCTCGATCCGAAAAAATTACAAGTTCAAGCATGTGAGTAAGTAAGCTGAAGTCAAACATGCAAGAACATCGCCTGATTACCAGCCAATGATGAAAGTTGTTAACAGACGCGAGAGGTACCACCAATAATGACAATGGCCCTCAAGGTACTATAGGTACAATCTACAGCATGTGAATCAGTGAGCTGGCGTCGAACAACTGTAGAATCACTCAATCAAAGGCCAATGATGAAAACCTCACATCGAACGCGAAGAACCTGCCATTGAGGCATGCAGGCTCCAAGGTACCAGAAGGGAGTCTCTAGATTAGCTTCCTGGATAATGAGCTGAAGTCGACAGCAGTGACCTTGATCGAAGGTGGGCCATAGTGTTTCCCACATCATCGACGTGAGACAAAGGAGTATAATGTTTTTGTGAATGAAGATCAGATGAGAATAAGAGGAAGGTTGAAATTCTGCAGAGGCCAACTTCTCTTGAACATATCGGCAGCACGACAGTGGATTTGGCAGTATTTGACATCAAAAGATCAAAGGTCATAATGACAAGGCAAAGAGCAGATGAGAGGTCAAAAGGGATTACCCAAACCCACAGAGGCAAGTGGAAAAACGAGATGAGATGTCCTCAACCCAACACGAATGCAGACAAGTGCCATGTTCAAGAGCGGCATACTGCTGACACGACAATGATGCTGGTTCCATTTTTCCCCACCATTTCTGGCGAGTACCTTGTTATTTTTACACAAGCTTGAAGAGGATACCATATGCTTGTCATATAAGTTCATCCTTCGGACGAATCCATCCTAGTTCATTTAACGAGCCCTAGGTAGGAGAAACTCGAATACAGTCATTACGACTGAATCCGATGTCATCAGGGTTTAATGAGCCAGACAAAGGAAGAACTCACGTCTTTTCATGTTTACAGAGTTTGAAAAGACAACAGAAAAGTAAACTCCAATGGTCCCTTTTCGTAAATAGTTCCTCAAACCCGAAAAGGTAGAAAACTATGTCTGAGAAAACCTCCTGGTCGTGATAGGCTAGGGTATTCCTTTTTCGTAAGTAATCTATCCCAGCCCGAAAAAGGGGTAAACGAATACTGGGTAGATGTCGTTTCAGAGCCACTTTAATGAGATCGAAATGACAAGGGACTTGGTAATCTTTTCATGTTTAGGGAGTCAGAAAAGAGCTAAAAGTTGACTCCTCCTAGAGGAACGAGTGGTATACAGGGTAGCAATTGGTTCCGGTAATGCTGGAACTGCTCAGAACAAATAAAGGTTAAGAGGCTGGCTAACAAGACCACTCATTGCAGCGGCTCCTTAGGAACGGGTGAAACAACCAAGTGAAGGCATATGATCGGCCAAGCAGATAGTGACAATGGAGTGAGAAAACCAAGGCTCATCTGGCAAAAACAGGCTGATAATATGGCAATCATGGGAATGGTTTGATTTTTACACAAGCTTGAAATCAGAAAAATCTGCTTGAAGTTGGTTTCATTTTTACACAAGCCTGAAACAAAGATGAACTATGCTTGAAACCGGTTTCATTTTTACACAAGCTTGAAACGAAAAAAAACTATGCTTGAAAAAGTAAGCATGCCCCTAGCATGGTGACTCAATTCGAGGTACATGGCCCCCAAGCTGCAGTCCATATGAAAGGCAGATGGAGTGAAGGTTCAAGTTACGAGATCTAAGAAGGACTCGACTGGGATTTCATAAGATCTGATCAAAGACTCGAATTGAACAAGAACTTGTTTCATTGTTTTAACGAGGTTGACACATTAAAAGAACTATCCTCAGAACACCTTGTTTCATGGTTTAAGGAGATTGACACAAGAAAAAAACCTATGCTTCGACCAGCTTGTTTCATTTTTTAAGGAGCTTGACACAAGAAAATGAACTGTGCTCCGAAAACCTTGTTTCATTTTTTAAGGAGCTTGACACAAGAAAACAAACTGTGCTCCGACAGCCTCATCATAATGAATAAGAAGTCATCGCTTCCAAGAGTTCTACTCCCGATGGAAGGAAAACATCTTGGAAGTCAGGACCCAATGCCCCCAGCACACGATGCACGATGGCACTATCACTGAGTACATGCACGGGGTAGGTAGCCACATAGTTGACTTGCGGTGGGGGAGATACAATGGGTGGATAAAAACTAGGAAGGGATGATGGTGGGCTAGTTGCCACATCGGGGCCAAAGAACGAAAGATGATCAATGGTCACAATCCATCCTTCATGTGGAAAACATACCACACGAAAAAGGGAGGAGACAAGCGCTCCCATGGCATAGGTGTAATCGTGCCCCAAGAGTAGATTGAAATCCAAGGGGCCTGGAACAACCATCACGTCCATATGGATGGTTTTACCTCCCAAAGTAATAGGTAACCTTGGAAGGATCCCTAACGGTTGACTCGTTCTTCTGTTAAATGCCAACAGATTCTGCGTAACAGGCGCAAATGGCGGCGAGCCAAAAGCTTGCCAAGTAGTTGAGGATAGAATACTAATAGACGTGCCTTCATTTATAACAGTGCTGGGTATGACTAGACCAAAGACATGTACCGTTATCTCGAAAGTCACATAAGACGGAAGGCGGTATCCTGCAAATCGATTCCAATCGAAAGAAGCGACCAAACTACTCGGAGGGGCTACCATCGAACTGAGATGGTCTTCCCCTAGTGTTATAGAAGAAGAAGGAGCATCCTCCACGACCTCCATCTTGAAGGTGGGAGGGATATCCTCTAGGACCTCCATCATGGGAGGCGGAGGAGCAGCTTCTTGAGGTGTAGGGATAGGAGAATATTTCTCCAAGTCCGAGGAATCTCAAGAAAAAAGAAGAACCTGAGGGATGTGAGATCCACTCTCAACGGAAAAGACCTGGTGCACCACTGACGGGGCCAACTCAACCGATCCCACGACCAAAGGTTGGTCGGGGATGGATTCCTAAATTTGAATTTCCGGGGGAGCGGGATTGACCAAGGATGACTCTTGACCAATCATAGGATCAGCTGGTGGAGGACTCAAAGAAATATGTTTGTAACCAGCCAGAAGGCACGGCATAGAAATAGCCGAGTTGTCCAAAACTTGCTTGGCTTCATCCATATATGGAAAAAGGTGAATGGCATGGTTCCCTTCACACAACTTATAGGGATGGGTAATCTTACCCTACTTCTTAAGAGTTTTACTAGCACTAGCTGAAGACGTGCCCCCAACCTGACTCCCATAAGCCAAAGGCAACGGTGGACGACTATTGGACCATACTTCTAGCACCTTGGGAATTCCAGGGCAGTCTCGAAAAATATGGTCTCCTGTGCACAACATGCAAGGGAACTTGACTTTCCGTGGAGGGTTGGAAGGTTTATCAATGGAAGGCTTCTTAGGCACAATAGCCGCAGAGCTAGCCTCTCCTTTATCTACCTTCTTCTTCTTTGACTTCTTCTTCTTCTTCTTAGCCACCTGGTTACTCAAATCCAGACTTTCACCAGGCGAAGTAGAAGAGGAGGACGCAAAAACAGGCGAAGAAGGGGAGAGGTCCACCTTAGAATCAACATGATGTTGTTCCGGCGGAGGAGATGGTTGAACAGAAGCCGAGACATTCGGGATCACCGAGGTTGGAAAAAACCAAACATGAAACCCAACAGTTAACCCAAGAAGGGACAATGTTGCCATATAAGGAGCACCAACATTCCAAAAAGGAGGAAAATGACCAGGATTCCCATCAGAGGGGATTCTTTGGTTGGTGAACTCTGGAAAAGTTTCCATTAGAAACAACTCAGCACAACACCCTAAGGAAACTAACTCTAACCGAGAATATTTTGTGGGCAGTTAATTTTTAAAACATTGAAACAAAAATCTATCATTTCATATTTTAAGAGTCAAGAAACAAGCAAAAGGTGACTCTATCACTTTTAGTTTGGAAACAAGCGTGAAAGGACAAGCACTTGACGAAATTTTCAAATTTAGGGAGTCAGTAAAGATCAAACTAACTCTGGAACTCTAGGCAAGAGGGTGTACCAGATATCCGTGAACTGCAATATACACCTTGGTTCAAAAATGAAAGAGAAATCAACCAAGGACTTGACGTACATGCAGGCAATCTCCCCGAATGCTGTGTCCGATGTATCACAGTATAAGGCGGCAGACTTGGCTTCCTCCAGATAAAGGATAACAACCTAGTGGGGTCTCCCTTTATATATGAAATGGTATGGGGAGCACAAGTCCATACTAGTGCTGTCTAAAGCCAAGAGGCAAACAACAACTACTAGGTTTAACGACACCGGAACACGTCACTAGCCTAGACCTCTAAATATTTCGTTAATGTTTCAATGCTTCCTTAGGTTGATTGGACAAATTTTAATGTTGATCTTCAATTATGTCTCGGTTTCAAGGCCCTACCGCATGTCATCTGAAAATCTCCTATATGCAGCTATATGAGAAAAGAAATCTTTCAATTCGATGAATGTTATCTAGTTAAGGGAAGAGCTTCAAACAATGATGCAACAAACAACAATACTGAAAATGAAACTTTTTCCAAACTAGATGACTTTCACTATCCAAAATTAATTTCAAACATTCAATGATGCGAATAATGCAATGTAATCTATGCAAAATCATCTTTTCCGAAAACTATGCAATTGTAATCTATGCACAATTTCCTTTTCCGAAATCTATGCAATTGTAATCTATGCACAATTTCCTTTTCTTTTCAAATGATAAGAATGCACTGAATGCATTTTTCGATAAAATGAGAATCTACTTAATGCATGCTTTTAATGAAAGAGAATGCCCTCAAAGAAATTTTTAGCTTTCAATCATTAAACAATGTGATCTAAGTTCAATGATAAATCTCAAAAAAAAAAAAAAACACTTTTCAATGCAATGTGATCTAATGCATGAAAAGAAAACTTTGAAACGAAAACTAAAAGAACGCAAAATTCCTTAATGAAGGATGAATGCAAAAGAGATGTAAACAAACACTAAGAATGCAATCATTGTTTCAAACACTTTGTAACAAAATTCCTCAAAAGGCTACAAAACACAAAGAGGACTTCCAAAGCATGAGATCTAAACAAGGCATTCATTCCCTTTTACATCAAACAATCATGGAGAGAAGACATTTCAAAGAATGAGCAATGTAATCTATGCTCATACAGTGAAAAGACTAGAAGGGAAAGACACACTGGTGAAGGATTTAGGGAAAAGTCTCAATTTTCACACACCCTGAAATTGGCACGACTTTATCACTGACAACTAGCGCGACTTGCTCACTGAAAACTAGCGCCAATGGAAAATTGGTGCGGGTTGCTAACTGACAACAAGCACCAATGCCTGAAAATGAAAAAATAAAGAATTTCTCCCAACCAAGACCAAACTCACCACTTCAAGTAAGATATAAAACAAACCCAGAAGCAAAGTACCGACCAAAAGAAACTTCCGAACAAGGGAAAACCCTATCACCTACAGGAGATGGTGCGACTGTCTGGCTTTAATCCACGCCAGACAGGAGATGGCGCGAGTGATGAACTGGAAACCTGCGCCAATTGGCGTGACTGTCAGGCTGGAAACCGCACCAATCAAGCCAACTATGAAAAGATGAAAAATTCGGAAAAGCAAAAGTCAGATCTGATCCTCTAGGGGCTGAACAGAGGTTTTACACAAGAAAAAAACAAACCAACAGAGATGATCAAGCAAGCAAAGTCAAGAATCGACCGAAAAGACAAGAGAATACTCCAAATCAATGATCCCCAGCAGAGTAGCCAATTTGTTGTAGAGGTAAATCCCCTCTGTGGACAGAGGCAATCCCTACTAGCCTAGATCGGGTCTAGCAACAATCGTATCACGCTAAGGTGCAAGCTCCTAATTGCAATAAACCAAATGGCGAAGAAGGCTTACCTTGAATCCAACGTTGTTGTTCGTAGAGAAGATAACGCTCCCGTTTCCTTGCTCCAGCAGATCACAATCCTCACGCTCGCCGCGATCGAACACCTGCACACGTAAGAAACACGAAAAACACAATCGTAAAACCCAATATATGCAATTATGTATCAGTTAGAGAAGACACAACTCATGATCATAATGAACAATACGAGTGGAACCATAAACAAAGTCACTTATCATTAATTAATACAAAGGAAAATACAACCTGGCTCTGACGCTAAATCTTCCTTCGGCGGGTCGTTAGTGGAATACATCTCGGTAAATCTTGTCAGGAATGGAGACAAGCCTCTCTCTTCGATCGTCAATCTCCTTGCTACTGATTTGGCTCTATGAGGACTATTGCATCATTATTTAGGCTATAAAGGCTCTTGGAGATTCAACCATTTAGCCCGTTCAACCATTCAGCCCTTCAGCCATTTAGCCATTCCACTATTCAGCTATTCAGCCCCTCAGCCCTTCAGCTATTCCGCTATTCAGCCCCTTCATCAATGGATGAAGGCTATATTTATAGAGGAGAGGAGGAGGTTGGGATCCCTCCAATAATGGAATGGAGGCCTTATCCCTTGGGAGGTTCCCCATAAGGTGGAAACAAGAGGCCAAAGGAGGAAGGCAATGGTTATTTAGTCGAAACCACTCCTGATGACTCATCCACGAAGTTATTGTAATTGAAACTTCGCCTCTTTTTTTTAAAACTTTCCATAATAAAAATGGGGCGGGTGCTTAACTAGGACAGAGCGCCAATTGGCGTGGGCTTAGTGTTAATTTTCCTCATTGGCGCGAGTGCAGAACGGGCTACCGGCGCCAAGGAAAAAACAGGTGTTTTTAGGGGTCTGCTGAGGAAATGATCAACAGAAGGAATGTTGTCCTCATGGCAAGGGATGCAATGATAGTATTTGCAAGGCATGACACTGCTTATTGGTCACAGAAATGACCCTCCAATGGGCGAGATGGGGATTGCAGGGACGGTGACAAATTACTGTGTAACACTTAGTCTTTTGCTCTTGAGCTATTAATTTCTTGGGAACATTAATTTCAAGGCAACATTCTTGAAGAAGTAAATGAGTACAAGTAACTCAGGATTTATTTCAACAATAAGAGTAATTGGGAAGACTACACAAAGAAGAGAATTTAGGAGGGTGGAAAGCATTATATGATCTTCAAAACAAATGTAGACATTGAGAGTTATGAGATTCGAAAACAATTAAAGTGTTTTTTGGACTCCTAGTTTGTCCAATTATGCTATATGGATGTGAATTGGGGGCTAGCAACACCTATGTCTCAAAATGGAAACAAATTGAGAAAATCCAAAAACACTTGATCATGAGCAAGTTTAAAATAAAAATTTTCATTCCTTATGAGATAATGTTGAGTAAAACGGAAGCAAATCTCATCCAAGCAATTTCTATGGTGCACCTCATAAGATATATAAAAATAATTAAGCAAATGGTAGTACTAGATGGCATAATGTTATCTTCCATGAAGGCATGCGTGAAAGAAAGAAAACACGGATGAGACAAAAATAGAGATGGATGCAAAAATGGAATATCCACCTCAATGCTTGTCCCACAAATAGAAAGGAGCTAAATAATTTTGTTATAGAGAAGTTCGATAAACGTGTATGGAAAAAAGTGTTGGGTAGAAAGAAGAAGTACAAATTTCAGGAATTCAATCCAACCTGCGACCTTCAACAAAAAGAGTACATTGGAGCTATTTCTTGGAGGGAAAAGGTTCTTATTTCTCAATTAGGAAGCAACTCGCATCAACTTCGGTGTGAAACAAGACGGTGGTAAATGCCTAAAGAATCGTGGGAAGAATAGGTGTGTACATTTTGCACATATGGGGCAGTGCAATTAAAAAAAAATCATTTTAGGAGTGGAAAAAGCCTAAAGAAGTTTGGGAAGAATAGGTGTGTACATTTTTCACATATGGGCAGTGGAATCAGAAAAACATTTCATTTTGGTTCAATGTGATTTGTTCTTTTAGCATCTGTTCCTTGTCATTTTATTTTCAGCTAGGGGACTCTTAGAAGGTTGGGCCAACTCATCATCAATTTGAATAAGAAAAGGATTGAATTGCAAAAGGAAAAAAGTAGGGAACTGGTGGTCCCATAGACTATTTTTAGTCTTGTGGATGTTAAAATATTATTTCATTTCCATTTCATTTTGTTTAAAGAAAAATCCAATATACCCTTCCCAGCTTGAACATGGAGATTCTCCACTTTGAACTCAAAATTGCATGGAGACACTCTACTACTCACTCTCACATGTGTAACAATATCATGTTTTAAAAATTATTAATAAAGATAAAAATCATATGTTTATAATAAATAAAATATTTTAATATATATTTCAAATAAAATATTTGTATATTAGAATATTTGTACATTTATATTTATAATTCTTTTACAACACATTGTAAAAGAGATGTGTAATTCGTGAAAAGAACACTGGATCAAATTTCCCCTGTGGGTATTTATTTCTAAATAAAAAGATGGCGACAAGGTGTTTTGATCCCCATGTTATTTTGATAGCTTAGATGCCCCTAGGTCAAGCTACTCATAGGTGAGCATAGAGTAGATGGTGGCAAGGTGTTTTGATCCCCAGATTATTTTGATAAGTTAGATGGCCCTCGGTCAAGCTACTCATAGGTTAGATGCTTTAGTCATCTCAAGGCTCACATAACCTAAGAAACAAAAAAAAAAGATATGTAATTCTTCATATTTATGAAGTTGATATGTATTAATTAATGCATGAGAAAAATCACTATATAAAGAATTTCATTTCAACCTCAAGAAGTAAAAAAATTATTTCAATCTACCACCTTTATGGAAAATATTTTTACATCAATTTATTTTTTGTTCACAAACCTTGAAGAAGGGATCACTTCTTGATATTTGTACTAGGCAAGTCCACGGAATATTTCTACCACCTAGGTCCATGCAGTCCATGAATTATTTGTAGGTCCATGAAATATGTAAAGGGTAGGTCCATGTCCACGAAATACAATTCCACTAAATATTTGTACTAGGAAGGTCCACGTGAAGCGAATCTGAAGGGATCACTTCCTGATATTTGTACTAGAAAGGTACACAAAATATTTGTACCAGGTAGGTCCATGTCCATGGAATATTTTTACTAGACATGCATGTCCACCGGAAGGACTCAACCACTGAGTCTGACCCTTATCCCTAAGAGTGTCGAGAGAATTAAAGTTGTGACCTCTCAATATCAAAGGTGCTTTAACTATGAGAATTGGACCAATTTAGTTAACTCTTATGCCATTTTTATGTCAATTTTATAAATAAAGAGACTAATTGAAAGTAAAAATTATTTTATTTGGTTTCAAGTGTGCTTTTTTATAATAAATTGTGTGTTATTTGTTCCATGTTGAGTTGACACATTAAATTTAAAAATAAATAAATTATAATAAAAGAAAACATTTTAGATGCCAACCTTATATTAAATATTTTAATGTCACTCTAAGCTAGAGCTATGTGTGTGTCCATATTACTCACTCATCTAGAAAGTCTCAAGAAGAATCAAAGCTCTTGAGGTGCAAACTTCTTTTAGAGTGCAAAACTAGCAAAAGGGATTGCACCTGTACAGATTTTATCCCTTTGGGACTTGATAAATATGTGACTAAGATGGATCTATAATGTATGTATAATTTTCATTGTTTAGATTGCATTTTTGAACCCATAATTACATTCAACTCCTTGAAAATCCCCTAAGACACTTGGATTGTATAGACTACACAACTTAAACCTGCAATTCCAAAAAATCCTTGCTGGATTTCAAACAAAATTGTCAATCAAAATATAGAATAGTTTCTTTATAACTATAAGATTTTGTTTTTCCCAATTTATTTATATAATATACAGAGGGTTATTTTTAACCATATTTTATATTTTTAAAATGTCTTGACAAAAAAAAAAGAGAGAGGTTGTCGGTACTAGGCCACTTCTCACTCACTTGCATGTTTGTTGGATTTCAAACAAAATTATTAGTCAAAATATAGAATAGTTTTTGTATAACTATTAACCATAATTAATAATTTTAAAAATAATTAATATTTTTAAAATGTCTTGACAAAAGACAAGAGAGAGCTTGTTGGTACTAGCCACTCCTTAGTATATACTCACTTGCATAAACATGTTAACATAGGAGACTTGAACCTAGGAAGGAAGGATAACAATTATTCAGCCCAAACACCCAAACTAAACTTAATTTAAGTTATTTATTGAAATATTTTCAAAAATTATAAGAATTATATTATTGAAAATATAATATTTTTTCAATTTTTAATTATTTTATCTCTCTTTAAAATTGATATAAAATTATCATACTTCACATGCTATCAATAACGAGGGGTTCACATGCTACCAATAATGAGGGGTTTTCCCGATGCACACAAGGGAAAAAGGCTCATAGCAATAGGTGTGTTGTTTTTATGGGATTTTAAATGTATATCCTTGGGCTCATAATAGTGTGATCTTGGCACGGTTCTATAATATCTCCTCCGAGAATAGTTCTTAGTTCTCTTGGAGCATTCCTTGTGAGCTCTTTTTTGGGTTTTCTTCTGATGTTTTCTGGTCTTTCTCTTCTGTACAACATGATCATCAATGGATAACCCATATTCATTGCAGATTGATTTACTGTCAAGAAGTCTTGACAGTTTTTGTAATGACTTGTTTACCTTTAATCATGTACACAAATCAATCAATGCTTTTGTTATGTTACAATAAATTTCTCCCCATGTATAAGTTTGAAAAGATTGGGAGAATAGCTCCTAGTGCTAGATATATTCTACAAACTTGGAAGGGAGTGCTGCCAAATATACTTGTTTCCACAAAAAAAATTGGCTTTCTTTGACTTCATATATTCTTTGTGTCCAGTCTCTGTGGAAATATTCATATTGAGACATCTTTTTACATTTAAGGTTCATAAGAACCATTTAATGCTTATTTTTCATTTCTATTGTTTCGCCCACACCAATGTTCAAGAATGAAATATTTTAGTGCTCCAATCATATTGTTTTGGGGTGTGTCATCTTCATTAGGGAATACATCTCTTGCTTCATCTTTAACCATCTCAACTTCCATTTTTTGTATAAGAGCTGGAGAGGATTCTACCTCCCACCATCTTTGCAATGTTCCCATAAACCACTGAATGAGTGTTTTGCAAGATTCAACTTCTAACTTCCCCCTTAGACACATGAGTTTGTACTTTGTGTACATTTGGTCTATCATTTGTCTCATTTTTCTTGCACTCAACCCATCAATATTCCATTTCTAATATGCTCCTGAATGGAAAGTATGAGTTTTAGGCATCTTGCCTTTGCCACTAAGATATAGTGTTGGGTATCTAGTGAAATGGCTAGACAAAGTTTCATAAATAGGAAACAGATGATGTCCTGAGATGTCAGGGATTTCTTCATATGTTTCTTTTGGGAAAAGTAGTGAAAGTTCTCCAATAGGCTAAGAATTATTGATAGCCTTCTATTCTTTTGGGAATAAGAATGCAAATTTTTCTATTGGTGCCTTTGGATGTTGGATGGGTATTTGGTGGGTAAACAACATTTATTTTGGAATTTCTTTTTCTTTGGGAACAATAGATAATTTGTCAATTTTTTTTGAAAGGTCTTGTATGAGATTCTGTGAGGTTAGTGACTCAAACCTCATTCTGTCTGTTATTCCTTCAGCATACTCTCACAAATCCTTTTAAGACAAAGACAAAAAAATTGACATCATTCAGACCTTGATTCACACTTTTTACAACTACTTCTAAAGAGTTGAAACATTCCTTTTGTTCTTTGGTTTTTGTAGCATTCATTTCAAACCCTTTTAAAGCAGTTTTTGTCTAATTTATTTTTTCACTTACTTTTTGTATTTTGCCATCAATGCCAAGAGCAGAATCATCCTTAAGAATAAGGGGAATAGCTTTTGCTCAGCCTCCTGCATCCCCTAGCAAGATCCATTTATAAGGAGGAAAAGTAGAAGTGGTTTCAAGATTTCTACCATCACAAGTTGTCCACAAATGTCTTTGTGCAGATGAGATTTCTACATCTGCCATATATACAGTAGGTGGATCTTTTAGCTTTCTCCAAGCATAAAATGAGATCCAATAATTTGTTATCTCCATGTAATCTTTCCATTCCAAGGAAAGTGCAGTTTTTTGTTCTTCAGTGGTGCTAGAATTGAATTCTCTAGCCTCAGGATGAGTATACAGATCCAAATTTAGCGTATTTTTCATCCATTGAGTGTCAATTCTATGCTTAGATACATCTCTGGTTTCGAAGGCTTTTTACAATCTGGAGGAGTAGGATTTTCAAATCTGGAACTTGGAATGAGACTGTCAAGCTGCTCTAGATATCCCAACACATATCTAGGCATACCAAGTGGACGCATTTTTCTGAACATTTCAGTAAGACGGGGATCTTCATTTTCCAAAGAGGGTAGATCATGGATAACCATCACTGTGTCATGAGGAAATGGTATATATGCACATTTGGGATTTGGACGAGTATTTACTACAGTGGATGGGGGAGCTTCTCTTGTTTGGACATTTTGATTTTGGTAGGTGACGAGATTTGTAAGAGCTTCTAAAAATACCAAGTGTTTACAAGATGGACATTTGACTTCTAAAGAAGGAAAATGAAGTAACTAAGCTAATTCAAATAAATCTGTATGAATACATGATGAAGGAATATTTACAGATGATGATGATGAAGGTCGACTATTAACAAGGTAGACGCATAACTCTAAAGATTTATGGCCAAAGTATTTCTATAAAGAATCAACATCACGGAGCCTTTTATGATCAATTGTAGACCTTCTTGGAAAAGATAACACAGCTGAAGAGGGTTTTTCTTGAATCTGGGTTGTGGTTATACTCTGGATTTTAGGTGTGTTAGGGAGATCCACCACCCAATTCTCAGGAAAACTAAGATCTTCCCATTTTATAGTTTGATGCTCAATTTTTTGATTATGAGCATCTGTTATGACCAGTGTGTTGGACTTGGATTCTTTGCTTGGTGTATGAAGGATAATAGGATAGAGTGTGCTGGTGTGTCTAAAGCATCCTCTGGTATGAACAAAAATATTTTTTATTTTCTTCTTCATATCAAAACCAGATGTTTTTATTTGAAATTGAAGGATGTCTTTTATATGTTCATCATACACATATACTGAGAATTTTGGATAACAATCAAACTAGACATGACCATTGGATAATGGGGCAACTATCCCACTAATAAGTGAATCTATGTATTTATTGTGGGAAAGGTATTTGATGGTTGTTAAACAATATGTGTCCAACCCTTTGTGGGTCAAAGCATTAATCCCCACCCTTATACAACCAAGATGCAAATAAGATGTGCCATTTATTTTGGCTTCTTCTTGTAGCTTTTTGGGATTTAAAAGAGATATGGTTTGGATGGACTCAACATTTTCTTGGATTTGACTAACACATTGCTTTACTATGACTCTGGTTATAACTTTTAAATGAAAAATAGATAAATCATAATATACACTAGTCGGAATTATGGAAGGCAGAGCCCAACGGGCTGTAGGCTGACTTTCAATTATTTCTAGATCTGCAGAATTTATTTCAGAAGTAGAAGATGAATGAAAGAGATTTCCAGATTTGAATTTTCTTCTGTGTGCTCTTCTTGATGAAATTCTATGAAAGATATAGATCTTTTTCCTAGTTCCATTTCTATATTAGAAGTTTATAGAAAATACCCGGTTGAACTAAACGTTACTGGCTCTGATACCAATTTGTAGTAGGGGCTTCTTTCGTCGGAAAAATTAAGCTTGTTGTACTACTTTAAGCTTTTTTATTCTTCTGTCATGATACACGAACTCGTACATGAACCTCTGAGTCTTCTCGCAAAACAATCTTCCACGGCCTCTTGCCTTAATGAGCTAGCGTCCCTCGACTCTTGGTGAACCTCTGATGAACCTCTCCTCTCACGGAATATTTAAAAGCTCATAGTAGACATTCAAGATTTATCACTCATGCGGAAAAATATGGAAAACTTCTCTTCTTTATTATTTTCAGAAATGGAGATTACAATGAATAACTTCTATATAGATCTTTTCTAAAGATTGATTGTAGGGGCATTTACAGGATATGTCACCTTTGGAAAAAGGATGAGATCCAGAGGCTACCTGGCCCTTTATAGACTCTGTCTTTAGAACTTGAAGAAGTTAACACTCAACAGACAAACTCAAATCCTATGGAATTTCAGCCACTGTAGGTTCTCACCAAGGTTTTTAGGCCTTGATGTGCAGGCTTCCAAACTTCTGACTTAAACTTGAGAAATTCATTGTGATGCAAGAAGATCGAACTGATGTTCACAGATGCAAAGCAAGGAGATAATCTCAGACTCTAAAAACTCTAGAATCTCTCCAAATGCTGATGTCCCAAATGAGCTCTACTCCTCTTCTTATATAGGAATGAAAGGAGACCAGCTCTAGACAATCTGGCCGACAAAATTTATCGTACTAAGATTCGAAATGATCTTGAGATGTGGATCAAATCACACCAAAAGTCAGAGAAGTGCTCCAAGTCTCAATATTCGTTTGAAAAGTAAAACTTACAGAAAATTTACACAGCGGAGATTTTGTCGAAAATCCCACGGAAAATGATTTTACAAAAGACTCCATATTTACACAGTGGATATTTTATCAAAAATCCCACTGAAAACGGTCACGCTCACTATCAGGTGACTAGACTTGATTATGATCTCTTGTTCTTATTTCTCAATTTGTTCTCTCGTTCTTGTTGCAAGATCATTTTGGCATGTTCCTAAAATATTTATGCCTGGAAATCAGCGATTGAATAGGCCTGATGTGTCCCATGCCTTAGTATAGATGTGCCTTACTATTATGGGTTTCCCTAACACAATCTAGTGTTTAGCTTTTGTCATAATGGCCCATTAATGATGATGCTTCATGAAATAGCCAAGGATCTTATTCTCAGAATATTGACCAAGATCTCTCAGAATTGAATAAGGAGTTTCATGGCAGTCCATATTCTCTATACATTCTCCCTCAAAGTCAAACGTGAATTGTCTTGGATCAATAGCATTTTTATTGAATCCAAACCATGACCACCATTCTTGGAGCCATTGGGGTTGATGGAGGAGCTGTGTGATGAAAGTGGGTCCAAATTTGATTAATGTGTAATGGGTTTAATTTACTTTTTCTTTGCATAGTACATCCCACCATAATCTCTTGTATCTTGCAAAATCATATATAGTGTCAGGAAAAATAAGGTTAGGATTATGATTTGGCCACATTAATCTGTCGGTGAATTCAAGATCCCTTTTTATGTTGATTACGTTATACTTATGAAAAGTATTAGTTCTTGAGCTTCCTCCGTTCCAAATGATTTGCAAATAATGGAAGCTTTCTGTTAATGCTTCTTCAATCAGGTTAGAATAGAGTATGGAATGTTTGTAGATCATGTCATGTATCCATCTGCTGGACTTAGGATACACTCTTCGTTCTGGTACTAAATGTTGGATGTCAGTATGTGGTTGTAGATTTGCATCAAGGACTTTAGTGTTCCTTAATTTCCAAGTTGGCTTCCACTGTCTGATGTAATCAAACCAACAAGCATTATCAGGGATATTTCTATAGGCTTCAATTTTTGCATTAGGATCCCATTTTGTAACAGTGACCATCAGGTTTTCTGTTTGCACTAGATTTTCTCTGCTTAAGAAATCAGGTAGGCAGTTCTTTGATCTTTTGATGCGTTTTACCTGGAAGTCAAAATTTGAAAAGAGTGCTTTCCATCTGGCATACTTAGATTCCCAGGGCCTCTTGATATCTTTTGTCAAGACCTTCTTGAGTGCAGAGGCGTTTGTTCTCAATAAGATTTTTTTTTGTAGAAGATGTATATCAAATTTATCTATACATTTCCAAGCAACCTTTACCTATTTTTCTATTGTAGAATAATTCCTTTCAGAAGGATTCCATGTCCCTGAGGAAAATTGGACTACTTGTTCCTTTCTATCTTTTTGTTGTTTTAGTATTCCACCCCATCCTAGATCACTGGCGCCCGTTTCAAAAATTTTGAATAATTCTTCATCTGCTAAATAAAGGATAGGTAATGTCTTTACCTTGGCTTTTATTATTCTAACTGCTGTAGTATGTGACTCTGTCCATGGCTTTGACTCTTTTTGCAGTCGTTGATTCGGTGGAATTTTGTCATTTGCACAACCTTTATAGAAATTACTAACATAATTTAGGCATCCCAAGAATCTTTGTAATTGGGTTTTGTCAATAATTTTATCAGGGAATTTATCAGCAAATTCCAAGGCATGTTTTTGTAAAGTGATCTGTCCATTTTCAATGGTGTGACCTAGAAATTTTGTTTTTGTTTTGAACAATTATAACTTCTTTTTACTCAAAACCAAGCCATTATTTTTTACAACCTGTAGAAATCTCTGTACATGTTTAAAGTGTTCCTCAACACTTTTAGAAAAGATTAGGACATCATCAATGTATACGACCAGCCAATCAAAATATGGTTTGAAAACTTCATCCATTACCTTCTGCAATTTTGAAGGAGCATGTTTCAATCCAAATGGCATGACATTCCATTCGTAATGTCATGAAGGAACACTAAATGTTGTTTTGAACTTGTCTTCTTCTTTAATAGCAACCTGCCAAAATCCAGATTTCATGTCAAACTTAGAGAATATTTTGGCGCCTGCTATTCTGCTTATTAGACTACTCTTGTGTGGAATTAGGTAGGTGTTATCTGCTAAGATTGCATTTAGGGGTCTGTAGTTGATGACCAGTCTAGGAATTCCCCTAATTGTTCAGAATGTTTATTGACATAGAATCCATAACAGTGCCAGGGACTGTTGGATTCTCTAATGAGACGTGCCTTCGTAATCTTCTTTGTAGAGCAATTCTACTTTGTATTGCTTCCTATGCCAAAAAGCATTAGAATCTTCTACACAACATTGTTCTTCTAGTTGTTTTTTTAATTCTACAACTTTCTACATAATCTTGGGAGATTAAATTTTGTTTCATAAAACAAAATATTAACACAATTTTAAAACATAACAAATCTAAAACAAAATATTAACAAACCCATGTATAACTTAAAAATCTTGCACTAAATTTTGTTTTTAGTTTTCTTCCATAACTATTATAAACGGTTTTAACCAGATATAATTTCAAATTAAATTTCCGATAAAAATAAGAACTAAATATTTATTTCATGAAGATAATCTATTTCCTTGTAACTGGCTTACTGCGTAGATATTGGGTTGAACATAACACTGAAATAAAAATTAGTATTCCGTCCCCTGCCCTCGTTGGTTGTCCTGCTACCCAACTGCATGTCTCGTCACTTCAATGAGAAATACGTTTCCTATTTATTAAGTTAGAAGTTATTCTTGAAAGTCAAAACAGTCTCCAAAACGTTGTATTAAATAGTTTCTAAAAAGTCGTACTACTAATTACAACTCTAATTTAAATAGTAATAATGTGAATTTTGATGAAATAAAAGTAATTAAACAATTTCAGCTAAAAAAATTATGGTTAATAATGCATATGTATAATGATTTTGTTCGATCTTAATTCTAGTGAAAAATAGAGAAAATAAGATATATCTACTATTATTATTTATTATTTTTAATATATTGTTTTTTAAAATATATAATAATATGCCTAGAAAATTTTAAAACATATATTTTCTATAATTTCAAAATTACAATAATATATTTATTCTATAAAAGTTATTTTTTCACTTATTAAAATTGAAAATAAATAAATAAGCAATACACGATATTTAAAATTATTATTATTATTTTAATATAATATTTTTTAAAAATTATAATAACACAACATAATTTTTAAAAAATTATAATTTATAATTTCAAATTAAAATTAATATAACTTATTTTATTTTTTTCATCAAAACTAATTTTCTCTTTCATGAATCCGTATGAAATATATAAAAATACTATTTTGATATGAAAAAATAAAAATATCATCATCCATCCATATCAAATATATAAAAATATGATAGGATTATGAATCCATATTAAATATATTAGAATAAGTTAAACAATATAGAAAATTAAAGGTTTGCAATCAATCACATTTGGTTTAAGTGGGGATAATATAAAAATCACCAGTGTTCAATCGTGACTAAATTATTTAGAAAAGAAAAGCATTTTAAAGAATAAGAATAATATTAAAAATATTTGGTTCAAATAAGGATAACATAAAATAAGCCAAGAACATAAATATATCCAGTCTTAATTAAATCATTTGGAAAAATGGAAAATATAGCTTTATTGAATAACATAAAAATAACTCATAACATAAATATTTCTAATCTTAACTAAATCATTTGGAAAAAAAGAAAAAAATAATTTTACTGAATAAAAATAATATTAAAAATATTTATCTTTGAAATATAAACAAGTTAATTTGCATAGTGTAGAGACCCATCAAATCTTAAATTTAAATATCATGAAAAACAAACATAAATAAAAATCAGATTAAACTATATAACATTCTACCTTAACAAAACTATAACAATCTTATAATGCTTTTGCTAATGTTTTTTCTTAATATTTTAGAATACATAATACATTTTCAAGTTCTATGTGTTATGAACATAAAATAATTTTTTTTCAAATAAAATGATAATTTTTTTTTTTTTTCTTTCTACTCTAAATGTGTTTGAAAATATGTAATAAATTTAAAATGCCAAACTAAAATATAATAAAACAAAAGAATGATAAAAACTTTCTAGTTCCCAAGGATGGATAGTGTAACTATATGAAACATTGGATGGATTTTAAATCCAATACACAATTATCCTTCAAAAATTTCTACCAATATAAATAACTATAAAAATCTTAAATCTCTTACAAAATTAATATATTAAATATTATTTATTATTAATAATATAAAATAATAAGTGCACAAAAATTTAAAATAATAGTGAACGAGTGTTAAGTCACTCTTTGAGATTCAAATCCATAGTTTACCTATATCTACGTGAGACACATGTGGCCGCTGTTAAAATCTTCACGGAACTACTCTTATTAAACAACTAATAATAATAATAGAATATATTAAATAATTAATTTTTAATAATATATTGAAATTTAATTTTTTAATTATTATTTTGTAATAAGAAAATTAAAGGTTTATGGTGTTTCATGAATTTTAGGAAATTAATGACTTTTTAGATTACTAATAAAAAGAGTTGTTTTTAGTACGATTTTTTAAATTTCAGGTGCTGGAATTCAGTGAAAATTTTTGAGGTAAAATCTTGATTTATGTTATTTAAACTGGTTTTTTGATTATATATGAATTCAGCACCTTAAAAAACCTTTAGGGCGTTTCCATTGTGCAAGGTTATCTATCAAACTTCTGTTTTCAATTAATTCTTGCCAAATTTTTAAAAAATTAGACCAGAAAAAACCACTATAAATACAATACAAGAAGATCCGATTCTGGCCACTTTTGTTTATCCAAACAATTCTTCTGCCTACATAAACAACTCTAATCATAATTATCTTTAAAAAATTAAGCTCATAAAAGACACTTAGAGAGGACACAAGGGTCGATAGGAGGTGTTGTCATAGCGTAAAGAGTACTTGAAAAAAAATTGATTCGATGAAGACCGAGAGAGAACTGGTGTGATATGAGTCTAGACCTCGACCTCCACATCTGGTGGGACCTAGTAAGCTTGATTAGGCCTCAGTGAAGCAATCTTAAAAATAAATCAAACTTTAACAGATAACTACATGGATTGATGTTAGATTTTCTCCAAAACTTTTGACACATTACTTAATACTAGCTTATCAAGATTAAGAACACATTTCATTTTCAAGTGCAAACTCACACATTACATTGGACTAGGACACTCTCTGATAATATCAACTCTAACTTAATTTAACATCTTTCATATTTAATCAGTTTTAACAATTTATAAGTGTAGTTTAATTAATAAAAGATGTGGTTTTCCCTTATTATTTTTGCAAGTTAATTTTTAAGAAAATTAAACCATAGTTTTTTTTCTTATTAATTTTGTTATAATTTTTTTTATTATAAATTTGAATTGTGACAAATTACTCATTCTAAAGGGTTATTCATTTTGACCCTTGATGGTTCCAATCTCGGAGTTTGTGGATTATTGGCCACGAAGTTCACCTCTTCTTCTTTTATTTCTGTTGCAGCAACGAATTATCGATTCATCAAATCCCCAAAACCACCGTTGTATAGGGCCTTATTTACAATTCGGGTTCGAATGACCTGCTTCACTCCACATAGGTCTAAATAGAACACGATGTGCCCTTCCTTTTCTCTGGCCCGACTAAACCTGGGTTCGACCTCGTGGTTCCCATTCGTAGGTTGGGGTCGGCTCCTTCGTTTGACTTTTGTGGGTTTTGGAATATTTTAATATGGTTGATATTTTTTTTAATATATTATAAATTTGATATTAAAATATATTGGTTAACATGTATATTTAATGTATATTTAATTAGTTAAGTGTTATTGAAATATTTTTAAAAGTATAAGAATTATTACTTAATTTTTATTTAAAGTTGATATAAAATTATGTTTATGGACATCTAAATATTTTAATTATGATTGAGAGTGAGGGTGAAATATTTTTACATCTCTATAACACTAGATTGTAATATCAAAAATCAATTGATCACAATGAAAATAATATTATTGATTTTTAAGTATTGAGGGGTTTATAGTGCATTATATTACATATCATTTTTGGGATTCAATTGAGTTAAATAAGTCATTCAACTATAACCATTTCCACGAGAGTCTCATAATTTGGGTGAAGAAGTTGGATTGAAACTAGTGAAATGAAAATTATTAATGTTTTATAATGTTTTTAATTAAAACTAATGGAACACATATATTCATTTTTGTTTTATTTTAGTAGATATTGAATAAATTACATATAACATTGTAAAATATTTAATTAAATAAAAAAGATATTAGAATTTGAATAAAAACATGAAAATGTTTTATGATAATGTTATGTTTTCTCATATTTTAAATTGTATTAAATTTTATATTTTTGTCAATATATATTTTTTAAATATTTTAAACTAATATACACATTCAAAATATACTTATTTCTATTGGATTATAGTATATTCAAAATATACTTAGTATTAGTATTATTGTATTATAGTATTTAACTTTTTATTAGAGTTGGATTAGATTAAACTTCAAAAATATCTTACTAGGGAGAAAATGAAAATACATTTCCTATTGCAATATATTTTCACCTTATAATATCAACACTTCGAACCCACAACTGAAATTCATCGTCATTCTATCAATATTCAATGTTGTGAACAAAACATTGATTAAAATTTTTTATTTTCCATGGTTTTTATATAAATATTTTTGGTCAAATAATTTCGTTGGCCAAATGATAATAATTTCGTAGCTGTAATTTCCTCCGCTTACCTCAAAACTATGTGTTAAACATTTTCTTCAGTCTCTGATTAGCAACGTGTACAAAAGTTTGATCGGATTCAAATGTCTCTCACTTACAAAAATCCAAGAAATATGGTCAGGGGCGATTTAAACATTCCCCCTCGTCTCTAAATTTAAATCGGATTTGCAACGTCCACGACAGATCAATCGGATTCAGAGATCTATGATTTATCAAATCATTTATACGAAGCAATATAGTCATAAATCTTTTTCGAAAAATGATCATAATGTGATTATAAAACATGTGGAGCAATTTAACAAAGGCTACTTTTTGAAACTTTTTATCATCAACATTGTATCTACTATCACCCACTGGTTCGATTCAGAGAGATACCAAGCAATATAGTCAAAATCTTTTTTGCACAATGACAAATAACATGATTATGGAGCATCATATAGTCAACTTTTTTTAACTTTTTCATCATTCACATTGTATCTATCACCCACGGGCTCGCTGCACGACTTCTCAGTCTTCACCTTTTGTGGGCGGCTATTGTGTTCATTATTTCTATCCAGAACCGCCTTCAAAATATAAATAGATATTTATATTTAAAAGGCGATTTTCAATATAGATTCATTTAGCTGCAGTTTAAAAAAGAAAAAAGCAATAGAATAGCTTAAAATTCCACAAATGTTTTGAAAAAAATCTGATAAAGATTTATCAGAATTTTGTTTACAGTAGTTAAACTTCAGTATTTTAGGTGTTTTAAGAGTTTTTGATAGTATTGAATCTATTTCCACTATAAAAAAATGCAAATCAAACACTCCAACTATCTAATTTAATTCTTTTTTTTAAGCCAAATTTCAACCAAAAAAAAACTATCGTCCAAACTATTCTATATGCTAAATAAACAACTTCATTCATTTATATTTCTTGGCCGGCTCTGCATAGAAATAATGAATAGAATAGGGCGGACAAAAGTTGAGAGTGGTCAAAGATTGAAAAACGGTGCAGCGAGACATTGCGTGATAGTATATACCAAATTCAGAAAGCACCACGCATTTAAATTGAGAAACCTGCAACGAGACATTGCAACGAGACATTGCGTGATAGTATATACAATGGTGACCGAATGAGAAAGCACCACGCATTTAAATCACGTGTTTCTCTTACGTTACGTCGGCAACATAGAGATATGGAACTGAAAGTCTTGAGAAGTAATTTAAGCTGTGGTGTAGAATGGAACTGATTTTTTTTTTTTTTTTCCCGAGCTATTGTCTCATTTTTTAAGACACAATTTTTATAAATAAGTTAAGTTATGGGGTAGAATAGAATAATTTGAAATTTTTTTGCATTTTAGAGATATTGTCCATAGGTTATGTGGAGAGGTGAAAGTCAAAATTAAAATTTCAGCAAATATTTCACAAAGTTTTAGAAGTGACATTCAATCAATGCTGCTCTTTATCCCTTATTCTTTGGCTTATATATTGATAAATAGAAAAGTGGCTAAGTGGAGATGGTGGGTGTTTGTGATAAAGCTTTTTCTGTATGGTGATGATCTTGTATTGATTGCTAATTCGGCCCATGGATTGTAGATACATTTGTATGCCTTTGAGCATTTTTGTAGAGTAGTGGGGATGCAAATCAAGACTACCAAGACCAAAATAATGATTTTCTCTAATAATGATATAAATGAACTCAACCCTCTTGTATTTATAGATTTAGTTGAAGAGATTCTCCTCCTTAATTAATTGAGTAAAATTCACTCCAAACCCAAACTTTGGGTTTCATTGCCAAGCTGCCCCAAAACTCGCCCACACAGTAGGTATTATGAGGTTTTCCCCTTTATCAAGGACTATAGCCTACTTTGTTTGATAGGCTACTTGTCTTTGGCTCTTGAGTGATTAATTTCTTGGGAAAATTATTTTTAAGGCAACATTCTTGAAGAAGTAAATGAGTACAACTACCTTAGAATTTGGAACATTATTTTCAAGGCAACATTCGTACCTCAGAATTCGAAACATTATTTTCAAGGCAACATTCTTGAAGAAGTAAATGAGTACAAGTACCTCGGGATTTATTTCAACAACTAATCTAATTGGGAAGACTACAGAAAGAAGAGAATTTTAGGAGGGTGGAAAGCATTATATGATCTTCAAAACAAATGTATAGATTCATAGTTATGGGATTGAAAAACTATTAAAGTGTTTTTTTGACTCCTAGTTTTTCCAGTTATGCTATATGGATGGGAATTGTTGGCTAGCAGCACCCTTGTATCAAAATGGAAACAAATTGAGAAAATCTAAAAACACTTGATCATGAACAAGTTCAAAATAAAAAGTTTCATTCCTTATGAGATAATGTTGAGTGAAACAAAAGCAACTCTCATCGAAGCAATTGCTATGGTGCACCTCATAAGATATATAAAAAGAATTAAATAAATGATTGTAGGTAGATGGCATAATGTTATCTTCAATGAAGGCATGAGTGAAAGAAATAAAACATGGATGAGACAAAACTACAGATGGTTGCAAAAATGGAATATCTACCTCAATGCTTGTCCGAAAAATGGCAATGAGTTAAAGAATTTTGTAATGGAGAAGTTGCATAAATGTGTATGGAAAAAAGAGTTGGATAGATAGAAGAAGTACAAAGTTCACGAATTCAACCCAACATGTGATCTTCAACAAAAATAGTACATTGGAGCTAGCATTTCATGGAGGGAAAAGGTTCTTATTTTTCAATTAAGAACCAACTCACATCAACTTTGGTGTGAAACAAGACGGTGGAAAATAGAGAAGCTTGGGAAGAATAGGTGTGTACATTTTGCACATATGGAAAATTGGAATAGAAAAAAAGAATTAGGGATGGAAAAGGCCTAAAGAAGTTTGGGAAGAATATGTGTGTACATTTTTCACATATGGGCAATGTAATCAGAAAAAAATTTCATGATGCATTCTGTTAGCATCGGTTCCTTGGCATTGTATTTTCAGTGAGGGTACTCTTAGAAGGTTGGCCCAACTCATCATCAATTTGAATAAGAAAATGATTGAATTGAAAAAGGCTAAAAGCAAAGAACTGGTGCTCCCATAGAATATTTTTAGTATTGTAAATGTTAAAATATTATTTTATTTCCATTTCGTTTTGTTTAAAGAAAAATTCCAATATACTCTTCCGAGCTTGAACATGGAGATTTTTCACTTTGAACTCAAAACCTAGAAAATCAAAGCCTAAATAGTTCTCTTAAAAATTATAATTGCATGGAGACACTCTACTACTCACTCTCAATGTCATGTTCAAAACCTAGAAGATCACAAGCCTAAATAGTTCTCTTAAAAATTATAATTGCATGGAGACACCCTACTACTCACTCTCAATGTCATGTTTTAAAAATTATTAATAAAGATAAAAATCATATGTTTATAATAAATAAAATATTTTAATATATATATTAAATAAAATATTTGTACATTTATATTTATAACTCTTTTACAACACATTGTAAAAGAGATGTGTAATTCGTGAAAAAGTCACTGGATCAAAAATAGATGGCGACAAGGTGTTTTGATCCCCAGGTTATTTTGATAGCTTAGATGCCCTTAGGTCAAGCTACTCATAGGTGAGCATAAAGTAGATGGTGACAAGGTGTTTTGATCCCCAGATTATTTTGATAATTTAGATGCCTCATCTCAAAACTCACATAAGCTAAGAAACAAAAAAAAAGATATGTAATTCTTCATATTTATGAAGTTGATATGTAATATTTAATGCAAGAAAAAAATCACTATATAAAGAATTTCATTTTAACCTCAAGAAGTAAAAATATTATTTAAAAAAATTATTTCAATCTACCAACCATGTCCACCCAAAGGGATCAATTCTAGATATTTGTACATATGTGTACCACCTAGGTCCATGTCCATGAAGTATTTGTAAGTCCACAAAATATTTGTACCAGGTAGGTCCATGTCCACGAAATACAATTCCACTAAATATTTGTACTAGGCAAGTCCACCTGAAGTGAAGAAAGGATCACTTCCTGATATTTGTACTAGACAAGTCCACAGAATATTATTACTAGGTAGGTCCATGTCCATGAAATATTTGTACCAGACATGCATGTCCACCCGAAGGGCTCAACCACTGAGTGTGACCCTTACCCTTATCCCTAAGAGTGTCAAGAGAATTAAAGTTGTGACCTCTCAATGTCAAATGTGCTTTAACTATGAGAATTCGATCAATTGAATTAACTCTTAGGCTTATTTTTATGTCAATTTTTATAAATAAAGAGACTAATTGAAATTAAAAATTATTTTATTTGGTTTCAACTGTGTTTTTTTATAATAAATTGTATGTTATTTGTTCCATGTTGAGTTGACACATTAAATTTAAAAATAAATAAATTTTAATAAAAAAAAACATTTTGATGCCAACCTTATATTAAATATTTTAATTTCACTCTAAGCTAGAGGTATGTGTGTGTCCATCTTAATCACTCATCTAGAAAGTCTCAAGGGGAATCAAAGCTCTTGAGGTCCAAACTTCTTTTAAACGATTTAAATGTTTTAGGCCACTAGATCCACAAGTAATGTTGAGATTGCAACAAGATGATGAGCTTAGTGGAAAGAAGTCGCCTTCACTAAGTGGGCCTGCAGGTTATTTTTGGCGCAAAGTCTATTTTTAGAATATGTCTATTTTTAGACATATGGATAATGTTCTATAAGTTGCGGGATGCTATTTGTGGATGGTTGGTCAAGTTGTTAAAAATAGATGGACCTCTATTTTTAGACATACTAGGCAGAGTCTATTTTTAGACTGCCAGTCTAAAAATAGATCAGTCGAATATTATTAGCTCTTAATAATATTTGGACTATAAACATTATTTTATCCTCTTGGAGCACTTCAGTTCAAGCTATGGATGTGGCACATGCAGCTGACAGAAGGAATTACGCTATTCCTAGGGTTTAGTTGAGCTATTGCATGGTTGACTTCAGTTAGAACTCATGTGGCAGAGTTTGGTGGAGTTGATGAGACAGTTAATGGAGTTGTGTTCGGTTTAACTTAGTTGAACTAGTTGTATTTAGTCTAACTGATAAATACACTAGTGATGAGTGGTGTGAATTAATTATTAATTAATTCACTAATTATTAACTCATAAATCAACCAAAGAATACATCAGTTAACTGCAGTGCATGGACAGTTTCAGTGGAGACCGGTGAAGAGGTAGGTGAAAGAGCAGTGTGACTATCAGTTGTGAATATACTGGTGCATGAGATTTTCACACACATTGATGGAGAAGCCAATGAGGATTGTGCAGTACATACTAGTGGGATTCGAACCTGGATCTAGGTATTATCCATATTGGATTGCGCAGTAGAGGCAGGCTAATAGGTGGAGCAGATTGGAGCATGTGTTTTGTATGATCTGAGCTTGTGTAGTGTGTAACAATTGGAGATTGTACTGAGAGCTTGTGAGGAGTTTGTACAATGATTGTTACATGATCTCTATCATTATAATATGCAGATATTTGGGGGTTTTCAACTTTAAGCTTTCCCATAAAAACTGTGTTTATATGTGTGATTGTTTATGGTTTTAATGTGCACATGCGATTGTTTAATTTCCGCAAATTGATGATCAATAGTAGAAGAGATTATGTATTATGCATGAAGCTCAAATAGTGTGTGATTAGGATAATATCGGTGAATAATTTAACAGTTATTCAAATTTCTACATGGTATCAGAGCAATATTGATCATTGGAGCAATTGCAAAACATTGAAGCAGTTGAGTTTTGTGTTGGTGGAATTCGAATTTGCAGCAGTGTTTTCTTGGTGTCGAAGTTAAGATGTCTTTCAACGAATTGCGATTGGAGTATGCCCTTGAGGGTAGCTCGAATTATGTTGCATCGAAGGATAGGATGGAGGCGGTGTTGGATGACAATGGGTTGAAGGAGTTCATAGATGCTGAAGTCCCAAAGCCTACTTCTAGTGATGCTGCCGTTATTGAAGCTTGGAAAAAGAAGACAACAAAGTGTCGAAGGATTCTGTTGGAGGGCGTGAAGGATCACAAAGTGTCCAGCCTGCATGGTAAGGCTTCTCCATTCTTGATGTGGAAAGCCTTGACAGATTTATTCCAAAGCAAGAGCGACCAGAGGAAGTTGGCACTCAAGGATAAACTCAGAAACATAAAGATGGAGAAAGGTGACAATATGCCCAAGTACCTCACGAAGTTCATCCAATGCAGGGATGAGCTGGGAAGTGTGGGGGTGACTGTTGATGATGAGGAATTGGTGAGCTTGGCGCTCCTTGGGCTTCTGAAGAGTTGGCATTCCTATCAGGACTCTGTCAATGGTCAAGAGAAATTGCTAGGATGGGAGCGACTTTGGTCGGATCTTGTGCAAGAGAAGATAAGGCGGAGTACCAGGGATGGATCTTCATCAAGGAACTTTGATGAAGATAATTTCGCTTTGGTTGCCAAAGAAAAGAAGGGGAAGAGCAAGAAATATTCTCATTCCGGTGCGAAAGGAAAGAAGCAGGACATGTCCAAGGTGAAGTTCTTTCACTGTCACCAACACGGACATTATGCCACAAATTGTCCGCAGAAGAAGAAAAATAAGTAGGCTACTGGATCTGTAGCTGGAGAGGCCTTAGCCTCGCAGTTTGAGATGGATTTTTCGCTGACCGCATGCTTGGTTTCAAGTGTGGCAGGATCAGTGTGGTTTCTGGATAGTGGTGCGTCTTTTCACATGACAGGAGATCGAGATTTGTTTACTGATCTGGATGAGAAATATCTTGGAGTGCACATCGAGATGGGCGATGATGGTAGATACAGTGCGACCGGTATCGTTACCATTTCCTTTGAGAGGGAGTCTGGTAAACCCTTCATATTGAAGGAAGTAATGCATGTTCCAGGATTTAAGAATAATCTTATCTCTGTGGTGATGTTAGAAGACAAGGTATATGATGTTGTCTTTAGTGAAGGAAAGGCTTTCCTGCGCAGTAAGGCAACTAGTGAGACTCGGAGGATAGGGGTTCGAGTTAAGAACCTTTATCAATTGCAGGTAGATGGCTGCGCAGCAATGGCAGGCAAGGGAGAAGGAGTGGTGAGCTGGGATAATGGCGAGTTGTGGCACTAGAGATTGGGCCACCTACACAATGGAGCTTTGAAGATACTGCAGCAGATTTCTACTGGGCTTCCTAAGGGCACTCTTGCACAGTCAGATCAATGCAAGGGGTGTACGTTGGGAAAATTTGTGAAAGCCACCTTTCACGAGAAGGATAGTCGTGCCACGACGATCCTTGAGAGAATTCACACAGACGTGTGTGGACCTTTCTCAGTAGCTTCGACAGCAAAGCAAAGGTATTATGTGATCTTTGTTAATGATTTTTCTCGTAAGTGCTGGATCTTCTTCATGTAGAAGAAGAGCGACACATACTCAAAGTTCTGTGAGTTCAAGGCACTGGTTGAGAAAGAATCGGGGAAGCAGGTGAAGGCTCTTAGGAGCGACAATGGTGGTGAATTCATCTTTGGCGAATTCAAGGACTTTTGCAGCGCAGAAGGAATTCGAAGAGAGCTCATAGCACCTCATAACCCACAGCAGAACGGGGTTGCTGAGCGGAAGAACAGAACGATCGTGGGTGCTGCACGGGCGATGTTGCATGATCGGGGCCTACCCATTCACTTGTGGGCGGAGGCATGCAATACTGCAGTATATGTGCAGAACCGTTGTCCTCACAAGATACTTGGCATGAGTACACCCGAGGAAGCGTTTTCTGGTAAGAAGCCTGATATTTCCCATTTGAGGATTTTTGGTTCACCTGTTTACATTCATGTGACGAAGAATGCCAGGAAGAAGCTGGAGCCGACCGCAGAGGTTGGGATATTTGTGGGGTACACTGATACGCCCCACAACTATCGTGTGTATTTTCCAGACAGTCGCAAGACTGTTGTGCGACGGGATATCAAATTTCAAGAGGAGAAAGCCATGAAGTGTTCGCTTGAGAGGGAGCCACACTTGCATGCAGATGAGGAGATATTAGTTCCTAAGGATGAGTCTCAGGATGTGGATCAGCCACAAGATGAGGTTCATGGAGTGGAAGAGACCACTCATGTAGCACCAACCATCAGAGGGCGGAAGCGCACTACAGAAGCTGAGCGACTGGCTCAAGATGCAGAGAAGGTTGTAGGAGCACCTACATCACAGCGCAGATAGAGACAGTCACCTGACCGATATACTAGATACATGGCTCTTATGAGCAAGTGTATCGTGACAGAGCCATCCTCTTTCGAGGAAGCTGTGGAGGATCCCGCATGGGTAGATGCCATGGTGGAAGAGTATGATTCGATTGTCAGAAACAGTGCATGGGAGATTTTCCCAAGGCCGGAAGGGAAATTAGTGGTGGGTTCGAGATGGATCTACAAAGTGAAGCAGGCAGCTGACGGGAGTGTGGAGAAGTACAAGGCAAGATTTGTTGCCCGAGGCTTTTCATAGATTGAGGGGATCGATTATGAGGAGACCTTTGCACCTGTCGCAAGGTATTCTTCCATACGGACGATTCTTGCTCTCTCAGTGTAGATGGGGTGGCACATTCATTAGATGGATGTGAAGACTGCCTTCCTCAACGGAGTCATTGAGGAGGAGGTGTACATAGAGCAGCCCGAAGGTTTCGAGATCTTCAGCAGCGAGTCGCATGTGTGCAGGCTCAAGAGAGCGTTGTATGGGTTGAAACAAGCACCTCGTGCTTGGTACACACGGATAGACAATTATTTCACCGAACTTGGATTCTCCAAGAGTGAGGCGGATCCGAACCTATACCAGATTGTGGTGGAGGGTAAGTTGCTGATCATTGTACTTTATGTAGATGATTTGATTTTGACAGGTGATGAGCTGTTGATACTCTCATGTAAGGAGGATCTTGCAAAAGAGTTTGAGATGAAGGACTTGGGCCTCCTTCATTATTTCCTGGGATTGGAAATTTGGCAGCGCAGTGATGGACTGTTTGTTTCTCAGGGTAAGTATGCCCGGGAGATACTGGATAAGTTCAACATGCATGGCTGCAAGCCTGTTGATACTCCTCTTCCTGGTGGTTGGAGGAAGGAGGATGCTACTTCGGCGGAGGTAGTGGATGCCACTGTTTATCGACAGTTGGTGGGGTCGCTTATGTATCTGGTCAATACATGACCCGATATATGCTATGTAGTTAACCAGCTTTCACAAGCTATGGTTAAGCCTACCAAGCTCTTTTGGAAGGCGGGGAAGCATGTATTGCGTTATCTCAGAGGCACATCGGGATATGGATTGTGGTACAGACAGTCGGATGAGGTGAAGCTATGTGGCTTCACGGATGCAGATTGGGCAGGGAGCCCAATGGAAAGAAAGAGCACATATGGAGGGATTTTCAGTATCGGGTCGACAACAGTTTCTTGGTACAGCAGGAAGTAGAGATCCATGGCACTCAGTTCAGCAGAGGCCGAGTATATGGCAGCGAGTTTGGCTGCATGCGAGGCTATATGGATGAGGAAGATCCTGGTTGGGTTGTTCGGTTCACACTTAGAGCCTACTATGATTTATTGTGATAATCAGAGTTGCATCAAACTCTCGGTTAATCCAGTATTTCATGATAGATCTAAACACATTGACATCCGGTATCATCATATCAGAGATTGTGTGCAGTGGAGTATCATGTTACTTTCATACATTCCTACGGAGGATCAGGATGTTGATATCTTGACGAAGGCGCTCACCAGGAGCAAATTCAAATACCACAGGGGCAGGATAGGGGTTGCAGATAATCCATATCTTGTTGAGAGGGAGTGTTGAGATTGCAACAAGATGATGAGCTTAGTGGAAAGAAGTTGCCTTCACTAAGTGGGCCCGCAGGCTATTTTTGGCGCAAAGTCTATTTTTAGACTATGTCTATTTTTAGACATATGGATCATGTTCTATGAGTTGCAGGATGCTATTTGTGGATGGTTGGTCAAGTCAGAAAAAATAGATGGACTTTTATTTTTAGACATCTTGGGCGGAATCTATTTTTAGATTCTTAGTTTAAAAATAGATATGTCGAATATTATTAGCTCTTAATAATATTTGGACTATAAACATTATCTTATTCTCTTGGAGCACTTCAGTTAAGTGCACAGATGTGGCACAGGAGCTGACAGAAGGAATTACGCTATTCCTGAGGGTTAAGTGGAGCTATTGCATGGATACTTCAGTTAGAACTCATGTGACCGAGTTTGGTGGAGTTGATTGAGGAGTTAATGGAGTTGTGTTCAGTTTAACTAATCTAAACATAGTTGAGGTAGTTGTATCTAGTCTAACTGATTGATACAATTAGTGAGAGTGGTGTGAATTAATTATTAATTAATTCACTAATTATTAACTCATAAATCAACTAAAGAATACATTAGTTAACTGCAGTGCATGGACAGTTTGAGTGGAGACCAGTGAAGAGGTAGGTGAAAGAGCAAGTGTGACTATATTGGTGCATGAGATTTGCACATACATTGATGGAGAAGCCAATGAGGATTGCGCAGTACATACTAGTGGGATTCGAACCTGGATCTAAGTATTATCCATATTGGATTGCGCAGTAGAGGCAGGCTAACAAGTGGAGCAGATTGGAGCATGTGTTTTGTATGATCTGAGCTTGTGTAGTGTGTAACAATTGGAGATTGTACTAAGAGATTGTGAGGAGTTTGTACAATGATTGTTACATGATCTCTATCATTATAATATACAGATAGTTGGGGGTTTTCAGCTTTAAGCTTTCTCATAAATACTGTGTTTATATGTGTGATTGTTTATGGTTTTAATGTGCGCATGCGATTGTTTAATTTCCGCAAATTGATGATCAATAGTAGAATAGATTATGTATTATGCATGAAGCTCAAATAGTGTGTGATCAGGATAATCTCGGTGAATAATTTAACCGTTATTCAAATTTCTACAAGTAAATAGTTTTATATATATATTTTTTATAATGTTAGTTTTTTCTAAAAGTAAATTAAATAAAAAAATTGACATAATGTAATGAACATTTTAACTAGGTAAAAATACAATAAAAAACAATAATAATAAAATAAAATAATAATAAACTATAAAAAAAGCCCATGGTATTGACCTTATTTGAAAACAACTTCCCTAGCTGCCAATGTGTCCATGTCTCAACCATTGGATCAAATGTTAGACGATTTAAATGTTTTAGGCCATTAGATCAACAAGTAAATAGTTTTGTATATTTTTTTTATAATGTTAGTTTTTTTTTTCTTTTTAAAAAGTTAGATTGATTTTAGGTGTATAATAGAAATGTTGTAATGTCATGTTTAACATTTTTACTATTTCAAATTGCACAAAAATAAAAATAAAAGTAAATTAAATAAAAAGATTGACATAATGTAATGAACATTTTATCCAATAAAAAAATTAAAATAATAAAATAAAATAATAATAAACTATAAAAACAGCCCATGGTATTCATGTGGAATATAGTTTATTAAATTATTTCACAGGACATGATTTATCTTGAGAAATAATGATGAATGTTCATAATTCAGATTTCCTAAATTTACCTTTAATTACTTAATTGTAGTAGTTTCTAACCACATAACAATTTGTAACTACATACATACTCTTTCCCCTTTAATTACTTAATTGTAATAGTTTCTAACTACATAACAGTTTGTAACTACATACATACTCTTTCCGATTTTTTTTGTTAATGAATATCAAATTTCTTCTATTAAAAAAAACTATATACACATCTTTAATTACCTAATTGTAGCTAAAAAATATTACATGTTTTTTACTTTATAATCATAAACAAATTTCATATTATATGATGTCAAACTTACTCAACTTTTTATTCTAAAATTTTAAGCACAATTTTTCACTACATAATTTTAGCTTTTATAATTTTTTTATTTTTCAATTCAAACAAAAATTACAAAAGAAAAAACCCACTCAATCCTTACTGTAGATTATAGTTTTTCAAAATTAGCACTATGTGATTAACAATAGAGTAAATTGACATAACCATAAGGGGTTCTTTTACAAGTTTTATCATAACCTTTCCCTTCATCCAATATATATTATAGAGTCTTCTGAAGAGAGTGCATTCTAATTTATAACCTGATCCACAATCAAAGAAAATGGCTAGGGATTTCACAAAGTATTAGTTTGTAACTTGATCAACAATCAAAGAAAATGGCTAGGGATGTCACAATTTATCATTCACACAATGATCTATTGATGTTCTTAGTTGAAATGGATCCATGCTAACGAGAGACACTAAAAATAAAAAATAGATATTTGTTATGACATCCATATTCTCTACAAACCATCCAAATTTCCCATCTTATACACAAATTTCTAACAATAACCGCTGAATTTACTCTCTAATTTTTTAAACCTCCACCCATTCTGGGAGATCAGAGTGTGAAATCAAATGTTCATGTGGTTTTTTTAAAGGGTTCATAAACAAAACAAACAATGAGAAAGTCAATAGTGTGGTATAATAACAGATTTTTGAATCATTGTGACAAACAAAACATCACATTATCTCACAAAATATATCTAATGCTATAAGGATCTGAGATGATAGCAATGTTTTGAGTCATGATAACTAGGTGACAACCAAAAATAATTTTTAGCCGCAAGAAAAAAAATCACAACAACTCACATAATATATCCAAGGTTGTAATGAACCCCATACATAGTGATGGACATCATGGGAATTTTAGTGAACATAGAACACCACCCTAAAAATTCTATACTCTTGATCAATTTAGAATATCCTAAGATGTCTAGATTGGATGTTGAGGTGGGTGGTACAATAATTGAGGATGCTTCTTATTGGGTAAGGGAATTTAGATACTCTATCCTTCCACCAAAGTTATAAAAAGTGAGACTTGTAGATTGTAGTTTTACAAAATTGACACTATGTGATTAAGAATAAGTTACAAACATTAGGTATTTTAAAAGGTATTTAAAAAGTAATAAGAGGAAGGTACACGAGGGCCATGGTAATTAATGTGATTATTTGTACTATTTTTATTTAAAATAGTAATTTGTATTTGTATTTTTTTAAATGACTATTGTTAAATGTGTCGTAATATTTTTATTTAAAATAGTAATTTATATTTTTATTTTTTAAAATGAATATTTCTAAATGTGTAATTGAGTAAAATGTATTAAATTGATATTCTAATTTTTAAGATATTTATTAAAAAAATAAAAGTATGGTGAGTTTTGTTTTATTAAGCTTTGAGTCTAGATGTGTAGAGAATGAATCTATCTCAAATCCCAAACAAGATTCTTCTTTGTCTTATTATTCTAGGTTGCACCTTGACACTCCTCTCTTCCTCCCTGCAAAAAATTAAACTATGAGGCTTCTTAATATTGCATTTGTTTTTAATAAATGGAACTCAATTATATATTTAGAAATACGATTAGGTAAGAGAATTTTAGAATTATAATTTATTTTTTCCAAGTTGAAAATGTGAATGTTTATTTACCTAAAGTTGTCTCTCATGTTCAATACCTCCCCATGGGGTTTGAAGATAATAGATAATGGAAATTCAATGACATATAAAACAAATAATTTATACATCAAAAAATCAGTTCTGTATATTATACTAGTTCTCGCGTGAGCAATCTTTCAATTTGGCATTCAATTCTTTATTAATAAAGTTGTTTTACTTAGTAGGGAGTACAATAATTTTGTAATCAAATAATAGGAGAAAACATATTCACAATATAATTTAATTGAATAAAAAGATGTGTGTAAAATAGTTTAATAAGAAACTAGATTTATAATAACTTAAAATTGTGAAATTACTTCGTATTTTTTGTTTCTTATGTATATATAGATAGAATAAACCAAGTTTGGAGTTAAGAAAATAAACCATAACATAAATAACAATATCTCCTTCCAAAAATGTCTCTATATTAAAATGACATTCACTTTCTTGTATACCAAGACTAATGTTGGTTTATATATATGTTTTCACCCACAATTGCCTATTTCAATATCTATAACAAAATTTTCTGGTTGATAACTTTTATTATCAATATTTTTGAAACCTCCACGACCTGCTTCCATGGAAGCAAAAATTGCCTTTCATTCCTTCACGATAGCTCCTTCTCTACAACAATTTATTTCTTTTAGGTTATTCTTTCCTATGGTATTTCTTTACGGCGTTTCTTTTGCAACATGTGATGCAATTGCTAGTTAATTATTTTATCAAGTTAATATAAAATTATCATACTTCAGATGCTATCAATAACTAATCTAGTAAGGGTTTTCCCCTGAATAGAAGGAAAAAAGGCTCATAGCAATAATGGATTGTCAATAATGGTGGGCAGTATTTTCACTCTATGTGTTTCATGGAAATGTCATCATACAAATGAAGACAAGCTTCATTTTCTCATACCACATGGTTTTCTTCTTCTTCACTTTATAGACACTAGTGATTTTCTCATACCATATTAATGCAAAATTTGAAACTCTAGTGATTTTCAAAGAGACTACCTGGTTTTTGAAAAGTTTTGTGACCCCTTGAGCAATGTCGATTGCTACCTTTCAAGTCATAATGGTTTAGATTACTTTCTATCGTTTCATCTCATTCGTTAAATATTTGATTTATCAAATTTCATCACAAACACTTATGATTTGATGTCGAATGTAATGAAATATTTCAAAATTTTGTTTGTATTAGTTGCTTAAAATATCACATAATATTTGGAAGTTGCGAGAGTAGTTATATAATTGGGTAACTATGAGTTACACTCAGAGAATCTGTATATAATTAAAGTTGAAAATCGCTCCACATTGAGATATTCTAAGTATGTTTTTTTAATAATTTAAAATTGTCTAATTCTATAAGTAAACATTACTGTGTTTATTATGGATAATCTATTTCCTTGTAACTGGATTACTGCGTTGTCTTTATACTCATATTGGGTTGAACAAAACACTGAAATAAAAAAATAGTCTTCCGTCCCCTACCCTCCTTGGTTGTCCTGCTACGAAACTGCAGGTTCAAGGGATGTCTCGTCATTTCAATGAGAAACACGTTTCCTAGTTATACTAAAGATAACTCGTAATCTAAATAATAATAATGTGAATTTTGATGAAATAAGAGTCACTGTGATTATGGTTAATGATGCATTACACACAGATTTTGTTATTTTGTTCATCTTATTTCCAGTGGAGAATAAAAGATATAAGATATTTAAAACATCTACTATTATCATTTATTATTTTTAATATATTGTTTTTTAAAATTTATAATAATTTTTAAAACATATATTATTTATAATTTCAAAATTAAAGATAATATATTTATTCTATATTTTTCATAAAAGTTATTTTTTTTAGTTTATTCAAATTGAAAATAAATTATTTAATAATTATTTGATTATTTGTTAATAACACATGTATTTAATGATTATTTGTTAAAAGGTATTTTAATTAGTAATTAAAAGTTGTGACTTAAAGTTTCTTACTTTTGAAAATAAAGTTTCAATTATGGTATGATGCCATGAATCTGATGGTAAAAAGTTTCCAAGACTCCAAAGTAGTTGAATAAAGTAGTTACTTGCACTCTGGGAAATAAAATGAAAATCCTAGAGGAGGAAAAGGGTTATGTACAAGTAAAGATGAACAATTGGGAAGCTAGTGGAAGAGAGCATCCAGAGCTAGTGGAAAACTAGTGGAGTTTTGCTATCTGATTAGGAGAAGAGACTGGAGAGGAGTCCTGAGGTCTACCTCATTGGATAGATATACTGCTGCGATTTCCTACTTTGGTGAGGAGAATGAGAGGAGTAAAGGACATCATTGCCTCACTCAAGGTTGGGTAGAAGCCATTAGAGTTACAAAAAGTGAGATAAGTAAATTTGAAGGGAAAAGAATCTTGTATATTCCATATGAAATGTATGCTCAGATATAGAAACAAAAATTTTATTTGATGTGATTTTCTGGCAAAAGAACTTATAGAAGTAGAAAGCTCTATAGAACATAAATTAAGGAAAAGTTTCCTTGTTTATGAATATGATAATTATGTATGCAAGTCTTGTAGAAGGGAATTAAAAGAAATCACTAGATTACCCTTGGTAGAAACTATAAACATAGCAGGTTTGACAGTTAAAAGTTAGGAAGAAAAATCCCAAGAAAAAGACTAGTTGTCCTATAGGCAGAATTTAACTAGTACATGGAGAAAGAGAAGAAATCCCCTTAGAGTGGTCCAGACACTCATCTAGAATAAATATGGAAGTAGATGCAAATAACATAAACTGTCGAACTATTAAAACTTTAAGTAAAATATAATTTACTGTATGAAAGAAATATTCTGAAAGAATTGGTAATTCTTATTCATAACATTATACAGTCTTAAATCCAGTAATTCTTCGCAAAGAGATATTATGCCTTTACAGATATTATGCATTTGCAAAGAAAATGAAGCAAATATTATTCATAGACAGTAGAAAACTTTGAATTAAAATTTCCTCTAAAAAAATAACCTAGAAAATATACGAATGGGGGAACCATAGAGCACCATAAATTATCCTCTAGAAGTTTAAGGAAGAAATAAAAAACATGCACCCAACAGGAACATAGAATAAAGGATTGTAAATATGGTAAACTTAGTAATTTATAAATTATTAAACAAGCACAGTGGAACCTCATGGTTCGAAGTTCAAATTAAAAACCTGGGTGGTTGCAATACCAAACCTCTGTCGAATATAGACAACCCATGACATTGTTTCCGGTGGTGTCAATGTGACATATATATATAAATACAAATGTACAACAAGAAGTAATGAAAAACCCTTAGGGGTAACTTTACACAGTTGAAGGATAATTAACAAAATGACCACTAAAAACCTTGTCAATATTAGAGTTAACTACTCTCAACCTCTACAAGGAAATAAACAAGAAGTAAACCATCAAAAGAGCCGACATGAATACAAACTCTTGACCCAGAGGAATAGTGTTGAGAACCAGCTAAACAACTAGCTGAGGAATTAACAAATGAACCTGAAAGAAAACGAAGATTCTTCAGTATGTAACTGCTACAGGAGAAGGAAAATGCGTAAATGGAAAACAAGGATGGAAACATTACCTACAGGGAAAGAATTACATATCAATTAGTAAAAACTTAAAAAAAAACATTTGTAACCCAAGAATTCCAGACTAGGAGTAATTGAATATCCTTACCTTGGGTCAACCGGAAACAGTATGCCCTCGAACCTACAAAACAAGAAGTTAATTATGGGTATGAGAATGTGTAGTACCACAATAGATATAATGGAAGGATTTAGGTTCTGAAGGTAGATAGAAGAAAAACATAAATGCCTGGATAAACTGAATAAGGGAAAATTACCAGTGACTGAAGCGAAGGAAAATTCCATCGGCTAAAGACCAACGCGGAGATCTAAGCATAAGCCCAGGTGCCATGGCCACACTATGATCGAAACTCTGTAGACAAAAGAAATGCGGAGGCATTTTATTCACCAGCGACAGAAATCCTAAGCACAAAGACTCATCTGAAAATAAATAGCAGAGATTCTGGTAGTAAGAAGCAACACACTGGCATAGCAGTGGAAGAGGCTCACCATTTTCAGATCCTATGTGAGAAAAACCTTGCGCAGTGGAAACCCTATCATTGCAGACCTCGAAGACGGTAGCAGCGGAGGCACAAGAATGAAGTGGTTAGGGTTTTGATGGGGGTAGGCTAATAGCCTAACGAACCCTAGATCAACCTCTACCATCGATGTAGCGAGAAGATCTATGGAGGAAACGAGCCACATGCCAACACAATGGGATCACAACAGAAATAGAGGTTCAGGATTGACAGGTCCATAAATCTCATATTAAAACTCCTAACCCATGGAACGAATAGCATATGCTGAGATTATTATTTGCACCATCAACATAGTTAGACCATCATGGGTATATTTAATCCACCTCGAAACGGGAGCAATCAACCTTGTAAACTTTATAATAATTATGAATATAATATTTGTATGGTATGATGAGCCCAATGACTATCGTATGATATGGTAGTGTCACTTGACACTTCGTTTATGATTTCAATATGAGAATATATATATATAATATATATATATATATATATATATATATATAGTTTTATTTTTGTAGATCGTGACTTTATATTTACTAACTTCTAGTAAAAATAATTAAGGTAAGTTTTCTTGGTTTTCAACAATTATAATCTAGGATAATGATTCCTAGAGTAGTTAGAATGGGAAGTTATGGTAAAAAAATAATAATTATGAAGGTTAATTGATATGATTGAACGTTACAAGTGGTATCAGAGCAACTTTCAAACGCTGGGACCAATAAGGGGTCACTTAAATAACAATTGATGTGTGTAAATGTGCACACAAAAACAGAAGGAAGAAATTTACTAAGAACAATGAGAAGGGGATCCATACATAAAACATCGAGGACTACAGGGGAGATTCACCCCTAGCCTAACAAAGAAGTGAATCCAGAAATGTGGGTGCAGCCAAGTATAGATCAGCACCAGCAAACCAACAGATTGCTGGAAGAACAAAAATGACATACCAATAGGTTGTTGGATACTGTGCAGAAACTCCAGACGGAAATGGTTCGGGTACGAAGTGACAATGAAAGACTGATGAGGGAGTAGGAAAATATACCTAAGAGTCTTTCAGATAAGCAAAATAATACGACCGCACATCTTAGCCCAGACAGGGAAACCCATTTACAAGGCGAGCAACAACAACATATTCCTGATAATCCTAAGGGAAGCCACACTCATCGAAGCAACAAGAGTAGGACTTACAATGAGGCTGAGTATGAAAATGCTTCCGATCAGCAAGAACTGAAGAAGAAGAGAGTGGAATTGTAAGGGAAATTTTGGAAGATTAAACCCCCTACATTCGATGGAGAGGCTGAAGAGGTGGCAGAAGCTTGGTTCATTAACATGAATAAACATTTTCAAGTGTATGAGGGTAAAAATGTGAAGTTGGGTTACACTTTTGTGAGAATCGGGAGTGGAAAACTATTTTTTCTCAATAATTCAACCGAACTTTTATAAAAGTTTAGCCGAACTATTCGAGAGTTCGGCCAAACTTTCGAAATTAGTTTGGTCGAACTCATTTTGTCATTTACATTGATGGCGTACTGACGGCATGGGCAAACAGATTTTTGGCCAGAGATGGGAAAACCGGAAACAAAATTTCGACCGAACTTGTTCTTATAAATATATTGGCCCGCAAACCTTAACAGGTTTCTTATGCACATGTGCCTTGCGTCTGTCTTTGTCTTGTTTCTGTCTCTGTCTCACTCTATTGTGGCTTCATCAACAATCTCCCGGCTTTGTCTTCGTTGTGGCTTTGTCCTCGAATTTCTACAAATTTCTAGGTATGAAATCCTCTGTCATTGAAATCCTCTATTAAACATTAAATGGTTAAATTGGGATATGATACCAATTACCATGCTAATTTTTGTCCCGCGTTTGTCTCTGTATTGCTCTGTTGCGGCTTCATCAGCGATATCCCGGCTTCTTCCTCGTTGTGGCTTCATCTGCGAATTAATCTCTCGTCTTCGTCCTCGTTGTGGCTTCGTCTATGAATTTCTGTGAATTTCCAGGTATGAAATCCTCTATCATTGAAATCCTCTGTTAAACATTAAATGGTTAAACTGGGATAGTATACCATGCTAATTTTTAACAATTGTATGTTCTATTCTTGCAAAAAATACTTCATTGTCCTTTTACTATCCCAATTACAATTCTACTTTAAATAACAATCACATTAACCATTAGATCAATCTTAACAATAATTGTATATAGAACATAGAAATAAAATGCAGAAGACAAAACAGATAAGGGAAAACCTAACAGATATTCTTCTTCTTAATAGATATAAATGTTTAGAGAGGGAGATAATCCAATATTTTACAATGATAATGAAGTCAAATTCAAGGCTTTGATTTTCAAACTTCCTTCCAAAATCCAAACGACAGCTGACCTAAAGATGCTCAGAAAACCAATCAAACCAACCAAGTGTCACCTCTGAAATCTCTTAGGAAACCCGAATTTAAGCCTTTGAAATTTTGGTCAAGGATCTTGACAGTAATTGTATATAGAACATAGAAATAAAATGCAGAAGATAAAACAGATAAGGGAAAACCCAACAAATCTTCTTCTTCTTAATAGATATAAATGTTTAGAGAGATATAATATAATATTTTACAACGATAATGAAGTCAAATTCAAGGCTTTGACTTTCAAAATGTCCTCCAAAATCCAAATGACAGTTGACCGAAATATGCTCAGAAAACCAATTGAAGCAACCAAGTGTCACCTCTAAAATCTCTTAGGAAACCCGAATTTAAGCCTCAGCAATTTTGGTAAAGGAGTGCATAGTTGAATTGCCTTCAATGTAGGTCAATAGAGGGTCTAAACCTGCAATTGATAATCCTAGAGCTTCATTCTTTCAGCCTTCAAGAACTCACTCAAGATTCCTCTCAAAATATCCTTCTAGAAAAAAGATAATATTTCTTATGCATGCACAATTATAGTAGTGTTAAAGAGAACATTTTTTTTTTATATATGTATTTGAGGTATGTTACACTCTTACCTATCATATCAGATAGTTTGGATTCTTGAACTTCCTTCATGATATCTATGGTTGCTCACCTTCGTTCAATATTGGGTATAAGGTCATGATCTTACCTTAATTTCTATTCTAATTCCCTTTCCTAAATTTGATTTTCCTTTTGACCTTGGAGATAAACCCAATCATTAAATATTATAGTCATCCCTTCTAGGGAAGTTAGTATGGGTTTCTTAGCGGTTTCCAACCCTTATTATGATGTGAGGTGGTGTTTCAAACATGGGAGTAACTTGTGTTTGCATGCGATGCTCATAGGCCATGGTTTCTTTTGTGGGTTATAAATGGTTTAGTTCTACTTCCTATGATAACCTTTCTAAAAAACATGAAATATTCCTTAAAGTCAAAATATATCTATACTAAGGATTAATCTTTCTACGTATTTCTACCATATAAATTCTAACGGTAATTAATCACGTATGTGTTAAAGAAGAATATGAAATAAACCCTTTTTACACTTGGCTTGGCTCTTAGGTACATAGATGGGTGGGTTTGGGAATGTGGTTCACATGAAAAGTAATAGGGAATGGATTTAGTGGAAACCTTTTATAAGATCAGGAATTAAACAATGAGAGAGAGAGAAAAAACCTTTTATATTCATTGTAAAACACATGCATTAACATAAATTGTAGTATTTCATGCATCCACCTATGATTTAGAATTAATTCTAGTATTTCATGCGCTTAAGATATGGATGCACTACCTATTGGGAAAAAAGTTTGTACTGAAAAATGACCATAGCATTTTAACCAGCTGCTTTAAACAAACCAATTTGAATGCTCACTAGGCTAGATGGAATGTATTCCTGAGCGAGTTTGATTTTGAAATGAAGCACGTTAAAGGAAAGGAAAACTGATTTGGTGACTCATTAAGTAGAAAGCTACATCATGTTTATGAATTATATTTTAATAATGTGGAATTCAAATTTCAGGAACAAGTAAAGAAGGCTGTAGAAAAAGATCCTGAATATCAATTTTTATGGCAGCAAGCTCAAGATACGGAGGCACAAGGAAAACAGTACGACTATGACATCAACGAAGAAAAACTAATAAGATTTTGAGGCAAGATATTCATTCCTAATCAAATAAGTTTGAAAGGACTAATCCTGGATGAGTATCACAAAAGTTCATATGTTGGACATCCTGCCTATAAAAAAATGTTAACAGCCATCAGAAAAGATTACTTTTGGCTAGGAATGCGCTAAGACATCGTTGAATATTTGACATAGTGTTTAGAATTCCAGCAAGTAAAATTTGAACATCGGCACCTAGCTGGTTTATTACAACCCATACCAATACTGGAATAGAAATGGCAAGTTATATCACCGGATTTTATTGTTGGCTTACTGAGATCAAAGCGACATAATGACTCAATAATGGTAGTTGTGGATCGCTTGACCAAAGCAACCCATTTCATTCATGTACAGTCCAATTTTAAAATCATACAAATTTCTAACATCTTTATGAGAGAAATAATCAAATTGCATGGTATACCAAAAACAGTCATCTCGGACAGAGATGTGAAGTTTACTTCAGCCTTTTGGAAGGCACTATTTACTGGACTAGGCACTCAAATCCAGTTCAGTATGGCTTACCATCCTCAAACGAATGGGCAAACAGAACAGGTAAACCAGATTTTGGAAGAAATGCTATGAATGTATGTAATGCAGCAACCAACAAAATGGGAAGATTACCTACACTTGGTACAATTTTCTTATAATAACGGTGATCAATAATCACTCAAAATGAGTCTGTTTAAAGCTCTATATGGAAAACAATGTCGAAGGCCTATTAATTGGAGCAGTCTCGAAACAAAACTAATGTTTGGACCAGAGATGTTGGCTAATATGGAGCGAGAAGTTAAGAAGATTCGATAAAATTTGAAGAGTGTGCAAGATGGGTAAAAAGTGTATGTGGATCGGAAATTGACCTACCAGGAATTTGAAGTGGGTAACCATGTCTATGTTAGAATCAGACCCAAGAAGAGTACACTGAGGTGGAATACCTGTGCCAAATTGGCTCCCCGCTTCTGTGGGCCTTTACAAATCTTGGATAGGGTAGCCTATCGATTAGATTTGTCAGGACACATACAAGTGCATAATGTGTTCCATATGTTTGTGCTTAAAAGATACATCCATAATCCTAAACACGTAATACATTGGCAAAATGTTTAGGTAGGGAGGAAATGGAAAATTAATATTTCTAAGAAAATATAAATGATTATTTATTAATTTACTATTTGATGATTGTAGGTCGAACTGAACGACTAGTTTCTGGTAGAGCCTCAACGTGTCCTTGAACGGAGAGAAATAATGCTTCGGAAGCAAGCTATCACCCAAGTTAAAGTGCAATAAAATCACTTCAGCCTAGAGGAGGCGACTTGGGAGGATGAAAAATTTGTGCGGGAGGCATATCCAGAATTGTTCAATGGAATGGTATAACACTGAGGATGATATCCATTTTAAGTGGGTGAAGTTGTAACACCTGTATTCAATGATTATTTGTTAAAAGACATTTTAATTAGACACTGAAGTATTTAATTTTTATCTAGCAGATTAACAAGTATGTTAATTAAAAGTTGTGAATTAAAGTTTCTTACTTTTGAAAATAAAGTTTCAATTATGGTATTATGCCATGAATTTGATGGTAAAAAGTTTCCAAGACTCCAAAGTAGTTGAATAAAGAAGTTACTGGTAGTTACCTTTCCTCTAGGGAATAAAAAGAAAATCCTAGAGGAGGAAAGGGGTTCTGTACAGGTAAAGAGGAACAACTAGGAAGCTGGAGGAAGAGAGCATCCAAAGCTGGTGGAAAACCATTGGAGCTCTGCTATCTAATTAGGACAAGAGACTGGACATGAGTCTTGAGGTATACCTCCTTGGATAGATTTACTGTTGTGATTTCCTACTTTGGTGAGGAGCACGGGGGGAGTAGAGGACGTCATTGCCTCACTCAAGGTTGGGCGGAAGCCATCAGAGTTATAGAAAGTGAGAGTAAATTTGAATGGAAAATAATCTTGTATATTCCATATGAAATGTATGCTCAGATATAGAAACAAAAATTTTATTTGATGTGATTTTCTGGCAAAAGAACTTACATAAGTAGAAAGCTTTGTAGAAAATAGATTAAGGAAAAGTTTCCTTGTTTATGAATTTGATCATTATGTACATGCAAGTCCTATAGAAGGGAATTAAAAGAAATCAGTAGATAACCCTTGGTAGAAACTGTAAACATAGCAAGTTTGGCAGTTAAAACTTAGGAAGAAAAATCCCAAGAAAAAGATTTTCTGTCATGTAGGCAGAATTTAACTAGTACACAGAAAAAGGGAAGAAATGCCCTTAGAGTGGTCCGGACACTCATCTAGGATAAAGATGGAAGCATATACAAATAGCATAAATTGTCGAACTATTAAACCTTTAAGTAAAACAAAAGTTGTTGTATGAAAGAAAGATTTTGAAAGAACTGGTAATTCTTATTCATAACATTATACAATCTTAAATCTAGTAATTATTCGCAAAGAGATATTATGCCTTTACAAATATTATCCATTTACAGATATTATGCATTTGCAGAGAGAACAAAGCAAAGATTATTCATACAGAGTAGAAAACTATGAATTACAATTTCCTCTAAAAGAAAATAACCTAGAAAGTATATGAATGGGGGAACCATAGAGCACCATAAATTGTCCTCTAGACAGTTTAAAGATTAAATCGAAAACATGCACCCAACAGGAACATAGAACAAAGGATTGTAAATCCGGTAAACTTAGTAATTCATAAATTATTAAACAAGCACAGTGGAACCTCATGATTCGAAGTTTAAATTAAAAACCTGGGTGGTTTCAATTCCAACCCTATGTCAAATATAGAAAACCCATGACATTGTTTCCAGTTGTGCCAATGGGACATATATATACATAAATACAAATGTACAACAAGAAGTAATGAAAAAAACTTAGGGGTAACTTTACACAGTTGAAGGATAATTAAAAAAACAACCACTAAAAACCATGTCAATATCAGAGTTAACTACTGTCGACCTCTATAGGGAAATAAAAAATAAGTAGACCCTCAAAAGGGCCGACATGAATATAAACTCTTGAACCGAAGGAACAGTGTTGAGAACCAGCTAAATAAACAACTGCAGAATTAACAAATGCACGTGAAATAAAACGTAGATTCTTTAGTATGTAACTGTTGTAGGAGAAGGCAAATGCACCAATGGAAAACGAGGATGGAAACATTACCTGTAGGGTGGAATTACATATAAGTTGGTAAAAAATTAACAAAAAACATTTGTAACCCAAAAATTCCAGACCAGGAGTAATTGAATATCCTTACCTTGGGTCGACTGGAAACAGTATGCCCTCGAACCTGCAAAACAATAAGATAATTTTGGGTATGAGAATGTGTACAGTCACAATAGATATAATGGAAGGATATAGGTTATGAAGGTAGATAGAAGAAAAATATAAATGCTCAGATAAATTGAATAAGGAAAAATTACCAGTGACCGAAGCTGAAGAAAATGCCATCAGCTAAAGACCAACGCAGAGATCTTGGCATAAGTCTGGGCGCCATGGCCACATTATGGTCGAACCTTTGTCAACAAAAGAAATGCGGAGGCATTTTATTAACCAGTGACAAAATTCCTGAGCACAAAGGTGATGCAGGAGCATCTTGCTTGATTTTTCATTAAAATATTGTGTAAATAGGGGGTGAGGTCTTTTTAATTATTTTATAAATTAATAAACTCATTTTAATAAATTAAGAGAGAAAAATGTAAGTGTGAGGATTATTGTAAATATTCTTTTAATAAATTAAGGATATGAGTGGAGTTGAATTAGGTAGATAATCTAGGGATTAGGAATTCCTTAAATGGGACTTAGTTGAGTCCAAAAAAAGGATAAATCTAATTTAGATTTTAGTTGAGATTTGTATGGAGGAAATTATGGATTGGAATAAATTCATTATTCTGTATAAATATGAGGAGTGTGTGAGGATGGAAAGACAGTGAGGAATACAGAGAGAGAGAGAGAGAGAGAGAGATGGTTTGAGAGCTTTTGTAAAAGGGCCGAGAGTCGAGAGGCCATCCATTGTAATCTTCGGCCAAGGAATTTTTTGTGTTATTATATATCAGTATTTTTGGTAGTATGGCTCTCTTTTCTTCATGTATATTTTAAGCTGCAAAATGTAGTTTTAATGAAGAGTTTTCTTGATGATTTTCGTGGTGAAGGAAGTACACACGCTATTATATGCTAGGATTTGTTTATAGAAGAATCTTGGCATCAAAAGGCTCATCCGAAAATAAATAGCAGAGATTCCAACTGTAAGAAGAAACACACTGGCATAGCAGTGGAAGAGGCTCAGCGTTTTTGGAGTCTCTATGAGAAAAACCCTGCGCAACGGAAACCCCATGCTTGTAGAGCTTGAAGATGGTAGCAGCGGAGGTGCAAGAATGAAGTGGTTAGGGTTCTGACGGGGGTAGGCTAATACCCCAACGAACCCTGGATCAACCGTCACCATCGATGTAACAAGCAGATCTATGGAGGAAACGGAGCCACATGCCAACGCAATGGGATCATAATAGAAATCGAGGTTCCAGGCTGACAGGTCCATAAATCTCATATTAAAACTCCTAACCTGTGGAATGGATAACATATGCGGAGATTATTGTTTGTACCATCAACATAGTTATGACCATAATGGATATATTTAATCCACCTCGAAACAGGAGCAATCAACCTTGTAAAATTTGTAATAATTATGAATATAATATTTGTATGGTATGATGAGCCTAACGACTATCATATGATATGATAGTGTCACTTGACACTTCGTTTATAATTGCAATATATATATATATATATATATATATATATATATTTTTGTAGATAGTGACTTTATGTTTACTAATTTCTAGTAAAAATAATTAAGGTAAGTTTTCTTGGTTTTCAACAATTATAATTTAGGATAATGATTCCTAGAGTAGTTAGAATGGGAAGTTATGGTAAAAGAAAAAAATATGAGGGTTAATTGATATGATTTAACGTTACAATATTGAATGAATTACATATAACATTGTAAGATATTTAATTAAGTAAAAAAGATATTGGAATTTGAATGAAAGCATGAAAATGTTTTATGATGATGTTATGTTTTGAGAAAATGCAGATATATTTTCTATTGGAACATATTTTCACCTCATAAGAAACAAAACACTTATACACATAAATAGATTTGTTAACAAATTTTGATCAAATTGTCAATAAATATGACAACAGAAGGGAATAAGTATTACTTAGTATCCATTAATAACCACATAAGAAATGTATTTACTATCCATTAATGCCCATATAAGAAACAAATTACTTGATAGACATAAATAGCTTTGTTAATCAATTTGGATCAAATTGTAAATGGATATGAAAACCAAAGGGAACAAGTATTTAAAAAAATATATTATAAAAATTTAAGTTATGAAAATTGAACTTTTAAAATAGAAATGCAACTTTCTATCAATTCCTTAACTTGTAATTGACAATGTCTCTAATGCACTATTATTATTTAGCCATGGCCAATCAATAATTTTTTAGACTAATCTAGATTCTAATGGATTTTTTATAACACCAAGAGTATATCCAACAACCTACAAACTAGATATAGTACATCTTATGATTTAGCAATATGAAATTTGAACCATAATCTCATTAATTTCAATCAACAAAACTTACCTAATAAAAATAATAAAAAATTTCCCTATCCCCAATTCACTATTATCCAATATTATAGTAAAAATAATAAAAAATATCCCTATCCCCGAATGCACTATTATCCATTATTATCGTAAAAACAGTGATAATTTCTAATTTCCATGAGTAAAAGTATTGTCGTAAGAGTATTGTTGTAAGAATAGGAAATGAGAAAAGAACGATGGAAATAGGAAATGAGAAAAGCGTGATCGAAACATTTTAAGCTAAAGAGGAGGGAGAAGTAGATACACTTCATTTTTCGAAACCAACTAACAAATTGATATTTGATAAGATTTTTGCCCAAAGTATAACTAAAGGCATTTTTGTTACTTAATGATGCCAAAAAATGTTCTCATACACTCATCATTGCACTCCACTCTTGATTAATTTTTAGGACTCATAATAATTAAAAGAAATTCTCAGAATAATCACATAACCATTATTTGGTATCAACATTTCGAACCCAACCCACCACTGAAGTTCATCATCATTCCATCAATATTCAATATTGCGGACAAAACATTGATTAAAAAATTTAAATTTCCATGGATTTTATATAGATATTTTTGGTCAAATAATTTCGTTGGCCAAATGATAATAATTTCGTAGCTGTAATTTCCTCCGCTCACCTCAAAACTATGTGTTAAACATTTTCTTCAGTCTCTGATTAGCAACGTGTACAAAAGTTTGATCGGATTCAAATGTCTTTCCCTTACCAAATACAAGAAATATGGTGAGGGGCGATTTAAACATTTCCCGTCGTTTCTAAATTTAAATCAGATTTGCAACGTCCACAACAGATCAGTCGGATTCAGAGATCTATGATTTATCAAATCATTTATAGGAAGCAATATAGTCAGAAATCTTTTTCGAAAAATGATAATAATTTGATTATAAAACATATGAAGCAATTTAACAAAGGCTACTTTTTGAATTTTTTTATAATTAAAATTGTATCTACTAATCACCCACGGGTTCGATTGAGAGAGATACCAAGCAATATAGTCAAAATCTTTTTTCTCACAATGACAAATGACATGATTATGAAAGGCATGGAGCAATTTACCACGTCGATTTTTTTTTAACTTTTTCATAAATAACATTGTGTCTACTATCACCCCACGGGCTCGCTGCACGATTTCTCAGTCTTCACCTTTTGTGGGGCGGCGGCTATTGTATTCACCATTTCTATCCAGAGCCGCCTTCAAAATATAAATAGATATTTGTATTTAAAAGGATAGAGATTCATTTATATTACGTGGCGGGCTCTGGATAGAAATAATGAATAGAATAAGACCCACAAAAGTTGAGAGTGGTGAAACATTGAGAAACGTTGCAGCGAGACATTGCGTGATAGTATATACCAAATTCAGAAAGCACCACGCATTTAAATCACGTGTTTCTATTACGTTAAGTCGGCAACAACTTCACCCAGTTCAACCCTCCTTTTCATTTTCTATTAAAATTCTATTTTAAGAAATTGTCTATCCAGCACGGCAGTTTTTTTTTGGAATTTAGTAAAATAAAATTCAAAATTAGGTATTTAGAGTGTTTGAATTATGATAATAAAAATAAATTTATCACTATCAAAAATCCTTAAAATAGCAAAAACACTAAAGTTAATAAAATCTTTACCAAATTCTGAATCATTCTATTACTTTTAAGTTTTTTCTAAAATACACGCTATTTTAATGTGACCATGTCCGACTCTACTCAACGAAAATACAAAAGCGTACAGAAAATAGTGGAGTGTTTCCAGAGTCGATGAATGATGAATATATGGGAAACGACCAATTTCAATTAACGTGTTGGCCATTGGTCAAGATGAGCAAATCATGAAGCGAGCCAGTGGGTGATGGATGGATACAACGTCGACCAAAAGCTGCTCATCACCATACGGAACTTCAGTTGTCGGAGAGGTGGAATCGGAAATTGGAATGCACCACGCATTTCAATCAAACCTTTCTTTCATTTTCAAGATACAGTCTCGAGCAATAACTTAAGTTTGGTGTAGAATGGAATAACTATAATTTTTTTTTTTTCATTAGAGAGATATTGTTTCATTTCCAAAATACAATTTTTTTTTGGAGATAAATTAAATTGTGTTGTTGAATGGAATAACTGGAAATTCTTTTGTATTATAGAATTATTATCTATAAGTTTTGTGAAGAGATGAATATCAAAATTAAAACTTCAGCAAATATTTCATAAAGTTTTAGAAGTGACATTTAATCAACACTGCTCTTTATTCTCTACTCTTTGATTTATATATTGATAAATGGAAAAGTGGCTAAATATGCAAGGTGTTGATGGTGTTCAGTTGGGGGAGTTTGTGATAAAGCTTTTTCTGTATGGTGATGATCTTATATTGATTGCTAAATCTACCCAAGGATTGCAGGTGCACCTATATGCCCTTGAGCATTTTTGTAGAGGAGTGGGGATGCAAGTCAACAATAGCAAGACCAAAATAATGATTTTCTCTGATAATGATCTAAATGAACTCAACCCTCTTGTATTTATAGATTTCTTTGAGCGGATTCTCCTCCTTAATTAATTGAGTAAAATTCACTCCAAACCCAAACTTTGGGTTTCATTGCCAAGCTGCCCCAAAACTCGCCCACACATTATGTATTATGAGATCTTCCCCTTTATCAAGGGCTATAGCCTACATTTTTTGATAGACTACTTAGTCTTTTGCTCTTGAGCTATTAATTTCTTGGGAACATTAATTTCAACACAACTTTCTTGAAGAAGTAAATGAGTACAAGTAACTCGCGATTTATTTCAACAATAAGAGTAATTGGGAAGACTACACAAAGAAGAGAATTTAGGAGGGTGGAAAGCATTATATGATCTTCAAAACAAATGTAGACATTGAGAGTTATGAGATTCGAAAACAATTAAAGTGTTTTTTGGACTCCTAGTTTGTCCAATTATGCTATATGGATTGGAATTGGGGGCTAGAAACACCCGTGTCTCAAAATGGAAACAAATTGAGAAAATCCAAAAACACTTGATCATGAACAAGTTTAAAATAAAAAGTTTCATTCCTTATGAGATAATATTGAGTGAAACAGAAGCAACTCCCATCCAAGAAATTTCTATGGTGCACCTCATAAGATATATAAAAATAATTAAGTAAATGGTAGTACTAGATGGCATAATGTTATCTTCAATGAAGGCATGCGTGAAAGAAAGAAAATACGAATGAGACAAAACTAGAGATGGATGCAAAAATGGAATATCTACCTCAATTCTTGTCCCACAAATAGCAAGGAGCGAAATAATTTTGTTATAGAGAAGTTCCATAAACGTGTATGGAAAAAAGTGTTGGGTAGAAAGAAGAAGTACAAATTTGAGGAATTCAATCCAACCTGCGACCTTCAACAAAAAGAGTACATTGGAGCTATTTCTTGGAGGGAAAAGGTTCTTATTTCTCAATTAGGAAGCAACTCGCATCAACTTCGGTGTCAAACAAGACGTTGGGAAATGCCTAAAGAATCTTGGGAAGAATAGGTGTGTACATTTTGCACATATGGGGCAGTGCAATTAAAAAAAAAAATCATTTTAGGAGTGGAAAAAGCCTAAAGAAGTTTGGGAAGAATAGGTGTGTACATTTTTCACATATGGGTAGTGGAATCAGAAAAACATTTCATTTTGGTTCAATTTGATTTGTTCTATTAGCATCGGTTCCTTGTCATTTTATTTTTAGCTACGGGATTCTTAGAAGGTTGGGCCAACTCATCATCAATTTGAATAAGAAAAGGATTCAATTTCAAAAGGAAAAAAGCACGGAACTAGTGGTCCCATAGACTATTTTTAGTCTTGTGGATGTTAAAATATTATTTCATTTCCATTTCATTTTGTTTAAAGCAAAATTCCAATATAGCCTTCCCAGCTTGAACATGGAGATTCTCCACTTTGAAATCAAAATTGCATGGAGACATTCTACTACTCACTCTCACATGTGTAACAATATCATGTTTTAAAAACTATTAATTAATAAAGATAAAAATCATATATTTATAATAAATAAAATATTTTAATATATATTTCAAATAGAATATTTGTATATTAAAATATTTGTACATTTATATTTATAATTCTTTTACAACACATTGTAAAAGAGATGTGTAATTCGTGAAAAGGTCACTGGATCAAATTTCCCCTATGGGTATTTATTTCTAAAAAGAAAGATGGTGACAAGGTGACAAGGTGTTTTGATCCCCATGTTATTTTGATAGCTTAGATGCCCCTAGGTCAAGCTACTCATACATGAGCATAGAGTAGATGGTGACAAGGTGTTTTGATCCCCAGATTATTTTGATAAGTTATATGGCCCTCGGTCAAGCTACTCATAGGTTAGATGCTTTAGTCATCTCAAGGCTCACATAACCTAAGAAACAAAAAAAAAGATATGCAATTCTTCATATTTATGAAGTTGATATGTATTATTTAATGCATGAGAAAAATCACTATATAAAGAATTTCATTTCAACCTCAAGAAGTAAAAATATTATTTAAAAAAAATATTTCAATCTACCACCTTTATGGAAAATATTTTTACATCAATTTATTTTTTGTTCACAAACCTTGAATAAGGGATCACTTCTTGATATTTGTACTAGGCAAGTCCACGAAATATTTCTACCACCTAGGTCCATGCAGTCCATGATTTATTTGTAGGTCCACGAAATATATGTATAGGGTAGGTCCATGTCCACGAAATACAATTCCAGTAAATATTTGTACTAGGAAGGTCCACGTGAAGTGAATCTGAAGGGATCACTTCATGATATTTGTACTAGAAAGTTCCACAAAATATTTGTACTAGGTAGGTCCATGTCCATGGAATATTTGTACTAGACATGCATGTCCACCGAAAGGACTCAACCACTGAGTCTGACCCTTATCCCTAAGAGTGTCGAGAGAATTAAAGTTGTGACCTCTCAATATCAAAGGTGCTTTAACTATGAGAATTGGACCAATTTAGTTAACTCTTATGCCATTTTTATGTCAATTTTATAAATAAAGAGACTAATTGAAAGTAAAAATTATTTTATTTGGTTTCAAGTGTGCTTTTTTATAATAAATTGTGTGTTATTTGTTCCATGTTGAGTTGACACATTAAATTTTTAAATAAATAAATTATAATAAAAGAAAACATTTTAGATGCCAACCTTATATTAAATATTTTAATGTCACTCTAAGCTAGAGCTATGTGTGTGTCCATATTACTCACTCATCTAGAAAGTCTCAAGAAGAATCAAAGCTCTTGAGGTGCAAACTTCTTTTAGAGTGCAAAACTAGCAAAAGGGATTGCACCTGTACAGATTTTATCCCTTTGGGACTTGATAAATATGTGACTAAGATGGATCTATAATGTATGTATAATTTTCATTGTTTAGATTGCATTTTTGAACCCGTAATTACATTCAACTCCTTGAAAATCCCCTAAAACACTTGGATTGTATAGACTACACAACTTAAACCTGCAATTCCAAAAAATCTTTGTTGGATTTCAAACAAAATTGTCAATCAAAATATAAAATAGTTTCTTTATAACTATAAGAATTTTTTTTTTTTCCCAATTTCTTTATATAATATACAGAGGGTTATTTTTAACCATATTTTATATTTTTAAAATGTCTTGACAAAAAAAAAAGAGAGAGATTGTCGGTACTAGGCCACTCCTCACTCACTTGCATGTTTGTTGGATTTCAAACAAAATTATTAGTCAAAATATAGAATAGTTTTTGTATAACTATTAACCATAATTAATAATTTTAAAAATAATTAATATTTTTAAAATGTCTTGACAAAAGACAAGAGAGAGCTTGTTGGTACTAGCCACTCCTTAGTATATACTCACTTGCATAAACATGTTAACATAGGATACTTGAACCTAGGAAGGAAGGATAACAATTATTTAGCCCAAACACCCAAACTAAACTTAATTTAAGTTATTTATTGAAATATTTTCAAAAATTATAAGAATTATATTATTGAAAATATAATATTTTTTCAATTTTTAATTATTTTATCTCTCTTTAAAATTGATATAAAATTATCATACTTCAGATGCTATCAATAACGAGGGGTTCACATGCTACCAATAACAAGGGGTTTTCCCGGTGCACACAAGGGGAAAAGGCTCATAGCAATAAGTGTGCTATTTTTATGGGATTTTAAATGTATATCCTTGGGCTCATAATAGTGTGAACTTGGCACGGTTCTATAATATCTCCTCTGAGAATAGTCCTTAGTTATCTTGGAGCATTCCTTGTGAGCTCTTTTTTGGGTTTTCTTCTGATGTTTTCTAGTCTTTCTCTTATGTACAACATGATCATCAATGGATAACCCATATTCATTGCAGATTGATTTACTGCCAGGAAGTCTTGACAGTTTTTGTAATGACTTGTTTACCTTTAATCATGTATACAAACCAATCAATGCTTTTGTTATGTTACAATAAATTTCTCCCCATGTATAAGTTTCAAAAGATTGGGAGAATAGCTCCTAGTGCTAGATATATTCTACAAACTTTGAAGGGAGTGCTGCCAAATATACTTGTTTCCACAAAGAATTTTGGCTTTCTTTGACTTCATATATTCTTTGTGTCTAGTCTCTGTGGAAATATTCATATTGAGATTTATTTTTACATTTAAGGTTCATTAGAACCATTTAATGCTTATTTTTCATTTCTATTGTTTGGCCCACACCAATGTTCAAGAATGAAATATTTTAGTGCTCCAATCATATTGTTTTGGGGTGTGCCATCTTCATTATGGAATACATCTCCTGCTTCATCTTTAACCATCTTAACTTCCATTTTTTGTATAAGAGCTGGAGAGGATTCTACCTCCCACCATCTTTGCAATGTTCTCGTAAACCACTGAATGAGTGTTTCACAAGATTCAAATTCTGACTCCCCCCTTAGACACATGAGTTTGTACTCTGTGTACATTTGGTCTATCATCTGTCTCATTTGTCCTGCACTCAACCCATCAATATTCCATTTCTTATATGCTCCTGAATGGAAAGTATGAGTTTCATGCATCTTGCCTTTGCCACTAAGATATAGTGTTGGGTATCTAGTGAACTGGCTAGACAAAGTTTCATAAATAGGAAACAGATGATGTCATGCGATGCCAGGGATTTCTTCATATGTCTCTTTTGGGAAAAGTAGTGAAAGTTCTCCAATAGGCTGAGAATTTTTGATAGCCTTGTGTTCTTTTGGGAATAAGAATGCAAATTTTTCTATTGGTGCCTTTGGATGTTGGATGGGTATTTGGTGGGTAAACAACATTGATTTTGGAATTTCTTTTTCTTTGGGAGCAATAGATAATTTTTCAATTTTTTCTGAAAGGTCTTGTATGAGATTCTGTGAGGTTAGTGACTCAAACCTCATTCTATCTATTATTCCTTCAACAAAATCTCACAAATCCTTTTAAGACAAAGACAAAAAAATTGACATCATTCAGACTTTGATTCACACTTTTTACAGCTACTTCTAAAGAGTTGAAACATTCCTTTTGTTCTTGGGTTTTTGTAGCATTCATTTCAAACCCTTTTAAAGCAGTTGTTGTAGAGGTAAATCCCCTCTGCGGATAGAGGCGATCCCTACTAGCCCAGATCGGGTCTAGCAACAATCGTATCACGCCAAGGTGCAAGTTCCTAATTGCAATAAACCAAATGGCGAAGAAGGCTTACCTTGAATCCAATGTTGTTTTTTGTAGAGGATATAGCACTCCCATTCCCTTTCTTCGGTAGATCATAATCCTCACGCTTGCCGTGATTGAACACCTGCACACGCAAGAAACACGACAAACATAAGCGTAAAACCCAATATATGCAATTATGTATCAGTCAGAGAAGACACAACTCATGATCATAATGAACAATATGAGTGGAACCATAACCAGAGTCACTTATCATTAATTCATACAAAGGAAAATACAACCTGGCTCTGACACTGAATCTTCCTTTGGTAGGTTGTCAGCGGAATACGTCTCGGTAAAGCTTGTCGGGAATGGGACAAGCCTCTCTCTTCGATCATCAATCTCCTTGCTACTGATTTGGCTCTATGAGGACTAGCAAGGCTCTTGCAGCATTCTTTAGGCTATGAAGGCCCTTGGAGACCCAACCATTCAACCATTCAGTCATTCAGCCCCTTCATCAATGGATGAAGGCTATATTTATAGAGAAGAGGAGGAGGTTGGGATCCCTACAATAGTGGAAGGGAGGCCTTATCCCTTGGTAGTTTCCCCATAAGGTGAAAACAAGAGGCCAAAGGAGGAAGGCCATGGTTATTCAGTCGAAACCACTCCTCATGACTCATCCACGAAGTTGTTGTAATCGAAACTTCGCCTCTTTTTTTAAAAAACTTTCCATAAGAAGATTAGCGCGGGTGCTCAACTGGGACAGACCGCCAACTGGCGCAAGCTCAGTGTTAATTTTCCTCATTGGAACGAGGACATAACGGGCTACCAGCGCCAAGGCAAAAACAGGTGTTTTTAGGGGTCTGCTCAGGAAATGATCAACAGAAGGAATGTTGTCCCCATGGAAAGGGATGCAATGATGGTATTTGCAAGGCATGTCACTGCTTATTGGTCACATAAATGACCCTCCAATGGGTGAGATGGGGATTGCAGGGACAGTGAAAAATTACTGTGTAACAGATGCCCCCTAAAGCATGAGGCCCGAGAGAGAGAGAGGGGTGAAATGCTTTACGAGAACGTGTCCAACTGAAAACACTACCGTCGGAAAACCTGCATAGAGAAGTACAAATGATATCTCAAATACATGATATATGTGGTATGGGTGCAGCCATCCATAACATAGTATACAATAATCCAGATCCAAGGCATGGACGCAACCATCCAATGAGGATCGATAAATAGACTCACGCATGGTCGCAGCCATCCAATCAATGAGTCATGTACAACCAATCATAATAATCCATAAAATCACAGCCTGGATTCTAACAAACAAAATCCAGGGACTTGTGCTCCATCTCGACCCGATCAAAGTACAAGTTCAAGCATGCGAATAAGTGAGTTGAAATCGAACATGCAAGAACATCGTCTGATTACCAGCCAATGATGAAAGTTGTTAATAGACGTGAGAGGTACCACCAATAGTGACAATGGTCCTCAAGGTACTATAAGTACAATCCACGGCATGTGAACAGTGAGCTGGCGTCGAACACTCGTAGAATCATTCGATCGAAGGCCAATGATGAAAACCTCACGTTGAACGCGAAGAACCTGCCATTGAGGCATGTAGGCTCCAAGGTACCAGAAGGGAGTCTCTAGATAAGCTTCCTGGATAATCATCTGAAGTCGACAAGAAGTGACCTTGATCGAAAGTGGGCCATAGTGTTTCCCACATCATCGACACAAGACAAAGGAATATAATGTTTGTGAATCAGGATCGAATGAGAATCAGAGGAGGGTTGAAATTGCAGAGGTCAACTTCTCTTGAACATATCGGCGGCATGATAGTGGATTTGGCAGTATTTGACATCAACAGATTAGAGGTCATGATGACAAAGCAAAGAGCAGATGAGAGGTCAAAAGGGATTACCCAAACCCACGGAGGCAATCATATAATGAGGTGAGATGTCCCCAACCCGACACGAATGCAGATAAGTGCCATGTTCAAGAGTGACATACTGCTGACATGACAATGATTTTGGTTCTATTTTCCCCCCACCATTTATGGCAAGTACCTCTTTATTTTTACACAAGCTTGAAGAGGATACCATATGCTTGTCATATAAGTTCGTCCTTCGGACGAATCCAACCTAGTACATTTAATGAACCCTAGGAAGGAGGAACTCGAATATCGTCACTATGAATGAATCCAATGTCATCAGGGTTTAACGAGTCTGACAAAGGAAGAACTCGGCGTCTTTTCATGTTTTGAGAGTTTGAAAAGACAGCGGAAAAGTAAACTCCAACAGTCCCTTTTCGTAAATAGTTCCTCAGATCCAAAAAGGTAGAAAACTATGTCTGAGAAAACCTTCTAGTCGCGATAGGCTAGGCTATTCTTTTTTCGTAAATAATCTATCCCAACCCAAAAAAGGGGTAAACGTATGTTGGGTAGATGTCGTTTCGTAACCACTTTAACGAGATCAAAATGACAAGCGACTCGGCAATCTTTTCATGTTTAGAGAGTCAGAAAAGAGCTGAAAGTTGACTCCTCCTGGAGGAATGAGTGGCATAAAGGGTAGCAACTGGTTCCGGTAATGGTGGGACTGCTCAGAACAAGTAAAGGTTAAGAGGTTGGCTAACAAGACCACTCATCACAGCGGTTCCTCAGGAACGGGTAAAACAATCAAGTGAAGGCATATAATCGGCCAATCAGATAATGACGATGGAGTGAGAAAACCAAGGCTCATCTGGAAAAACAGGCTGATAAAATGACAATCACAAGAGGTAAAACGGGAAAGGTTTTATTTTTACACAAGCTTGAAATCAGGAAACTTTGCTTGAAGTTGGTTTCACTTTCACACAAGCTTGAAACAAAGATAAACTATGCTTGAAACTGATTTCATTTTTACACAAGCTTGAAACGAAAACAAACTATGCTTGAAAAAGTAAGCATGCCCCCAGCATGGTGACTCAATTCGAGGTACATGCCCCCCAAGCTTCAATCCATATGAAAGGCAGATGGAGTGAAGGTTCAAGTTACGAGATCAAAAGACTCGACTGGGATTTTACGAGAACTTATCAAAGACTCGAATTGAACGGGAAAGTGTTTCATTGTTTTAACGAGGTTGACACATTAAAAGAAATATCCTCAAGACACCTTGTTTCATGGTTTAAGGAGCTTGGCACAAGACAAGGAACTCTGCTCCAACAACCTTGTTTCATTTTTTAAGGAGCTTGACACAAGACAAGGAACTTTGCTGATCCAGATTTATGTAGGAACACAACAGAATAAACATATAACCATAAATATAGAGATGCAGCGGAATTAACACTTCATTTCATTAATATCAAAGAACTGAAATTTGCTTACAGACAGAATGGAAATAAAACTAGCTAGGGCGCTGGTAGCTATCTCTGAGAAGAGATGTGGCGGCCACAGGCCTCTGAACTGAGTTACAATGAGGCTCGAGGGCCTATTTATCATTTAGAAACAATGGGAAATCCTAAACAGCCAAAACCCTAACCCTAGGAGATGAAGCGCCAAAACTATGGGCCCAGTTTGGGTAAATTGGTGTTTCAACTTCCCAGGGGCGTAACTTTGGCATACGATCTCCGTTTGACGCGTACCATACCTCGTTAGAAAGATCTATCCGAGGACTACAAATTTGGAACGGGCAACATCGGTCCATGGACCCATGTTGCCCTCCGTTTTCCCAAAAAACGTCGTTTGGGGCCTCAAAACGGCTCCGGAAGTTTAGGACCCGAAAAACTGCTAAAAATAGTAAACTGTGCCGAAACTGAAAAACTGAAATAGACAATGGTGGAGCCCCAAGTGGAATAGGCGGGTGACCACCAATATCCACCTGGATCATTCCTCCCCCTTAGGAAGCAATGGTCCCCATTGCGTTAAGTTCCTCCATGAGATGAGGAAATTTCTGCTGAACTTGGTCCCTGGTGAACCACTTTCCTTGGTGCCGGAGTTGGCCAGCTTTGACAACCCGATACAGTTGGATCTGCTGTTGACGAGTGTTCTTGATTTGCATGTCCATGATACAATCTGTGGTGGCCTGTTCCATGCAGTCTGGGTTTAACTCTGTTGGTGTGAGTTGTTTTGCAATGTCCGAGGTGTCCAGTAGAGGTGGAAAGTAAGGACGAAGGCGATCCACATTGAAGACTGGGTGCAGACCAAGGAATGGTGGAATACTAAGCTCAAAAGCATTGTTCCCTATAGCCTTGGTGATGGTGTACGGCCCGTATCGGAGCGGGCGAAGCTTGCGGTGAGGTCCAGTGAGGCGCTCCTTCTGTAAATGCAGCCATACTTTGTCGCCCACCTGGAAGTTGTGTGGCACCCGGTGTTGATCATGGCGCTGCTTGTACTTCGCATTGGCTCTGTCCAATATATCATGAACCTGTTAGCGGATGTGTTGAATGCGCTCGATGAAGCTACTTGCTTTGTCAACTTCAGACTGGACGTGCGCTAAATCGGCTTGAGCAGCTGCAAATGGCATGGCTACGTCAATGGGACATAGTGGCTGGAATCCCAAGCCCACCTGAAAGGGGCTATGGCCAATTGAACTGTGGAGAGCCCGATTATAACTATGTTGTACATAGGGGAGGCTCTCGTCCCATGTGCGGGGATGCTTTGAATTGTACATGCGCAGAATGTGTACAATCATTATGTTGACGACCTCTGTCTGGCCATCTGTTTGGGGATGGAAAGCTGTGGACTTGGTGAGCTTTGTGTCCAACATTGACCAGAGGTTGGACCAAAATGTGCTGAGGAACCTGCTATCTCGATCTGATATGATAGACTGTGGGATCCCAAAGTGTACCCATACTCGTTCAAAGAAGAGTTTAGCAGTAGCTTCTGCTGTGATATTCTTCTTACAGGCTGCCATAATGGCCATCTTCGAGGATCTGTCAACGACCACACAAACACAGTCATTGCCATTCTTAGTAGAGGGCAGGCCCGACATGTAATCCATGGAGATGGATTCCCAAGGTCGACTAGGGGTCGGTAGTGGAGTATATAGGCCTTGCTTCTTGATGGTCGGTTTGGCAATGGCACAAGCAGTGCAGGATCTAATGTGCTTCTCGACATCCTTTCGAAGGTTCGGCCAATAGAAATACTTCTGTAGTATTGCTACTGTTTTCTCGACCCCGAAATGCCCAGCGACTCGATTGTAGTGTGCTTCCCATATCATCTTGGCACGCTCGCTTGAAGGAACACAAAGGTGTCCCAGGTGACATAAAAGTGCATCTTGGAGGTGAAAATTTGGAACTTGCATGCCCCCCAAGAGTGCCTTGTAAGTGTGGTTGAATTCTGGGTCACTCTCATAGAGAAGCGGCCAATCAGAAGTCTCGTGCCCACAAGAGTTGAGCATGGCGGTGAGCGCCATGATCGGTGGTCGGCTGAGGCAGTCTGCAACATTATTGGTGCTACCCTTCTTGTATTTGATTTTCAAATGAAAATGTTGCAGATATGTGGACCACTTCTGATGGCGATCATTCTGCAACTTCCCTTGTGTCTGTATGAACTGCAGGGGCCGGTGGTCTGTGTGGATGATTGTTTCCTTCCCCAAAATGTAATGCTTCCATTATCGACAAGCTTGCACAATGGAATACATTTCTTTGTCATAGGTGGGATACTTGCGAACTGTCTCAGACAATGTCTCACTGTGATATGCCACTGGATGTCCCTGTTGAGTAAGAACTGCCCCAATAGCATAGTCAGAGGCATCTGTCTCGATCTCAAACGGCTGTTGCAAGTCTGGTAAGGTGAGCACTGGGGCAGAACAGAGGCGATTTTTCAATTCTTTGAATGCCTTCTGTTGAGGTTCCGACCAAAATAATTTTGCTCTCGCTCCTCCTTTGGTGACTTGACTCAAGGGCCAAGTGATATGAGAGAATCCCAACACGAATCTACGGTAGAAATTAGCAAGACCCAGAAAGCTGCGAAGCTCTGTTATAGTAGTCGGGGCTGGCCAATCCCGAATGACTTGGATCTTGGCTGGATCTACATGCACCCCCCTTTCATCAATAATGTATCCCAGATATTGAACCTGGGTCATGCCAAACGTGCACTTCTCCAAATTGGCACACAACTTGTGTTGCCGCAGTGTTTGGAGGACTTGTTGGATGTGATGAAGGTGCTCTTCCCAAGTCTTGTTGAAGATCAGAATGTCATCCAAGTACACCACTACGAATGAGTTGGTGAATGGCCGCAAGATGTCGTCCATCATCCTCATGAAGGTTGCGGGAGCATTCGTCAACCCGAAAGGCATGACCGGCCATTCAAAAAGGCCTTCCTTAGCTTTGAAGGCAGTCTTCCACACATCAGAGGGTTCAATTGGTACCTGGTGATACCCAGACTTCAGGTCGATCTTATTGAAATATTTTGCACCTTGGAGTTGGTCCAGAAGGTCATCAATCTGTGGGATTGGGTACCTATTCCGGACAGTGATCTTGTTCAGCGCCCGATAGTCAATACAGAGTCTCCACGTCCCATCCTTCTTCTGTACCAACACGATCGGGCTCCCACAGGGCGATGAACTTGGTCTGATGTGACCTTTCTGCAACAGCTTCTGAATCTGCCTCTTGATTTCATCATTTTCCAGAACAGAGCGTCGATAGATCGGTCCATTGGGTAGTGGCGCACCTGGGGTCAGATCAATCGGGTGCTTGACCTGGCAGTGCAGAGGAACCCCTGTGGGCGAGGTGAAGATGTCCCCGTACTCCTCCACAACCTTATCCATTTGTTGTTGTCGTGCAGAGGGGCCCTGTCTGGAGGTCGTGGCCACAGTCTTCTTCTTGCCCTGGGGGCGGATCATCAGGAAAATGAATCTCCTGGTTTGGGAAATGAGCTTACTGCATTGTTTTGCAGTAACCAAAGAGATAGTCGTAGGAGGTGGTACCTCTGGTATCCTGTACAACTTATTTCCCAAAGTAATAATAACAGCACGAGGTCGAGACTCATACACAGCATGACGCTTCCACAAGTATAGTTGTCCTAATAATACATCAGAAACATCAATAGGAGCAACGTCACATAATACCTCATCCGTGAAGGGCTTGATGCTATAGGGAAGGCGACACTGCTGGCTGACGCGGAGATCTCGTCCTTGGTGAAGCCACCAGATGGTGTATGGATGTGGGTGAGCTGTGGTCGGCAAGCCCAACCGCTTCACGGCGTCTGCTGAAATGAGGTTCTTTTGGCTCCCATTGTCGACAATGAACTGTACAGGGGAGCCCTTTACCCACATCTGGGAGTGGAAGAGGCGTTCCTCCTCCTCTGGATCTTCCGGTTCCTCCTTCTGGACCTTTGTAGTGGCAATAGTGGCGTTGGGCTCCGCATCAATAATCTGTTTCCCTTTTTCATTCCCCTTTTCAGGTTCTGATTCGGAGTCAGAGCATGCATCTGACTCAGAAACCCTCATCTCGGCCACTAGCGACTGCTTGGCCCGACACTCACTTGTGTTGTGAGTGGAGCTCTTATGGAACTCACACCACTTTCCCGTGTCCTTCTTTGGCTTTACGGTGTTGTTCTTGTCTTGTGGCTTTGACGGGTTGTCCTTAGCCGCCATGCTCTGTCCTTTGTTCTGCGGTTTGGAAGCGCCTTTTCCTTGCTTTTGATTCGCAGATCCAAAGTCTCGCTTCTTCTGTTTGAATTTCTGCTCAATCTTGGCGGCATACCGGTATGCCGTACCAAGCGAGGAGATGTCGAGGAACTCCATTTCCTCCTGAATGTATCTGTGCAGACAACTGCGATACTTTAGCACCAAATGTTTCTCTGAATCTTTGATACCCAACTTTGTGCGCGGGGTATGGAACAGATTCGTCAGCTCGTGCACATCTTGATCCCTTTGTTGTCGCAGCGTGGTCCATTGTATGTACTTGTCCTCATAGCTCCCCACGGGATAGTACTGTTCCTTGACGGCGTCTGGGAAAGAATTCCAAGTTGGTACGGCCGAGAACAGAGAGGGTTCTGTCTGGTCCTTGTTCTCACAGTAGGTTTCCCACCAGTCCTTAACATGGGGGTAGCTTTGAGGAGTGCAAAAATAATCTTCTCCCGGTCTGAAAAGTCATGAACAGAGAAATATCCTTCTAATAGATTCAACCATCTATCTACGGCATCTGCGTCTATTTGACCCTCAAATATGGGAATGTCAAAATTTACTTGTACCTTAAAAGGAGTCGCCACTCTAGACTGGCTACTGGATGCAGATGCGCCGTCGGTGGGCAGCCGTTGAAGGATCTGAGCAAAGTTATCCACCATCACGTTCCTTTGTTTTTCGAGGGCCTCCTCGAGCAATATTTTGATAGGATCTCCTTCTCCCTCATCTTTCTTTTCGTCCCCCATGGGCGTCCGTCGAGGTTTGCGAGGCTGATCTTGCAAAGGTTCCACCAGATCAAGCCCTAGCTCCTTATACCCAGACCTCGTTGGGGACATGCAAAGAAGGATCGAGAAAAAGCAGACCGCTCTGATACCACTGATCCGGATTTATGCAGGAACGCAACAGAATAAACACATAACCATAAATACAGAGATGCAGCGGAAATAACACTTCATTTCATTAATATCAAAGAACTGAAATTTGCTTACAGACGGAATGGAAATAAAACTAGCTAGGGCACTGGTAGCTATCTCTGAGAAGAGATGTGGCGGCTACAGGCCTCTGAACTGCGTTACAATGAGGCTCGAGGGCCTATTTATTATTGAGAAACAAAGGAGAACCCTAAACATCCCAAAAACCTAACCCTAGGAGATGAAGCGCCAAAACTATGGGCCCCGTTTGGGTAAATTGGTGTTTCAACTTCCCAGGGACGTAACTTTGGCATACTATCTCCGTTTGACGCATATGATACATCATAAGAAAGCTCTATCCGAGGACTACAGCTGTCGGGACGAATTTTATCAGAAAATTCGCTGGCGCTTTCATACCCAAAAAACGTCGTTTAGGGCCTCAAAACGGCTCCGGAAGTTCAGGACCCGAAAAACTGCTAAAAATAGTAAGTTATGCCGAAACTGAAAAACTGAAAGAGACAATGGTGGGGGCCCAAGTGGAATAGGCGGGTGGCCACCAATATCCACTTGGATCATTGCTCTGACAACCTTGTTTCATTTTTTAAGTAGCTTGACGCAAGACAAGGAACTCTGCTCCGACAAACTTGTTTCATTTTTTAAGGAGCTTGACACAAGACAAGGAACTCTACTCCGACCAGACCCGGTTTCATTTTTTAAGGAGCTTGACACAGGAAAAGAACCATGCTCTGACCAGAGCTGGTTTCATTTTTTAAGGAGCTTGACATAGGAAAAGAACCATGCTCCGACCAGACTCGGTTTCATTTTTTAAGGAGCTTGACATAGGAAAAGAACCATGCTCTGACCGACCTCATCATAATTAACAATAAGTCATTGCTTCCAAGAGTTCCACTCCCGATGGAAGGAAAAAATCTCGGAAATCAGGACCTAATGCCCCCAGTACACTATGCACGATGGATTTGTCACTGAGTATAGGTACGGGGTAGGTAGCCACATAGTTGACTTGCGGTGGGGCAGATACAACGGGTGGATAAAAACCAGGAAGGGATGATGGCGGGCCAGCTGCCACATCAGGACCAAAGAACGAAAGCTGATCAATGGTCACGATCCATCCTTCATGTGGAAAACAGACCACACGAAAAAGGGAGGAGACAAGCGCTCCCATGGCATAGGTGTAATCGTGCCCCAAGAGCAGATTGAAATCCAAGGGGCCTGGAACAACCATCACGTCCATGTGGACGGTTTTACCTCCCAAAGTAACAGGTAACCTTGGAAGGATCCCTAACAGTTGACTCGTTCTTATGAATGCAGCAGATTTTTGTGTAGTAGCAAGTGTGGTGGGCAAAGCTTGCCAAGTAGTTGAGGATAAAATACTAACAACATTAGCACCTTTATCATAATGGTGCTGGTGTAGATAGACCAAAAAAGCACAGTAAAGTGATCTCGAAAGGCACATAAATGGAAAGGCATTATCTGCAAATCGATTCCAATCAAAGGAAGCGACCAAACTACTTGGAGGGGCTACCATCGAACTGAGATGGTCTTCCCATGGTGTTACGGAAGAGGAAGGAGCATCCTCCATGACCTCCATCTCGAAGGCGAGGAGAGTATCCTCCGGGACCTCCATCACGGGAGGCGGAGGAGAAGCTTCTTGAGATACGGGGACAAGAGAATCTTTCTCCAAATCTGAGGAATCTGAAGAAACCAGCAGAACATGAGGGGTATGGGATCCAATCTCCACGGAAAAGACCTAGTGCACTATAGACGGAGCCAGCTCAATCGATCCCACGACCAATGGTTGGTCAGGAATGGATTCCTAAATTTGAATTTCCGAGGGAGCGGGATCACGGACGTCTGACCAATCGTGGTCAGCCCATTGGAGAGATCATAATGAAAAATGACACATAACTAATACGGAGGCATGATGTGGAAACAAGCGAGTTGGCCAAAGAGGCTAAGCAGCTGTCATATGGACAAAGGCGAATGGCATTGTGCCCTTCACACAACTTACAGGGATTGGTGATCTTACCCTGCTTCTTAGAGTTCTTATCAACAGCAGCTGAAGACGTGCCCCCAACTTGACTCCCGGAAGCCAAAGGCAACGGTGGGCAGCCGTTGGACCATACTTCGAGCACCTTGGGAATGCCAGGGCAGTCTCGGAGAAGATGGTCTCCCGTGCACAACATGCACGGGAACTTGACTTTCCGAGGAGGGTTGGAAGGACTATCGAGAGGAGATTCCTTAGGGACAGTAGCTGTACATTTAGCCTCTCTCTTATCGGACTTCTTCTTCTTTGTCTTCTTCTTCTTCTTAGCCACCTAGTTACTAGATCAGGACTCGAGGCGTGAAGATGAAGGCGTAAGCAGAGCAAAGAGAAAGGAGAGATCCACCTTGGAATCAACATGATGTTTTTCATGTGGAGGAGCTTGGGTCTGAAACGATGCTTGAAGCATTGGGACCTGAGAGGTTGGGAACTCGCCAAATAGAAATCCAATGTTATTCTCATTAACCCAGGAAGGGACAACATTGTCATATAAGGAGCACCAACATTTCCAAATGGAGGAAAATGACCAGGATTCCCATTGGAGGGGATTCCTTGGTTGGTGAACTCTGGAAAAGTTGCCATCAACAACTCAAAACCGCACACGGGCTAAAAACCAAGGCACATAATCAAACGGCCAACAAGCAAACTCTAAAAGGGCATGTGATCGTGGGTGATTTATTTTACCACATTGAAAGTTAGAAACTTCACTGTTTCATGTTTTAAGAGTCGAGAAATGGATGAAAGGTGACTCTATCTCCTTCAATTTTGAAGCAAGTGTGGAAGGACAAGCGCTTGATGATCTTTTCAAATTTAAGGAGTCAGAAAATATCAAAATGACTACTCAGGAATACTAGGCAAAGGGTGTACCAAATAACCGTGAACTGCAATATACACCTTGGTTTCAAAATGAAAGATAAATCTTGCAGGTCCCTTACGTAGGTATGGCAAATCTCCCCGAATGTTGTGTATGCAGTATCCGTTATAAGGCGGCGACTCGGCTTCCTATGGATAAAGGTTTGAAACCTAAAGGGGTCTCCCTTTATATACACGATGGTACGAGGAGCACAAGTCCGTACTAGTGTTGTCTAAAGCCAAAAGGCGAGCGACAGCTACTAGGTTTAACGACGCCGGAACACGTCTCTAGCCTAGACCACTAAATATTTTGTTAATGTTTCAATGCTTCCTTAGGTAAATTGAGTAAATTTTATGGTTGATCTTCAATTATTTTTCGGTTTCAAGGCCCTACCGTATGTCATCTGACAATCTCCTATATGTGGCTATATGAGAAAAGAAAACTTTCCAATTCGATGAATGTTATCTAGTTAAGGGAAGAGCTTCAAACAATGATGCAACAAACAACAACACTGTAAACGGAATTTTTCCAAACTAGATGACTTTCACTATCAAAAGTAATTCCAAACATTCAACGATGCGAATAATGCAATGTAATCTATGCAAAATCCTCTTTTTCGAAAACTATGCAATTGTAATCTACGCAAAATTTCCCTTTTCTTTTAAAATGATAAGGCCACTCAGCCATTTCGATGAAATGAGAATCTACTTAATGCATGCTTTTAATGAAAGAGAATGCACTCAAAGCAAATTTTAGCTTTCAATCATTAAACAATGTGATCTAAGTTCAATGATAAATCTGAAAAAAACTTTTCAATGCAACGTGATCTAATGTGTCTTAACAAAAACAAACTTTGAGATGAAAACTAAATAAATGCAAATCTTCTTAATAAAGGATGAAGGAAAAAGGGATGAAAACAAACACTAGTAATGCAATTGTTGTTTCAAAACACTTTGTAACGAAATTCCTCAAAAGGTGAAAAAACAAAAAGAGAACTTCCAAAGCATGAGATCATAACAAGGCATTCATTCCCTTTTACATCAAGCAATCATGGAAATAAGACATTTCAAACAATGAGAAATGTAATCTATGCTCATATAGTGAAAAGAACGGAAGGGAAAGACACACTGGTGAAGGATTTAGGGAAAAAATCTCGATTTTCACACACCCTGAAATTGGCACGACTTTATCATTGACAAATAGTGCCAACTGGCGCGACTTGCTCACTGACAACTAGCGCCAATGGAAAATTGGCACGGGTTGCTAACTGACAACAAGCCCCAATGCCTAAAAATGAAAAAACAAAGAATTTCTCCCAACCAAGACTAGACTCACCACTTCAAGTAAAATCTAAAACAAACCCAGAAGCAAAGTACTGACCAAAAGAAACTTCCAAACAAGGGTAAACCCTAGCACCTACAGGAAATGGCGCAACTGTCTAGCTGTAATCCGTGCCAGACAGGGGATGGCACGAGTGATGAACTGGCAACCTGCGCCAGTTGGTGCGATTGTCAGGCTAGAAACTGCGCTAATCAAGCCAACCATGAAAAGATGAAAATTCGGAAAAACAGAGGTCAGATCTGATCCTTGGGGGCTGAACAGAGGTTTTACACTAGAAAAAAGCGAACCATAAGAGCTGATCAAGCAAGCAAATTCAAGAATTGACCGAAAATACAAGACAATACTCAAAATCAACGATCCCCAGCGGAGTCGCCAATTTGTTGTAGATTTAAATCCCCTCTGCGGACAGAGGCGATCCATACTAGCCCAGATCGGGTCTAGCAACAATCGTATCATGCTAAGGTGCAGGTTCCTAATTGTAATAAACCAACTTGCTAAGAAGGCCTACCTCAATTCCAACGTTGTTGTTCGTAAAGAAGATGGCGCTCCCATTTCCTTGCTTCAGCAGATCACAATCCTCTCGCTCGCCGCGATCGAACACCTGCACACACAAGAAACATGACAAACACAAGCGTAAAACCCGATATATGCAATTATGTATCAGTCAGAGAAGACACAACTCATGATCATAATGAATAATACGAGTGGAACCATAACCAAAGTCACTTATCATTAATTCATACAAAGGAAAATACAACCTGGCTCTGACGCTGAACCCTTCTGGCGAGTCGTCGATGCACGGAATATGTCTCGGTAAAAACATGGGAATGGGACAAGCCTCTCTCTTGATGGCTGATCTCCTTGCTATTGATTTGGCTCATGGGGACTCAAAATCTTGCAGCGTTCTTTAGGCTATGAAGGGCCTTGGAGACCCAACCATTCAACCATTCAGCCCCTTCATCAATGGATGAAGGCTATATTTATAGAGGAGAGGAGGAGGTTGGGATCCCTACAATAGCGGAAGGGAGGCCTTATCCCTTGGTAGGTTCCCCATAAGGTGGAAACAAGAGGCCAAAGGAGGAAGGCTGTGGTTATTCAGTCGAAACCAATCCTCATGACTCATCCACGAAGTTGATGTAATCGAAACTTCGCCTTTTTTTTAAAGAAAATTTCCATAAGCAGATTGGCGCGGGTGCTTAACTGGGACAGAGCGCCAACTGGCGCGAGCTCAGTGTTAATTTTTCTCATTGGCGCGAGGACATAACGGGCTACTAGCACCAAGGCAAAAACATGTGTTTTTAGGGGTTTGCTCAGGAAATTATTAATAGAAGGAATGCTGTCCTCATGGAAAGGGATGCAATGATGGTATTTGCAAGGCATGACACTGCTTATTGATCACATAAACGACCCTCCAATGGGCAAGATGGGGATTGCAGGGATGGTGAAAGAAAATCTTGTGTAACAGGTGTTGTCAATTGTTGTTCTTACTTTTTGTATTTTGCCATCAATGCCAAGAGCAGAATCATCCTTAAGAACAAGGGGAATAGATTTTGCTCAGCCTCCTGCTTCCCCTAGTAAGATCCATTTATAAGGAGGAAAAGTAGAAGTAGTTTCAAGATTTCTACCATCACAAGTTGTCCACAAATGTCTTTGCAGATGAGATTTCTACATCTGCCCCATATACAGTAAGTGGATATTTTAGCTTTCTCCAAGCATAAAATGAGATCCAAGATTTTGTTATCTCCAGGTAATCTTTCCATTCCAAGGAAAGTGCAGTTTTTTGTTCTTTAGTGGTGCTAGAATTGAATTCTCTAGCCTCAGGATGAGTATACAGATCCAAATTTAGTGTATTTTTCATCCGTTGAGTGTCAATTATGTGCTTAGATACATATCTGGTTTCGAAGGTTTTTTACAATTTGGAGGAGTAGGATTTTCAAATCTGGAACTTGGAATGAGACTGCCAAGCTGCTCTAGATATCCCAACGCATATCTAGGCATACCAAGTGGACACATTTTTCTGAACATTTCAGTAAGACAGGGATCTTCATTTTCCAAAGAGGGTAGCTCATGGATAACCATCACTGTGTCATTAGGAAATGGTATATATGCACATTTGGGATTTGGACGAGTATTTACTGTAGTGGATGGGGGAGCTTCTCCTGTTTGGACATTAAATACCAAGTGTTTACAAGATGGACATTTGAATTCTAAAGAAGGAAAATGAAGTAACTGAGCTAATTCAAATAAATCTGCATGAATACATGATGAAGGAATATTTACAGATGATGATGATGATGAAGGTCGACTATTAACAAGGTAGACACAGAACTCTGAAGATTTATGGCCAAAGTATTTCTATAAAGAATCAGCATCACGAAGCCTTTTATGATCAATGGTAGACCTTCTTGGAAAAGATAACACAACTGAAGAGGGTTTTTCTTGAATCTAGGTTGTGGTTATACTCTGGATTTTAGGTGTGTTAGGGAGATCTACCACCCAATTCTCAAGAAAACTAACATTAGGGGAATTTTGAGGTCTAAAATGGGCCTCCTAAGGAAATTATAAAATAATAGTGGAAAAGATCAAATAAGATTTGATGACATCATCAAATTTTAGAGGGAAAAATGGAAAAACTACTTTTTCAACTCATATTTTCAACTTATCTCCCAAAGTTTTTACTCAAATTTCGAGCAGGAGTACTTGTTGGATGCGAAATTTAATTCCTCATCCAAGGATTACCCATGTTGCATACTTTCGATGGGTCCTACTACACGAAAAATGAGAAATACATAAAAACATGTGATTACAATCACGTTTTTTATGTATTTCTCATTTTTCGTGTAGTAGAGTTCATCGAAAGTATGCAACATGGGCACTCCTTGGATGAGGAATTAAATTTTGCATCCAACAAGTACTCCCACTCGAAATTTGAGTAAAAATTTTGGGAGATAAGTTGAAAATACGAGTTGAAAAAGTAGTTTTATTATTTTATTATTTTTAAATATTTTTACCCTTTTATTTAAAAAATGGTGAATCATCCCCCATGGTTGACATCATCATATTGAATCCTATTGGTTGTTATAAAGTTTATTTTTGTTGTACATTTTTCTTAGGAGGCCCATTTTAGACCTCAAAATTCCCCTAATGGATCTTGCCATTTTATAGTTTGATGCTCAATTTTTTGGTTATGAGCATATGTTATCACCAGTGTGTTGGACTTGGATTCTTTGCTTGGTGTATGAAGGACAATAGGATAGAGCGTGCTAGTGTGTCTAAAGCATCCTCTGGTATGAACAAAAATATTTGTTATTTTCTTCTTCATATCAAAACTAGATGTTTTTATTTGAATTTGAAGGATGTCTTTTATATGTTCATCATACACATATACTGAGAAGTTTGGATAACAATCAAACTAGAAAGGACCATTAGATAATGGGGAAAATATCCCACTAATAAGTGAATTTGTGTATTTATTGTGGGAAAGGTCTCTGATGGTTGTTAAACAATATGTGTCCAACCCTTTGTGGGTCAAAGCATTAATCCCCACCCTTATACAACCAAGATGCAAATAAGATGTGTCATTTATTTTGGCTTCTTCTTGTAGCTTTTTGGGATTTAAAAGAGATATGGTTTGGATGGACTCAACATTTTCTTGGATTTGACTAACACATTCCTTTACTATGACTTTGGTTATAACTTTTAAATGAAAAATAGATAAATCAAAATATACACTAGTCGGAATTATGGAAGGCAGAGCCCAACGGGTTGTAGGCTGACTTTCAACTATTTCTAGATCTGCAAAATTTATTTTAGAAGTAGAAGATGAATGAAAGAGATTTGCCAGATTTGAATTTTCTTTTGTGTGCTCTTCTTGATGCAATTCTTTGAAAGATACAGATCTTTTTCCTAGTTCCATTTATATATTATAAGTTTATAGAAAATACCCGGTTGAACTAAACGTTACTGGCTCTGATACCAATTTGTAGTAGGGGCTTCCTTCGTTGGAAAAATTAAGCTTGTTGTACTACTTTAAGCTTTTTTATTCTTCTGTCGTGATACACGAACTCATACATGAACCTCCGAGTCTTCTCGCAAAACGATCTTCCACGGCCTCTTGCCTTAATGAGCTGGCGCCCCTCGACTGTTGGTGAACCTCTGATGAACCTCTCCTCTCACGAAATATTTAAAAGCTCATAGTAGACATTCAAGATTTATCACTCATGCGGAAAAATATGGAAAACTTCTCTTCTATATTATTTTCAGAAATGGAGATTACAATGAATAACTTCTATATAGATCTTTTCTAGAGATTGACTGTAGGGACATTTACTGGATATGTCACTTTTGGAAAAAGGATGAGATCCAGATGCTACCTGGCCCTTTATAGACTCTGTCTTTAGAACTTGAAGAAGTTAACACTCAACATACAAACTCAAATCCTATGGAAGTTCAGCCACTTTAAGTTCTCACCAAGGTTTTTAGGCCTTGATGTGCAGGCTTCCTAACTTCTAACTTAAAATTGAGAAATTCATTGTGATGCAAGAAGATCAAACTGATGTTCATAGATGCAAAGCACACTAGTACAAAATAGCTAATTAGTTACTAAAAAAATGACTAAAATTTGCATATAAATGACTATTTTTCGGTCGGTGACCAATAGTAGCTAATTTACAGTATCTTATAACGTGACCAACTTTTAGTCGTTTTTAGCTTAGTCATTAATTGGTTATCTCAATTTTGTTGTCTAGTAGTATATTTGGTCATTAATTTAGTCACTAATTTAGTCACTAATTTAGTCATTGATTTGGTCATTGTTTTAATCATTCATTTGGTCATTAATTGTGACAATTAATGACCAAATATACAACAAAATATATTACTATATAATCACCTGAGAAAACTAATTAATGACCAAAGAAATATGACCAAAATGTTGGTCGTGTTATAAGATACTATAAATTAGCTACTAATAGTCGTATATATGTGAAATTTAGTCATTATTTGTAATCACAAATTTATCATCTGTAGTGGTCATTTATCATTTTTTTAGTAGTTTCATATTTATTATATAAACGACTAATTTAGTAGTTTATATTCATTTCATTTATTTTCATTAATAATAATTATAAATGACTAATTTAGTCATATATTTATTTCATTTTTGTTCATCATTAATCAATATAAACTACTAATTTAGTAGTTTTAAATTGATTTTATGCGTTCATTATTAATCAACATAAATTAATTTGTATGATTTAAAAAATATCATACAATGTGCATGTTTATCTAATATGAAAACATAAAGTTGCATATGTTAATTACAATACTAAACAATATCAAATGCAATTATAAATAATTTAAACCACATAAATTATATTATATGAAATGTTAAAGTCTTACAATGAGTTTCCAACTTAATATTGGTTGGACTACAATTTACACATGAAATGATGTTTCATCACTTCAAAACATTATCATTGCGTTGCCAAGGCATTGCACATGAATTCACCAACTCTGAAGACCTGACCATCAATATCTATATGTGTGTCTTATGCGATATATTGGCTCTAAGGGTATCACCAGACCAGTTCTCTTCTCTCTCTTTTTTTACATTTGTCGCTCCAATGTTATTGCTCTCCTCTTTCTTCAATTTCTGCTTCTTACCATCAATACTGAGTTCATTTTCTGAAAACAAAAGAAAATACGATGCAGAGTGTAAGACATGAACGACAATGAACACTAGAATATGAATTAAATTTGACTACAAATAGTTTATACGACATATACCTCAACATCAGCAATGTCAAAGCCATTTTTCCCCATACAAGTTAGAAACTCGAACAAATTTTCTTCAGTTGAGCAATAGTGGCCACTATAATGTGGCCAGATGACCTGTATAAACAAAGCAAATAAAATGTCACAATATATAGAAAAAAACACCATAGTAACTTAGTATTCAACCTTCAGGGAAAGCTTAGGAACAATAATGTCAAGTAAATTATATGCTAAAAAACTCAAGTTGTAGATAACTTGTTAAAACAAATAATACGAGGTGTGATGTTTAATCCTTGTCATTTTATTCGCAAAAACATTTCATTTACTAACACTTGAACTTGGTCAAGCATATAAACAACATGTGCTTAAATAACAACATGAAAGTAAATTTTTTTGATATTCATGAAAACATTTTACCACAAAATAGCTATAAGGATTCCAATAAATATCATGTAATACTAATTTCATCTTCAAGCTTTGGTTGTTGTTTAAATGGAAATGATACCAAGTATTTTCAATTTCACAGTTAAACAACAAAACAAAATCAAAAGAAATGTCCAAAATAAAATCAAACAATAAAGAGAGGATATCATGGAATGAAAATTGCAATTATAAAAAAATTGTTTACCTGTCCACCGATGTCATGTCTAGCATTCGTAAAACATTTGCTTGCCCAAAATAACCCTGAGGTGAAATAATTAAAACATTAAAAGCCATATGAATTCCTACTAGAAACATTTCCAACGTTGATGGCGCATGTGCCTAAAGGATCTCTAACAACAAATGAATCATATTCAAGACGTGTTATGCATTGCCTCCCCATATTGCTGGTGAATTCACCAACTTTGAAGACTTGACCATCATTCTTTATGTGTGTGTCTTATGCAAGATATTGGCTCAAAGGGTATCACTAGAACCATCTCTTCTCTCACTCTTTTTGCATTTGTTGTTCCAGTGTTATCGTTCTCCTCTTTCTTCAATTCGTACTTCTTACCATCAATAATGAGTTCCTTTTCTGAAAAAAAAAGAAGATACAATGTAGAGTGTAAGACATGAAAGATGATGAACAATATAATATAAACTGAAGTAGACTATAAACTATTTATACGACATATACCTCAACATCAACAATGTCAAAGTCAAATTTCCCCATAAAAGCAAGAAACTCGAACACGTTTTCTTCAGTTGAGCGATAGTGGCCACTATGTGGCCAGATGACCTATATAAACAAAGAAAATAAAATGTCACCATAAAAAAAACACCTTACTTAGTATTCAACATTCAGGGAAAGCCTAGGCACAGTCATGTGAACTAAGTTACATGCTAAAAAACTCGAGTTGTACATAACTTGTGAAAACAAATAATATGAGATGTGATGTCTAATCATTGTCTTTTTATTCACAACAAAATTTCATTCTCTAACGCATACACTTGGTCAAGTATATAAAAAACATGTGTGGAAATAACAACATGAAAGTAATTTTTTCTAATAGTCATGAAAATATTTTAACACAAAACAACTAAAAGGGTTTCAATCAATATCATGTAATAATAATTTCATATTTAAGCTTTGGTTGTTTAAATAGAAATGATATCAAGTATTTTCAATTTCATAGTTAAAAGACAAAACAAAATCAAAAGAAATGTTCAAAATAAAATCAAACAAAAAAGAGAGAATATCATGGAATGGACATTGTAATTATAAAAAAATACCTTTCCACTGATGTCTTGTCTGGCATTCATAAAAACATTTGTTTTCCCAAAATAACCATGAGGTGAAAGAATCACAACATAAAAAATCATGGAAACCCCTCCTAGAAACATTTCCAAATTCAATGGCTTAGGTACCTAAAGGATCTCCAACATCATACGAATCATATCCAAGACATGATTTGCATTGTCTCCCCATCATTTTTCCAATCACATTTCTTGTAACCTTTCCACAACATATTCAAGTAACAAATAGAGTTTTTGAAATATTTACACAAGGAGCAAGATGTGCAAGTAGAGTTTCTAAAATATGAAGCAAGGTGCAAGTCTTCAGGAAATTTGACAAATAATTATAAGATTAAAACATTTATATGGTGGATGAAAAGAAATTAGAGGTAAAGAACGTGTTGATGAAAAGTAGTTGGAGGTAAAGAACACATCAAATACAGAGGGCCATTGTTCCATTACGAAAATATGATAGAATAAGACTATGTCATGTTGATCTTATTGTTGATTTATTTAAAAAGGTGATAAACATATTCTAATGTCTAAGTTTGAGATTTGCAAATATTTCCTTTCCAGATTGAATTACTATTACTTTCCACGATATGAAATCAAGTATAACACCTTCACTGTTTCTCAAAGCCACGAACTATAAAATGAGAATAAGTACAAAAGCAACAAACATACACCAAATAAGTAGTGCCCAATTATAAATTGAAAGTAATATATTGACTCATAACTTGAAACTTATGCTGAAAATTTCAACCATGCAGATTACTTTTTCAACAATATGTGGCTTATGTAGAATATAAGTAATAAATATATGTTGAGATATATTCTAAGTAAATATTGTTAGACCATTAAAAAAAAATCTTGTGTCCAAAACAAAGTACTGATAATATTGTAAGCATTTGCCAATTTGCTTAGAGTGGCCTTTCTTATTTAACCATCATGTTCTGTTGTCAGAGTAGCAACACTGTTAATTTTGGTCAACTAGGTCCAAACTCTAGGTTGCACTGCTCATATGATGATGATTATATTTTTGTTGGATTCCTCTTTCGTAGAGGTGCAATATTGATCTAAAGATCATCTTGTTTGGATGAGAACATATATTTTGATTTTATTTTCCACACATGTGCTACGTCGGCCAGATTTGTAATGTAGGGTTAGAAGCCAAATAGATGTGTCACACACCCTCACTGACTGATATAAATTGGAGAGATATGATGTCCATTTCATCATCATCTCATCACACACATTCCTCATGATCTGACTGGTTCGTATAGCCTAGAAGAGACTTCTCTCTCTCCCACGTGTGAATATGAATGCCGAAAATATGGATGATGCCAGAAATCTGGATGTCGGAAATATGGATGTCGGAAATGGATGCCATAAATATGGATGAAGCTAGAAATATGGATGCCAGAAATGATGCCGGAAATGGATGCCAAAAATATGGATGATGTCGAAAATCTGGATGAGAGATTGTTTTGTTGACTTGCGTTGACTTTTGGAGCTGTCTTTGAGGGGTGTGTGTGATGCTTGGAAGGTTGGCTAATATGATGTTGAGAAATACTTTGCTGGATGATGCATCTTGTTGACTGTCATAACGCACATCACTCTCTATCATTTCTGGACAAGAAGAATTGTAAAATCTAATCTACATTATTTGGCTTGTCTTGTGTTGATCTATTATTATGTTCTATCGGTATTTACCTTTAATGTTTATGTGTTGAATTGGGCCTATAAGAAAGATTAAAGTAAAATTGCATTAAGCATATATAACATACCATGTTTATATAAAATTAACATGGTATCAGAGCTGAGGTGAAGACAAAGTCCAAGATAGTGTGAAAAGAAATCACCGAAGAAGAAGTCTTGTCAAGGACCAATGGTCTGATGATAAGTTGACTGACAAGTCTGCTTATCATGCATGGAAGATGTCCTTGGATTTGGTATTAGAAGATCAAGATTTCATGGACTATGTGCAGGGGAAAATTCATGAGCATCCATCATATTTTATGAGGCATATAGAAATCAGGAATGATCTCCTTGCCATAGGAGAAGTAGCTGATCGAGAGCTTGTCCTCATTGCTCTTGGAGGAATTCCTCGAGACCGGTATGTATTTAATACTACGATTCTTAATAATAAGATAATTCCTGATTTTGATTAATTTTTTACTAGATGCACTCAAGAGGAGACAATAATGATGGAGAGAGATCATCCCTCTAATGGAAATAGAGGTGACCCTACTACCTTCGCCGCTCATGCAAAGAAGAAGAACCATAGTGGCCCGAGAAATCAAAACCATGGTAGAGCGGGGCCCAAATGAAGGAAGGGAAGATGTTACACTTGTAACAAGTCTGGTCACTATGCAAGAGAGTGCCCCAATAGAAGGGAATCTCTCAGCGATGATGACAACGACAACTTCAGGGGGAATGGCAATCAAAGGAACAACAGGTTCAAAGGAAAAAGTAAGGCTCCCTCTGATCGTAGTGGAAATGGGCAACCTTTCAATAGGTCAAAAAATTCTAGGTACGGTGAGTCTAATGTTGTTGATAATAAGAAAAATGAATATATTATTGTATCTGCCCTCTCTATTACATCTCCTCCCGGCACCCTGGATGTCTGGTTGATTGATAGTGGTGCTTCAAGGCACCTCACTGGTTATAAAGAAGCCCTCTCTGATTTGATTGAGATGGATACTAATTTAGAAATTATCCTTGGAGATAATGCCACATATCTCAAGAAAGGGATAGGGAATGTGACCCTTCATCTATCTCAAGGTCAGGTCGTCTGTTTACAAGATGTGTTGTATGTACCTGATTTGAAGAAGAACCTTATGTCTATTTCGGCAATGGAAGACAAAGGGTTCAAGGTGGCATTCGTTGATGGAAACGTACGCATCTGGAAGAGGAACTTCAAAGAAGCTCTTACTATTGGTTTTAGAGTTGATACACTCTACTCCGTTGGAGGAAGTCAATTGGGGGCTATGTGATGTGATACAACTCTTCAAATAGTGTTATGGCATCGGAGGTTTGCACACCTTCATTACAAAGCCCTTCCCAAAGCAAGGAAGGTGGTGATGGGGATGCCCAAATTTAAAGATGATCATGAAGGTATATGTCAGAGTTGTGCCGAAGGGAATCATACAAGGGGACCATTCCCCTCAAGTGTCATAAAGACAACTAATATCTTGCAGTTGATACATTCTGATCTATCTCGTATGCTGCCCATGACATTCTTGGGAGGATGTTCCTATTACATGACTTTTATAGATGACTTCTCCCACAAGACCTGGATATATTTCTTGAAGAAGAAGAAGTTACAGGACTATGTTTAGTAGTTACAGGATCGTGTGAAGTGCTAAGTATAATAAGTGTGCTCGACGAAGTAATGCAACACAAGTAAGGGTATCATTAGAGTATGAAAATGGTGGACTGTTCATCGAAAGGAAATAAGACGTGTGTGTATGTTGAAGACCAATGAGCAAGTTAAAGTGAAGGTGCAAGGTGTGCACATGATATTCTATAACAAGGTGTTGATATCTCAGTAAGGATCACATACAGTCGAAGAAGGGAATTACAGTTAAACCAAGCTCTCTAGTCCTGGTGTAGAAAAGAGCAGGACGGTGCAGGACAGTGCAGAAAAGAAGGACCAGCTTAAAAATTCAACGAAGAAGCAGTGACAAGGTCTTGGAGGCATACAAGGGTCAAGGGTTTGTGTCATGGTCATGGTACTTGTCATCTAAAAGTCTATAATAAGAATTTCTTGTGGGTTTTCCTCTCTAAGAGGGAGAGGTTTTGGCCCTAGCTCGAAGAGCCTAAATTTGTGTCTCTTGTGTTTTGGTAATTGACTTGATGAAAGACATAATAAGCTAAGAAGAGAAGACATAAGTAAAAGAAGTAAGCTCACAATTAATTATCAAGAAGAGAATTTGAATTAAACCTAACCCTACCTAATTCTCAACAAAGGCACACACAAACATTAAGGACAGTCACAAATAAAAATTGTTTTCAACACCTTAAAGGCATTCTTCCAAATTTGCTCCTATACTATCTTATAGAGTGTATTTTTTCCTTTCCAATGAGCCTTTATTTGTCCCGAAACTCCTAGTAGTTTGTGAGATATTGAATTTTAAAGACTAAGAAAATTACACCTAATAGTGAGCCGACCTGCACTTTGGCACACATGTCAACGTCCTCTTCTAGAAGGATGTTTCCTTTAAAACATGGTAAAATAGTATAAATATAAACCTCCGCTCCTCAGTTTTTGACAATAAAATTCAGTAGGAAGCTCACACATCCAGAAAAAATAAAAAAATCATAGGGGGAATTTTCTGATTCTAACACTGGGAAAAGAAAATTTAAAGCAAAAGCAACAGATGACATAGCTACTAAACGGCAAAGGTTATTGGAAGTTGGCACTGCAATAGCGGAAGTTAAGGTATGTACTCTGTGTAATGCAGTTTGTAACAGTCAAATTTTTTTTGACTCGCATCTTTCTGGGAAGAAACATGTTGCTCAAGTGAAAAAATTAAAGGAAGAGGCTAAGTTTGCGTCGAAAGGTAAAGATAGAGATAATATCTCCATGATTGATGCTGAACATGAAGTTAAGAACATGGAATAGAGTAGATTGAGGTCAAATATGTTTTGTGAGAAAGCACTTTCACATGACCTTGGGCAAGATCAGGAAGCAAAATGGTTACACCCAAAATATATTTAAGCGAGATAAGTTATGAAGCCTCATGGAAATTAATAGTTAAAATGTAGTACTTTGGCATTTCAAAGCACTAAAAGTTGGGACATTTATCAAGTTTATTGGGCCACTGCATGTTGCTCAAGTTCTTAATGCAGTGCACCCCTGTTGTATATGCCATATAATTAAATTTGAAGGCAAGGTCTCATACAATGTGGGATTTTTAATGGATTTCAAAAATTTTGTTTTAATTCAGCAACAAATTTTGGCACTTCAATTTTTAAGATTGGGCCATTGCAGTTTGTTTAGTTATTTATATTAGTACTTTTAATATGAATATCAAGCAAGTACAGATACAGTAATATTATTACTGATCAAATGTTTTCTAGGAAACAAGAAGCACGTATTAATCGATAGATACAAGCAACCATGATGCTATTACTTAACATGCATATACATCATAACAATTCATGCACAGAGGAACCTATACTCGATGGATGGTCTCATGTCATATATTCATTTTTCTATTTGTTGAAATTTATATAAATGTGAATTTATTTACTATGTTTTGTCAAAGTTCAGGAACAAGGGGGAAAAGTAGGAAGTATTTTGGACTACTGGAGAAAACTTGTAAATTTAAGGGATATCACAACGACAGTAGATCCAGGAAGGATACAGATCTCAAATGCATCTAGGTGGACCTGAGGATGATGTGAAAGAAGTAGAGTATAATTGCAGGAGTGACTTGGAAGTCGAGGAATAAAATTTGTTTGGGTCAAAAATCTATGATGGTTATCTATTCCTTCGGACTTGTGATAAGAATTGTGCTAGAAGACAGAATTTCGGATTGCAAACCAAGATACAGCAGTAGTATTTTTTGTGGTGAAATTCTTGATAGAAAAGTGGAAGATTATAGTGATTCATGCATAGTGACTATAGCAGTTTCAGACTGTGTATAGACTCTTGGCTCATATTTCTTTGTTGGACAGTCCAGACTTCGCATGTCTCTAAAGCTTTCGGTGGATAAGGCAGAAAGATACTCTTTGTATTTTGGACCTATAACAAAAAGTTCCATACCTTCGGACCTGTAAGAGGAAGCTACAAAACCCTTGGACCAGTGGAAACCAGAGCTGTGGACAAAGCTACAAAACCCTTGGACCAGTGGAAACCAGAGCTGTGGACAAAGCTAAAACACTGTTGTGAATTGCAGTCCTCGAACAACTTTGGTCTTGAGGATATTCTATGGAGACTTGAACCTCCAGCAAACAAGCTAATTGGCAGCTTGGTCCTGTGAGGAGGGCTCATTGTATATATTCCTCAAATCTACAACTTGTATCTCAGATTTTCTCAAGAGTTCAGACTTGTGTGTGGAAAAAATGCTATTCGGACTTGTGGGAAACATTTTGAGCTTTGTGAGAAGGTATATCTCAGCATTTAGACTTGAACCTATTCTTGACCTCTAAACGTGAATCTGGTGCTTGATCAATTCTCTGTTGCGACACATTCTAGGCTAAGATCTCTAAATTAAGACTGTGTGTACTTAGTCCAAGCCTCTTGCACATAATTTAGATTCCTTTTGAAGATGATCTTGGAAAACATTTTTTAGAAGGCTTGAAGAAAACTTGTTTTATTTTGAGGACAATGGTTAGCAGATTTAGAACAGACTGGGCATTATTTGAAGTGAAATAATAATAGGTCTGAAGGGATTTTTTGGTGAATTTCTTTTAAGGTATTTTTGAAGGCTTATAACTGCTTTTTCTTTGCAATATTGGAGACATTTTAGGAGCAGGATGTTGAAGAAGAGTTAAGGCCTATGGAATTCGAGCACCTTGAAAAGAAGTAGAAGATATCTTGTTGAAGATCTATTTGGAGCACCTTGACGACATCTTGGAGCATCTTATGAAGACACTTTGAAACTGAACTTGGAGATATTATTATCATGATGCATCGTTGATGACATCATGAGGCGACTTGGAGAATAGAGCTATTACACGTCTAATTAACACAAATATATAGAAATTATGATGGTATTTAAAGTGCCATAGGCTCATAGAATATACCAAACTCGCATTCTCCATATAGGAATAAATCAGTAGTCTATCATTCCCATACTTGAAGTATCCTTGCAATGACACTAGATTCTTATGTTGGGATCTTGATAAAACTTCTACTTCAACCTTAAATTCATGCTCCATCTGACCACATTCTCCTGTCAATATTTTAATTGCAATTTGTGTGCCATATTCTAGAGTGGATCTATATACCAATCCAAAGCCTCCACAGCCAATGATGTTTTCCTGCTAAAAATTACCAGTAGCTTTCAAGAGATCAACAATAGCAAGATTCTTACGACAATGATTCTGGAATAACAACACAATTTATATCCCAAGGTGTCATAAAGCCTGTGAGGCATGTCAAAATCCATCTCTTCTGAAACTCCCTGCTCTGTTACTTGACTTCTTGATTGATTCCAAAGAATCGCAGCCAGAAGAAAAGCAATCCCAACACCAACACTCATGGGTATGCCAATAATGGTATTTATGTCTAGCCTATTGATTTTGTGTGCAGCAATAGGTACCCTCGGTATTGACATAGGTGGACTACAGGTGGCAGTAAGAGGCTAGCCACAGAGACCAAGGTTTCCTTCAAAACTAGACTTGTTAAAGGTATCAAGTTGATGTCCAAAAGGTATTAACCAATGAAAGTGATTATCAGAGACATTGAACCTTACTAGGAATGTGAGATCCTTCAGGGATGGTGGTATGATTCCAACAAAATTATTATTTGACAAATCTAAGGTCTCCAAATTTGTCAAGTTAGATAGTGTGTCTGGGATTATCCCCAAGAAATTATTATGACTCAAATATAGAATATGAAGCATTTTCATCTGGCCAATCTCAGGGCTTAGAGTGCCACTGAGATTGTTTCTGGCCAAGTATAGTGAAGGGGGAAGATTAGACAACTGATTGTAATGCAGCCCAAAAGAATTTTGATTTTGCTTTACATATAAGGGGGGATCAAAGGGAGTTTGAGCTGATACAGGGGTATTTGTATTGACTTAAAACTAGGTAACTCCATAAGCTGCTTTGGAATTGGTCTTGAAAGAGAATTATTTGTCATGTCCAAATAAAAAAGATATTGAAGAGTGTTTAAAAAAATAGGAATAACTCCGTTGAGATTACTCCAGGAAAGATCCAAGACCTATAAATTTGGACATTTTAGGAGCCAAACTGGAACTTGCCTGGAAAGAGCACAATTTACAAGATTTAATGTCCAGAGCATGGGAAATCCATGTGTATCAGCTGGAATCATATCCCCATTAAAATTATTTGACATAACCAATGTGGTAAGGTTATGACAGTCCTGCAGAGCTGTTAGGGCACTTGTAATATTGATAAAACTGTTGTTTGAGATGGAGAAAAAAGAGAGAACCTGAAGGGATGCCATACCAGGACGAATTTCACCACTTAATTTGTTTATTGCCAGGCTCACAGATTGGATATTTTTGCAGGTCCACAGGCTAGGCGGAATACTGCCAGACAAATTGTTGCTAGCTAAATCTAGATAAATTAGTTCAGGCAGGCTTGCAAAATTCAGTTCAATAACTCTCGTGAGAGAGTTGTTTTTCAAATTCAAAACTTTCAACTTCTTGAATTGGGACAGACGAGAAGGTACCTGGAGAATGACTTCTATAGTAGGTTTTTGGTGGAGCTGGAATGTTGTTCTCCCTTGTAGATGTCAGTTATCAGCTAGCTTGCTGCCAATTCGGTTGATGCCTTGGCTAGGGTGTCAAATTTAGTATTATTCTTTGTGTAGATGTGAGAGAATGATGTATGCTCAAAGAGTGACATTGTTTTTTAGCCAAGTGGAAGTCAACCTATCGATAATGATGTTGTCTTCCTTATCAAATAAAACACTGCTAAAATACCTGCACCTGATACAATGGGGTTGAATGCCTCAAATGTTAAAAAATGGGTGCATAATGACCCCTTTGTCTCAAATGCCATAGATAATGAAGACAGTGAAATTAAAATCAGGACATATGATGGTGTCATTGGTGCCCCTGAATATAGTTCAGATTGCCAAAATTATGAAAGGGCATATGATCTTTAGGAATCCAAATTTGAGCAGTATTTTGAGTTTGAAGACCCACCTTAGGAGCCCTTGGAAACTATAAATGACTACAAAATTGATCGTCGACTCCATGAGGGTATGTTTGTTTTCCTGGATGCTGGTGGAAGTGATAAACATACCTCTGATACTAACAGACATAGTTATCTGTTGCTGCAAGTTGGATGAAGCAGTCATAAAATGGTAATGTTTAAGACCCTTCCTATTTGTGATACTTATGACAAGTTGGATAAAGAAGGGTTTGAGAATTTGGTGAAGGAGTTACTCTTCATTATGGTGAATTTTCTGAAGATGCCCATACAAAAAATTTTAAGTTTGGTGAACTTGTAAATCTCAAGTTCTATGGGAATGCTTCAGCTCATCTTTATGGAAATACTCATGTGCATCGTTAGTGTCATGAAGCTACAGGTACAATGAAATTGATCCTATCAACCTTATATTCTTGCATGATGTCTCAAAGAAAACGTCCATCCAAAATTACTGAATGGGTTTCTATGAATTCAGAGTATGGTTCATCTCTAACAAAAGCTTTGCATTGGTGATATGCCACATAAATCCATTCAAATATTTGAAGTATTGGAAGTAGAATCTTTGATATATAATTATGTTTCAAGTACATCTCTCCAATATTGTAGGTCAACATAGTTATCTACAGTAGAGTGCCAGCATAAAGTGTTTGCAAGCATAAGATGCTCTTCTATGAGGAAAAAAAAAACGAATTTCAGAAGGGAGGGATTGTGAAATAGCTATGATCACTATATGTTGAATATCCTTATACTGTATTTTGAACCAGCTGAGATATCAACATGCAAATTTTGACATATATCTGCTTTGAATATTGATGAGGCGTGGACAAAAGGAACACTGTACAGAAAAAAAGAGAGAACCTGAAGGGATGTCATGCCAGGAGGGATTTCAGCGCTTAATTTGTTTCTTTCCAGGCTCACAGAATGGATATTTTTGCAGGTCCACAAGCTAGGCATAATACTACCAGAAAAATTGTTGCTAGCTAAATCCAAATAAATTAGGCCAGACAAGCTTGTAAAATTCAGTTCAATAACTCTCGTGAGAGAGTTGTTTTTCAAATTCAGAACTTTCAACTTCTTTCATTGGGAAAGACGAGAAGGTACCTGAAAGGAGAAAGCTTGTCACGGGTAACTGGAGAATGACTTCTAGTGTAATTTTCTGGTGGAGCTGGAATGTTGTTCCCCCTTGTACATGTCAATTATTAGCTAGCTTGCTACCGATTCGGCTGATGCCTTGGCTAGGGTGTTAACTTCAATATTATTCTCTGTGTAGATGTGGGAGAATGATTTATGCTCAAAGAGTGCCATTGTTTTTGAGCCAAGCAGAGATCAACCTATCAATAATGATGTTTTCTACCTTATCAAAGAAAACACTGCTAAAATACCTGCACCTGATACAATGGGGTTGAATGGCTCAAAAGTTGAAAAATGGGTGCATAATAACCCCTTTCTGTCAAATTTCATAGATAAAGAATACAATGAAATTAAAATCGGGACATATGATGGTGTCATTGGCGCCCCTGAAGACAGTTCAGATTGCCAAAATTCCAAAAGGGAATATGATCTTCAGGAATCCAAATTTGAGCAGTATTTCGAGTTTTAAGACCCACCTTAGGAGCCCTTCGAAACTGGAAATGACTACAAAATTGATCGCAGACCTTACATTTATTTGATATCTTTTTCTAAATTCTGGCATACTTCATTTTTACTTGTAACTTATCCAACTTTCCATGCCATTTATTTTTTATAGCCATTTACTAAGCCTCTTACTACATAAGCTTCATTTAGATCCCCTAATGGTGGGTGCAGAAGGTTCAATTGGATCCCCTGATGATGGGCATAGTTTCCACTTGAAATGTTGGGACATTTCTACATTCTAACACAGTTCATATGCAGAAAGTATGGCACAATTATGGCTAGCAATGAAAATATTCATACTAAAATCATACTAATTTTTCACTGGATTTGACAACTAATCAGATTTTCATTTTGCTGTTCTTCTGTTCTCTAAATGAATTTGATCATTCAACACAAATTTAAAGAAAATCATCAACCATATATATGCTTGAAACATATGGTAAAAGTAGATAGTGAAAATGGGAGAAATTAAGCTCCAAAATGTCATATGCACATCCTTGAATGTCTCATACCTTCCTTTGTGAGCCTTAATCCTAGTAATCCATAAAGTACATAAATAAAAATTGAAAAATATGATATAATTTCATCACAACATTAGCTTGTTTGATAATCCAAATTCTCAAAAGTCACAGGTTAGATTTATCTTATTGCTCAACAAAAGAGATTAACAAATTATTGGGGAAGGTGACTTAGCATCCTTTAAAAACAAAATTCAATAGTAAACATCATTCATGTTGTAATGCTCCATGCAAAAACAATTATTGTAAAAAAGATATATCTAAAATAAAAGTTGGCTATTTACTCATCCAACTATATGACTGGCAAACTAAATGTTTCATCTTTTCCCCCTCTTCTAATGTTCAAAGATATAAAACTACTCAATGTATTTTTCCATTTCCACAAAAAAAAGCTAATCAATGCATTACCTTCATTACGAGGATTTTACAACTCAGGTTTACCTAACTATTCATGTTCTTATCGTTTTCTTTCTTGAACTAGTTTCCTAGTTGTTACGACTTGTTCTCAGATATTAGATCTTTTCTTATATTATATTTACGACAACTTAGATATTGGATCTATTTCTTGTTGATTTTTTATGTAGCTTGGGAGGTACTCCAAACCCTGGTGATCGAGGGTTGGAGGTCAAAGCGCCACAAATGGGCTTGTGGGCTTGAGATCCAAGCTTGGGGGTTTTTCACCCATCGTGTTTGGGCCAAAACCATGATGAGAAATCGACATGTGATGGATGGGGATGATAGTGCTCGATGATACGATTCCAACTCATTGAGAATCGTTCCAATCCGAGTTGTTGTTAGAGAGAAATGAATTTTTGAAGTTGACTAGGTAATTATTGGTTGCCAAGTCATGTAGGCTTGGTGTAAAAGGGTTCCAATAGATGGTCCGCTTCAAGAAAATTCGTGGAGGCTTAAAAGGCTATAAATAAGAGATGTGTGAACCTCATTTTAGCATCCATCCTTGTGCAACACAACACAAACATAAGTGTTGAAGGGCAAATACATATCTCTGATCTGGCTGCAGTGAGAAGAGGGCATACCAGCTTGGGAACAAGTCTGTTTTAGGGCTGCAGGAAGGTGACTGAGTAGTTGGAGAAGGGTCCGAGTTGAGTGTAGGACCAAAGTTTTTTTCTTGAAGGCAAAAGTAAGGGAAGGTTGTTTTGAGGTGAAAGGAAGGTGGGCAGACTCTTAGAAGGGATGTTACAGCCCTACACAGCCTTACTGTAGGGTGCCACAGCTATTTTAAGGGAGGTCGAAGAGCTGGTGGAGGCTATAACAGCCCAACATCATCAATGAGCGTCATATCCTTTCATATAAGGGTGTATGTACCTCCTTAAGGCAATTCTGGGCAGAAATTAAAGGACTGTTAGGGACTGGTTTATATGCCCCAACCAGGCCTAGATTGTAGCAGTGGAGCTACAGCAAAATAGTCAACAAGGTATGTGTCTTTGATGAAGTGTTTGTAGGTGTTGGATCCTAGATAGGACCAGTTTTGGATTAGTTTGATAAGGAGCCTGTGGAAGTCAAAGAGGAGGGGAAGACCTCGTGGTTAGAGACCCTAGACCAATGACATTTTCCACAGTGAATGAGCAACATACTTGCAGCAGAAGATTATTATGCATTGGGTCAGAGTGTTGAAGAAATAGCCAATATTGAAAAAATACAATTTCTTACCACTGTTAAAGGGTTTATGGAAAATATATCACATACTTTATTCACATTGCAATTGAAAAGAACTCTGAGAAATAATTTGGATTTTTTAGAGCTAATATGGCTTTCCATCCATTGAAATAAAACACTCTCAAAATGATTCACTATAGGTTGTTTAACAGGTGACACTCACACATCATCTGGAATAATTAACCTAGGCACCTTAAAAGAAAGTATTCTTGCAACTTTTGAGATGGCAGGTTGATAATTAGTGTTGCAATATTCTTTCACTAAATCCACTATTTTGCAACCAGTCAAAAATTTACTCCCATTAATTTGTTGTTCAACCTATTTTATTCTCTTAATATGACTAGAGCCTTCAGTGAGATTTGATGGTTGAGCAGAACAAATCAAAGGAAGAATCTCATTTGCTCCCTCACTTGTCAAGATATTTTGACCATCTAAAAATCAATAATTTGCAACTGTTGTATTCAAATAAGCCACACATTGATTTTGTTGTACTTCCCAATAAGGATATGAAACATTGTCTATAGTTGTGGACAAAAAATCAAATTGCCCAGGCATGGTGCTAGTGAGCTCCAACACTTAACTACCATTCCACTTACTATATATGTTTCTGCTTAAAAAAAAATTGAAATCACAGAGCCTTGATAAGGCAGGGACAATTGAATTTCTAAAGAAATGGCATAAGAGAGAAAGAGAAAGAAATGGATTCAATGAATTAGGAGAAACACTAGGGGAAGAAGGCACAAGAAGAAGATTTATTTCTGCTTCCTTTTGGATTGCATCTGGATCAATTGAAAATTGAAATGGGTGGTTTTGTATCTCTGGCATTTGGTTTTTCCTTTGATTTTGGCATTGATGGTAATCTTACCAAAAAATTGAATGCATCTCATTTATGTTAGAGGCAAGTACATATCTGTGGAACAATCATCCCCAGTTGTAGCTCTAGGTTCTTCCGTTGTTTATGCTTGAGCTGTTGGGTAAAATTACAATTAGTTTGATAACCAATTGGGACTTGGAGGGCAATATGGGTGGTGGTCCATGGAGGTATGCTTGATCAGGGCATTTATTTTATGCTGAAGGATCTAAGGATGTATCTAAATATTTATCATATTGTATGTATTTACCACTTCATAGTTGCATTCACCATAATAGTCTTCATGTTGATAGGTATTCTACTGAAAATACTGATCTTGAACAGTTTGTAAAAATGTCTTTTGTTTCCAATGAGGAGATGAAAAAGTGGAAAATTTTGGCACTGAATCTAGAGTTTTATAAGTCAATTATATGTCTCAAATTAGTGATACATTCTCATTTGAAATTGAAACAAAGAATGTTCCCATTGGAGAGGGTATTTATGGCTTACTCGATTTCACCCAATATGGTGAGAGAGAAAAAAAAGGTTGGATGCTAGAAACCCTTTCAGACTAGCCAATCAAGTGAAGTGATTTAGAGAAAGGCTTCTAAAATATGCCAAATTCTTTCCACCCATATATTATTTACAAAAATATTAGTAAAGATCATATTATGTTTCTTATCATCTATGCTAAGATGAACTGCCAAAATAATTACAGGTCCTCTACTTGAGTAAATAAGAATAGAAAGAACTTTTCTTTATCTCTATACCTCTCAGGGTGTCTCAAATGTTTTAGAAACAAGTTTTTGGTGTAACCTGTCAAGAAAATCTCATTAACTCACAACGTTTTACCAATCAAAACCTCTTAACTATGGCCAATACTTCCTAAACGTAGTAACTTTAACCAAATGAATGTCTTATTGTATCATGATTCATATCCTCCTCACTCACATAGATGATAGAACAACACTCTTTGGATGAATGCCCTCAAAAGTACCAAGAAATGGTTGAAAGTGCAATTTAGAAAGAAGCTATAAATGCATCATTCATTGCCAATCAAAATCAATTTCCGACCAACACAACACATTCAAAAGAAGAATTCAACTCTTAGAATAAGATTACATAAAGGACTCAAAACCATTATTTTTGTTTTCCTTCAATGAAGCAAAAAGGAGAAGAGAATAAATTTACTCTGTAATCGAGCTAGAACCTTCAACAGCTTTATGATTCAAGAGTAACTTCCATGATCATCATTCAGACAAGTCTCAGCCATAATTTCATTGGGATGAGTTTTCCACCGCTGCCTATTATGACCGACTAGGCATCTTCAACAACTTATTTTCTCCTCATCAAACTCTAGAAGAAGATGAAACCTGCTCCAATGACCATAAACAATGCATGCTGTCAAACAAGTAACTTTGATGCAAAATTAAGTTGGTCTTTACATAGTATCGTTTACATTATAAAAGAGTTATTTATTTCTATCTTATTTATGTAGATTCTCATGTTATTTATTCAAAACAACTAACATGTGGTGGCTGATAATATCTTCAGAAAGAGATCCAAAAACTAAACCATTAACACTTCCACAGGGATGTTGGTTTGCAAGGATTCAAAATATTGTCAAACATAGCCCTCAAGGTTGCTGACTGGTATTGTCATGAAAGAGAAAGGCATTTAAAAATGATATAAGACAAAATAGAAATTTAGCATTTGCAAAGTTGTTGGGACAAACTCATTCCATTAATCCAAGGGGAAAAGCACTTCATTGCTACCTCTAAAATCTGTGCTTCAAAATATAGATTCAATTATCAACTACAAACCCCAAAGTTACTTGAGGACATCACCCATTGTCACCTTGGTGATCATCCTTCTCACATAAGGCTAGCTCTCCTCCAACATAAGGGAGGAATCGATGATAAGCCTACAGAGTTGTCCTTCAAATGCTAAAAAAACAGATTTTCAAAATGATATTGTTTATGTCTTTTAAGATTTAAAATGGAAATCTAGGCAAAGCCTAGTTCCTAGTCCCTGGGCTATAGACTCTAGGCAACAAACAAAACTTTAAAAGTGATGAAAAATATGTGAGTCATGACAAAACAACCACACAGCAAGTGTTATCAGTCAATAATATATCCAATAAATATGTAACAGTGCTATCTCCTAATAGATGGAACATTTGAAGACAATGTTCTTCCCCAACCTGATCTCTTGTAAGTCACATAGCTGAAAATTCCCTTTGAGGTGTGTGATGCAGTGAGCTATCTCAAACCAAAGCTAGTGGGAGCCCACTATGAATGAACCAAGGGGAATACTAAGGTTGTGCATCCAATGTCTAATAGTATAGATAGGCCTAACAATAAGATTCACTTAGCTACATAAAACACTCAAAATAATAAAATGACTTATTAAAGAAAATGCCCTCAAGGAGGGAAATACAAGTGATTTTTATGTAGTTTGTAGATATCCTCTCTAATCTCCGAGGTTAAGTCACATTTAGATGGTAGGAGCTAACCTAGAGTGTCCAAATATTACCTAAAAAGGGCAAGTTGATTGATAGAAACGTCGACTAACTGAAGCAATTAAGAAGAACCCACAACAAGTACACCAAGGAGGGGTCTACTGAAGCAATACCCTGAACTCCACCTAGATGATAGATTGAGGAATTGCATGTTAGTAGCAGATGAAGCATCATAATATAAGGGTTTAGAATCTCTCTATCCTATCCCAATCAACCCAAAGCAAGCCAAGTCCCCAGACCTTGAAGCCATAATGGGTCATGGCTCTAATGATCATGTCCAAAGAAGTGCATCTTGAAAGAGATGTCCTAGAGCACTATCTATTTAGTCAAGAAAACCATATTCCTTATTAATTTGGAGCTAGAAAGCATGCCTCAAGCTAAGCTAGACCCCTAAGATCTGACCCCCAAGTATGTGTAGGTTGTAGTAATATGAATCCCATCCCCTCCAATGTAAAAATGGTAGTCAAGGAGAGCATGTTGAGACATGTGAAGATCGTAATCTTAGTCTTACTAAGTTCAAATTTCAACTATAAAAGATCACAAGAGTTGGAGAAGGCCTCAATTTGTCTCTACAACCCCTTAGGTGAGGTGCCAAGAGGATCATGTTGTTGAAAACTAAAAGCAAGGAGATCAAGACATCGGGTAGAAGATAATCAGCACCATCCTATATGTGCTCCTAAGAAAGGAGTCCATCTCATCGATATAGAACCCAAAGAGATTTAGTGAGAGAGGGAATTCCCATTTGACCTCTATAGTACTCCTAAAGTATTCTAAGAAGATTTTGACAGTGCAGAAATGACCAAGCACTAACTAATATAGTCTCATGATAGAAGCCAATGTTGTATCACCTCTAAAACAATGCCTCTCATGACAGAGTCAAATGCCTTACAAAAGTCAACAAATCAACAAAATATTTTCAAAGAGAAATGATGGGCCTCTCTAATAATGGCACAAAGAGTGAAATATGTGGTCAGTAGTTTGGTCAGTAGATGATGGGCCTCTCTAATTAAGGATTCATCTTGACAAAGACAAGAGGAGTGTAAATTTGTAAGCCTATACAGGGAGGTCTATCTCGAATGTAATCATTACAGTCCCATCCTATTTCAATGACACTCGGCATCAAGAAACTAAAACTCCCAAACACATGATCACTAGAGTTCAAATAATTTGGGAAGACAACTAACATGATGGCTATAGGTGCATCTTTTGGAACGCTGTCAGCTACAGAAGTAGAGGTTGAGAAGAGACCTTGAGCATGGCATGCAAATGTAAATAGGACACCACATAAATTCTGCCTGCAATCATAAACCAAGTCCTGAACTAACTTGGAACTTTAAGGGAGGAAAATAATACAGAGAACAATGCCTAATTTCATAGCAGAAGTTGCCCAAGAGAATTAATTGGTGTAAGGTATCTCTCCTGTGTATAATATATATAGTTATGTGCACTGGAATTAAAAAAGAAAATTAAAGGAGGGGGGGGAGGACAACCTAAATTTGGGCCAAAATCAAATTTTGTTGTTGGAACCAACATTTATTTAAGGTGATTTGTACACATGTGAAATGAAATTTATGATGGGATTACATGTGCGTGTAAAGTCTTGTGACCATTGCTAGGAGTATTTTTTTCATCCTATGGGGGATTTCCTATTGAAGAGCCCATTTATTTGCACAACAGACACATGGAAGAAATGGGGTGCTCAACCCAGCTTATGAGGACCCAGAGGATGAGTTTTCCCACCTTTAAAGGATCCAAATGAGTTCACTTTGAAGCACTTTACACTTGGAGCAATCTTGGAGGCGTAGTTTTCCCTTTGGTCATTCCTTTGCCTTGCTTTGTGAGCCATGTGCCCACTTCATAACAATTTTGTAACCCTTATAATAAATATTTTGAAGGTCTATACACCCTTTGAAGGGTCATTTATTGGAGGTACATGAGCCTATATCATAGAAAAAGGGTTTATTGCCCACTTTGAAAGACATTTGGAGGTGGAACTACCTTGTTTAGTGGAGGATTTGTTACAGATGTGGAGGAACTTGAAGGTCCCCCTCTCCCACTTAGTCAATGGCATTGGGAGCCCTTATACCCACCTTGGAGGAGAATTTTTGGGGTTGTCTGCCCACTTTAGAGGCTTTTGGTGGGCAGATTTAAAGACTTCTTAGATAAGCTATGTTGTTGATGGGCCTTGGGAGGCTGGATGCCATGCCAACAAGCCCTTCATCCCCTTCATTTATGGAGATGGGCACTTTGTGAGGGCTCATTCCCCTTCATCATTGTACATGTGGCATGAATTCCCCTAAATTCATATAATTTTCATTAATTAATTATACAAGAGGGCCTTTGCACCTCCTTAAGCTAGAATTGGGGTTTTAGCTTAGAAAAATAATATTTCACTGCGAGGAAAATTGAGCACCTCCTCTATAAATATAGGTGCTTTCCTTTCATTTTATCATGGTTGGATTTGGGGGAGAAATCTCTTAGAAGGTCTAAAATTTCTGTGATTTTTCTCTCTTACAAATTGGCTATGGATGGAAGAGTTGAGTGACTTTTCTTTCTTGGGTGCAATTGGAAATTGTGTGGTCTCTTTTCATGGATGCTTATGGTATATCTTGGACGATGCTTGGTGAAGTAAGTTGATTTATTTACTTTGTCCTAGTATATTGGAATGTGTGTGATTAGGAAAGGCAACTAAAACACTATATGCAACATCTGGCCGGGGTTAAACTCAGAATTTCTCAACAAAGACACAATCACACAAAAAACACAATTATTTTTTTTCAGGAAACCCAACAGGGAAAATATTCCTCCTTGACGTGGCTATTTTATTGATTGTTCTTGAGCACTTGGATCTATTACAAAGCAATATGTATCTCTTGAGAAAGTGTTCTTCTTCTCACAAAAATCTCAGCTAATATAATTGATCTTGGCCTTCCTTGATCACAACTTGATCTTGGTTCCTGCACACAATTGATCCTCTATTGTTGCCTTGACTTGCTCTGCAAACCCTGCTCTCTTCTCCTTAATATTGCACACTTGTGACTTACTACTGCTTAGGACACAAGCTCTGCACACAATCAATCTCTTATTCCCTAGCGCTCTTGTTCCCCCTATTTCTTAGGACACAATTCCTACACTCTCCACAATCAAGGCTCCTCTCACAAACTCGTGAGATGTCTTGTCACACAAACCTTTGTGCATGAAACAATTGTCCTTTCCTCGTGTATTTTTCCTCTCTTTATAAATTCGATCCATGCTAAATAGTAAATTAGGCTATTTCAAATTTAGAACTCGAGTTTTTAATTAACGAGTTAACTGAGAGAGTCACTCTTTCTCCCTCCAATCAACACTGGATTTCTTAACTCGTTCGTCCTTCAATCAAGACTGAGGCTCGAACATGTTCTAACTGAACTCATAAATGCCACCCAATCATGTAGTTAAACTGACGAAAACTCCTCTTATAACTGAAGCTCAAACTCCATGCATGCTAAATTGATGATTATTCTAGTAAACTAGAAATAACTCATCCTAACTGAAGTCTAACTCATGAGGACAATTCGAGGTCTTCACTGGCTAAGGCACAAGCCAAAATACCTTGCTAGCTACATTTTCAACAATAAATCATTTATTCAAGTTGTTTAATTGAAAAAATCCTCGATGCAGCTTACCTATAGCACTCTCTTCTTGAGTTCTTATGTTTGGATGGTGATCTTTTCTCTTATGTTGGATTTCTTTCTCAAGCTGATGTTATGGGTTCATCTGTAGTGTGATATTTTTTTTTTGAATAAGACTAATTTCTATGATGTAGTACAAAAAAGTACTGTCATGTTGCCCCTTGGGGGGAAACCAGCTCATAGAGATAGTTCAAAAAATCAGAAATGGAGCTGCCCCAGGGGGGAAACCAACTAATAGAGAGTACCATAAAACATAAGAGGAGCTGCCCCAGATGAGGAAACCAGTTGTTGACAGAGTAGTCATAAAACTAAGATTATTGTGCATAATAAAAGTAAGCAAAGAAACTATAGCAAGGCCTGAAAATACTAGAGACAAAGGAGAAATGGCACTAATGAAGCTGGTCCTTTGTGTCTTGTTGTTGCATATGCAGAGGTTCTTCCACAATGTAGCACCCATCGTCAGAGAGAGCTTCCTCCTTCTTGGAGAGAAGAGGAGCCAGCTCTGGCATGGAGGTGGAGCGAGCGCCTGTCTTTCGCATTGTCAGGTTGCCTGACGCCTTCAGCAGAGCTGCTGCCCATGCTGTAAGAGGTTTCCTCCAAGGTTTTGACAGGTAAGGCCACCATTTTTCTGGGCATTGGGGAACAAGAGAGAGAGAGTGGATTTTCTCGACCTCTTCCTAAAACCAGCGCTGGAATTGTCTTGTTGAATTTTTTGAATTCAAATTGAGAGATGGGCTTAAAGAATATAGGGGTCAAAAACCTTCGGTGCATCCAAGGCCACTAAGAAAGCCACAATGCACTTTGCCAAGAGCAGAATTGGAGGTCAAGAGGGACCACCATGACCACCACCACTGCGGAAACGCATACGATGGTGGCGAGGCATGATTTCTCTGGAGTGCTAGGAATGAAAGGGAGGGACACAGTGAGCGGAAAGAGACTGATGAGCAAGGGACGGATGCGCAGCAACATGAAACAGATGAGCGGAGGGCTGATGGACGACAGCGTGAGCAGCAGATGCACAGTGGGGACAAGCATAACAGAGAACAAGAACTTGCAAAGCAAGCTTGAGAGAGAACCAAATGGAGGTGCGTGAAGAATGCAGGGGGAGATGGCACCATTGCCCATAAAAGGCCAGTGAATGTAGCGAAGCGGTCGAGGCAAAATTGAATTCTCAGTACACCAGAGTGAATGCCTAGAAATGAATGAGGCTGTCAACTAGCTGAGGTTATTTAAGGCTCTCGCGCTTGAAGCAAGTGTCGCCTCATGGTGAGGCCAGCTACATGACAGTGGAGAGGCTATGTGGCCTTCCAGCAAGGCCTGTCTGTTCACCCGCATCCGGGGATCTGTAGTGTGATCAGTATTAAAGTGTTATTTTTTTTTGTTTGGCTGCATTAGGCTTTGTTGAAGTGTAAACTGTAAATCTTAAAAATCCTTATGATCTTCTTAAGCACTTGTGGTTGTACAGTGAACTTTTCAATCTTATGTTGAATTTCTTTTTAAGTTTTTCAAGTTCATGGGATAGGTTCATCTCTAGTGTGATCATTATTAAATTGTTGTCAAGCTTTTTGTTTGGCTAGATTAGGGTTTGTTGAAGCGTTCGCCATAGATCTAAAAAGTCTTTGAGATCTCAATAGCCATTTATTAAATTGGCCCTATCTCCACACAGAAAATGATAAATAAACCTTAATGCCACAAGTAACCATAGAAGTAGAACCAAAAAATCAAAAAACTAGGAAAGAGATTGTTAAATTTTTTTTTTTAAATTGCATAATCTTAAAATAAAAAAAGAACATAATAGAGAGGAAAAGATATAAAAAGAAATACCTCCTACCAATACACAAAGATATATTTTCCAACAATGTAATTAAATTTCAATGCGTGCTATGCCATTTGTGTGGTAGCAAACCAGCATAAATGTAAAATAATCCAAAAATAAACCATCGAAAGGAACATCAACATGCATCCACAAATCAATTTATGAAATGAAAATTTCAACAACCGACTAAACTTCATAACCCTACATAAACAATAGAGGAGAACAAAGTGGATTACCTGTGTCTAGTATGTAAAGGCAGTTGTAATATATCTCTTCAGATTCATCTTGAGCTTTTCCAAAACCTCCAAATATAAATAGACGGTGATCAATGAGTGCAGCGTTGTGCCCCTCACGAGCTGCTAGTCCTTCGCCACTTACGTTAGGTTGCACTCATGTATTTACAGTGGTGCCCAGTTCTCTGGACTAGTACTCTACTTCCTTTTGCTGTAAATTTTCCATTTCCTCCGGCGTGATTCAACATCTTGCTCTTTATTTTGTTATTTTTGGGGTTTTCATCGCTGTTTACCCTAGATAATTGAAGAGGTCGAATGGGGCGGACAACATTATTTTTCTGAAATGGTTGAATGGAGCGGAGAACTCTGTTTTTCTGAAATGGTCGAATGGGGTGGACAACACTGTTTTTCTGAAATGGTCGAATGGGGCGGAGAACTCTGTTTTTCTGAAATGGTCGAATGGGGCGGAGAACATTGTTTTTCTGAAATGATATTCACTATGGCGCCTTTTTTATTTTCATATAGTCACACAATTGAAAGGATATTCATTATGGCGCCCTTCTTATTTTCTGATAGTTACACATTTGAATATGTATTATTAGTTAAAAATATTTTAAATTAATAATATTCAATAAGGAAAATAGAATCCTATACAGATTGAAGGCTAACTTTATTTTCAGTTAATTACCAAATTGAATATTTATGATTATTTACATATATTTTATTTTAAATTAATAATATTTAATTGAAAAATAGAATCTTATATAGATTAAACTGAAAATATTTAATTGGAAAATAGAATTTTATATTGATTGGCAGGTTAATTTTTTTTAGATAGTTATAAAATTGGATAGTTAAGAAATTGAATGTTTATAATTATTTACATATATTTTAAATTAATAACACTCAATAGTAAAATAAAATTGTATATAGATATGTTTAAAATTCTATATAGATGTTTTTTTGAAATTAAAAAAAAAAAAATATGAGAAGTGAAGTGGACAAATTATTTACTTGGTGGGTAGTAACTACTAATAAAACTACACATTTATAGTTTTACTTTTACATAAGTGTCAAGGAACACATAAATAATTATGGAAGTAACCCTCCTTAGGTATTCATATCCATTTTTTATGCAAATATTTACTCAAATTATACTGGAAATTAAATTATGGTAAATATGTTATTAACTAGAGTATAAGGTATCTTCAAAGATTTTATTTTTAGATAATTTTCCTACAAATCCTAAGAATAAAAGATCAGTGAAAATATATTTTGAAATCATGCATGAATATTGTAACTATATCCATGAATTATATATATATAGAGAGAGAGAGAGAGTATTAATAATAAAAAGTTTCTTATAGTTAAAATATGTGGGTTTGTGAACATGGGCTATGGAAATGACTAGGAATTGGGGTTGGTCCATGCTCCTTTACTCAGTCCACCTCTGCGACAGGTCCTGTGGGTGTGATACGACTAGGGGTCAAGGCTCACCGCTCGACCCCTCCTCCCAACGCGCCCATACATGCCGTTCAAATATAAGTGACAGAAATTATGGTTGAGAACCACCTATAGGTGAGATAGTAAGGCTTTGGAGTTTGTTATGGCAGGTCATTGGTTTGATTCCTGCGAAGGCCTTTCGACCTTTAACAATTTTTTAGCCAATGTGGAGGAGCCACGTGGTGGCCTCTAGTTGGGCCACGTGGAAGCTTCCCATTGGGCCACCAAAATACACTGCAACGAATAAAATTCGGCCAAATCACACTTCAGTATCAAAATTGCAATTTTTCATTTCTAGAGTGACACAATTAACAATTACTAACATAAATGACTAATTCATATACTTGTTGTACTTATTATTTGGTCATATATTTTAGTCCTAGATTAAATTAGTCATTTTACTTAGTCATTTTTAGTTTGGTCACTTATTATCTAGTCATATATTTTAGTCCTGGACTAAATTAGTCATTTTAGTTTGGTCACTTATTATATAGTCATATATTTTATCCCTAAACTAAATTAGTCATTTAAGTTAGTCATTTTTAGTTCGGTCACTTAAAATTTCTCCAATTTAGTAGTAATTCACTTGATATAATTGTGGTGACTAACTTTTTTAGTTACCTAGTCACTAATTTCATCATTTTTTACTAGTGGCAGGGAGATAATCTCATACTCTAAAAACTCTATAATCTCTCCAAATGCCGATGTCCCAAATGAGCTCTACTCCTCTTCTTATATAGGAATGAAAGGAGACCAGCTCTAGACAATCTAGCCGACAAACTTTATTGTACCAAGATTCGAAATGATCTTGAGATGTGGATCAAATCACACCAAAAGTCAGAGAAGTGCTCCGAGTCTCAATATTCGTCTGAAAAGTAAAACTTACAGAAAATTTACACAGTGGAGATTTTGTCGAAAATCCCACGGAAAATGATTTTACAAAAGACTCCATATTTACACAGTGGATATGTTATCGAAAATCCCACGGAAAACAGTCACGCTCACTATCAGGTGACTAGACTTGATTATGATCTCTTGTTCTTATTTCTCGATTTGTTCTCTCGTTCTTGTTGCGAGATCATTTTGGCATGTTCCTAAAAGATTTATGCCTGGAAATTGGCGATTGAATAGGCCTGATGTGTCCCATGCCTTAGTATATATGTGTCTTACTATTATGGGTTTCCCTAACACAATCTGGTGTTTAGCTTTTGTCATAATGGCCCATTGATGATGATGCTTCATGAAATAGCCAAGGATCTTATTTTTAGAATATTGACCAAGATCTCTCAGAACTGAACAAGCAGTTTCATGGCAGTCCATATTCTATATACATTCTCCCTCAAAGTCAAACGTGAATTGTCTTGGATCAATAGCATTTTTATTGAATCCAAACCATGACCACCATTCTTGGAGCCATTGGGGTTGATGGAGGAGTTGTGTGATGAAAGTGGGTCCAAATTTGATTAATGTGTAATGGGTTTAATTTACTTTTTCTTTGCATAGTACATCCCACCATAATCTCTTGTATCTTGCAAAATCATATATAGTGTTAGGAAAAATAAGGTTAGGATTATGATTTGGCCACATTAATCTATCAGTGAATTCAAGATCCCTTGTTATGTTGATTACGTTATACTTATGAAAAGTATTAGTTCTTGAGCTTCCTTCGTTCCAAATTATTTGCAAATAATGGAAGATTTATGTTAATGCTTCTTCAACCAGGTTAGAAGAGAGTATGGAATGTTTGTAAATCATGTCATGTATCCATCTGCTGGACTTAGGATACACTCTTCGTTCTGGTACTAAATGTTGGATGTCAGTATGTGGTTGTAGATTTGCATCAAGGACTTTAGTGTTCCTTAATTGCCAAGTTGGCTTCCACTATCTGATGTAATCAAACCAACAAGCATTATCAGGGATATTTCTGTAGGCTTCAATTTCTGCATTAGGATCCCATTCTGTAACAGTGACCATCAGGTTTTCTGTTTGCACTAGATTTTCTCTGCTTAAGAAATCAGGTAGGCAGTTCTTTGATCCTTTGATGCGTTTTACCTGGAAGTCAAAATTTGAAAAGAGTGCTTGCCATCTAGCAAACTTAGATTCCCAGGGCTTCTTGATATCTTTTGTCAAGACCTTCTTGAGTGCAGAGGCGTCTGTTCTCAATAAGAATTTTTTTTTTAGAAGATGTATATACAATTTATCTATATAGTTCCAGGCAACCTTTACCTATTTTTCTATTGTAGAATAATTCCTTTCAGTAGGATTCCATGTCCTTGAGGCAAATTGGACTACTTGTTCCTTTCCATATTTTTGTTGTTTTAATATTCCACCCCATCCTAGATCACTGGCGTCAGTTTCAAAAATTTTCAATAATTCTTCATCTGCTAAATAAAGGATAGTTAATGTCTTTACCTTGGCTTTTATTATTCTGACTGTTGTAGTATGTGCCTCTGTCCATGGCTTTGGTTCTTTTTGCAGTCGTTGATTTGGTGGAATTCTGTCATTTGCACAACCTTTATAGAAATTACTGACATTATTTAGGCATCCCAAGAATCTTTGTAATTGGGTTTTGTCAATAATTTTATCAGGGAATTTATTAGCAAATTCCAAGGCATGCTTTTGTAAAGTGATATGTCCATTTTCAATGATGTGGCCTAGAAATTTTGTTTTTGTTTTGAACAATTCTAACTTCTTTTTGCTCAAAACCAAGCCATTATTTTTTCCAACCTGTAGAAATCTCTATACATGTTTAAAGTGTTCCTCAACACTTTTAGAAAAGATGAGGACATCATCAATGTATATGATTAGCCAATCAAAATATGGTTTGAAGACTTCATCCATTACCTTTTGAAATTTTGAAGGAGCATGTTTCAATCCAAATGGCATGACATTCCATTTGTAATGTCATGAAGGAACACTAAATGTTGTTTTGAACTTGTCTTCTTCTTTAATAGCAACCTGCCAAAATCCAGATTTCATGTCAAACTTAGAGAATATTTTGGCGCCTGCTATTTTGCTTATTAGACTACTCTTGTGTGGAATTAGGTAGGTGTTATCTGCTAAAATTGTATTTAGGGGTCTGTAGTTGATGACCAGTGTAGGAATTCCCCTAATTTGTTCCGAATGTTTATTGACATAGAATCCATAACAGTTCCACGGACTATTGGATTCTCTGATAAGGCTTGCCTTCATAATCTTCTTTGTAAAGCAATTCTACTTTGTATTGCTTCCTATGCCAAAAGGCATTAGAATCTTCTACACAACATTGTTCTTATAGTTACTTTTTTAATTCTACAACTTTCAGCATAATCTTGAGAGATTAAATTTTGTTTCATAAAACAAAACATTAACAAAATTTAAAAACATAACAAATATAAAACAAAATATTAACAAACCCATATATCTCTTAAAACTCTTGCATTAAATTTTGTTTTTAGTTTTCTTCCATAACTCTCATAAACGGTTTTAACCAGATATAATTTCAAATTATTGTCCGATAAAATTAAGAACTAAATATTTATTTAATGAAGATAATCTATTTCCTTGTAACTGGCTTACTGCGTAGATATTGGGTTGAACAAAACACTGAAATAAAATTTAGTATTCCGTCCCCTGCCCTCGTTGGTTGTCCTGCTACCCAACTGCATGTCTCGTCACTTCAATGAGAAATACGTTTCCTATTTATAAAGTTAGAAGTTATTCTTGAAAGTCAAAACAGTCTCCAAAACGTTGTATTAAATAGTTTCTAAAAAGTCGTACTACTAAATATAACTATTTAAATAGTAATAATGTGAATTTTGATGAAATAAAAGTAACTAAATAATTTCAGCTAAAAAATTATGGTTGATAATGCATTATGTATAATGATTTTGTTCATCTTATTTCTAGTGAAAAATAGAGGAAATAAGATATATTTACTATTATTATTTATTATTTTTAATATATTTCTTTTTAACATATATAATAATATATTTTTAATATATTTCTTTTTAAAATATATAATAATATGTCTAGAAAATTTTAAAACATGTATTTTTTATAATTTCAAAATCAAAAGTAATATATTTATTCTATAAAAGTTATTTTTTCACTTATTAAAATTGAAAATAAATAAATAAATAATATTAGATATTTAAAATTATTATTATTATTTTAATATAATATTTTTAAAAAATTATAATAACACAACATAATTTTTAAAAAATTATAATTTATAATTTCAAATTAAAATTAATATATCTTATTTTATTTTTTTCATCAAAACTATTTTTCTCTTTCATGAATCTGTATGAAATACATAAAAATACTATTTTGATATGAAAAAAATAAAAATATCATCATCAATCCCTATCAAATATATAAAAATATGATAGGATTATGAATCCATATTAAATATATTAGAATAAGTTAAACAATATAGAAAATTAAAGGTTTGCAATTAATCACATTTGATTTAAGTGTGTATAATATAAAAATCACCTGTGTTTAATAGTGACTAAATTATTTGGAAAAAAAAACTATTTTAAAGAATAAGGATAATATTAAAAATATTTGGTTCAAATAAGGATAACATAAAATAAGCCAAGAACATAAATATATCTAGTCTTAATTAAATCATTTGGAAAAATGGAAAATATAGTTTTATTGAATAACATAAAAATAACCCATAACATAAATATTTCTAATCTTGACTAAATCATTTGGAAAAAAAGAAAAAAACTAATTTTATTGAATAAAAATAATATTAAAAATATTTATCTTTGAAATATAAAGAAGTTAATTTGCATGGTGTAGAGACCCATCAAATCTTAAATTTAAATCTCATGAAAAACAAACACAAATAAAAATAAAATTAAACTATCTAACATTCTACCTTAACAAAACTATAACAATCTTATAATGCTTTTGCTAATGTTTTTTCTTAATATTTTAGAATACATAATACATTTTCAAGTTCTATGTGTTATGAACATAAAATAATTTTTTTTCAAATAAAATTATAATTTTTTTTTTTTTCTTTCTACTCTAAATGTGTTTGAAAATATGTAATAAATTTAAAATGCCAAACTAAAATATAATAAAACAAAAGAATGATAAAAACTTTCTAGTTCCCAAGAATGGATGATGTAATTATATGAAACATTGGATGGATTCTAAATCCAATACACAATTATCCTTCAAAAATTTCTACCAATATAAATAATTATAAAAATCTTAAATCTCTTACACAATTAATATATTAAATATTCTTTATTATTAATAATATAAAATAATAAGTGCACAAAAATTTAAAATAATAATGAACGAGTGTTAAGTCACTCTTTGAGATTCAAACCCATAGTTTACCTATTTCTACGTGAGACACATGTGGCCGCTGTTAAAATCTTCACAGAACTACTCTTATTAAACAACTAATAATAATAAAATATATTAAATAATTAAGTTTTAATAATATATTGAAATTTAATTTTTTAATTATTATTTTGTAATGAAGAAAATTGAAGGTTTATGGTGTTTCATGAATTTTAGGAAATTAATGACTTTTTAGATCATTAATTAAAAAGAGTTGTTTTTAGTGTGATTTTTTGAAATTTCAGGTTCTGAAATTCGTTGAAAAATTTTAAGTTAAAATCTTGATTTATGTTATTTACACTCGTTTTTTGACTATATATATGGATTCAACACCTTAAAAAACCCTTAGGGCATTTCCATTGTGCAAGATTACCTGTCAAACTTCTGTTTTCAATTAATTCCTGCCAAATTTTAGAGAAATTAGACGAGAAAAAAACACCATAAATACAAGAAGATCTAATTACAACCATTTTTTATTGTCCAAACAATTCTTCTGCCTACATAAACAACTCTAATCATAATTATCTTAAAAAAAAATTAAGCTCATAAAAGACACTTAGAGAGGACACCAGGGTCGATAGGAGGTGTTGTCATAGCGTAAAGAGTACTTGAAAAAAAATTGATTCGATGAAGACCGAGAGAGAACTGGTGTGATATGAGTCTAGACCTCGACCTCCACATCTGGTGGGACCTAGTAAGCTTGATTAGGCCTCAGTGAAGCAATCTTAAAAATAAATCAAACTTTAACAGATAACTACATGGATTGATGTTAGATTTTCTCCAAAACTTTTGACACATTACTTAATACTAGCTTATCAAGATTAAGAACACATGTCATTTTCAAGTGCAAGCTCACACATTACATTGGACTAGTACACTCTTTGATAATATCAACCCTAACTTAATTTAACATCTTTCATATTTAACCAGTTTTAACAATTTATAAGTGTAGTTTAATTAATAAAAGATGTGGTTTTCCCTTATTATTTTTTGCAAGTTAATTTTTAAGAAAATTAAACCCTAGTTTTTTTATTCTTATTAATTTTGTTATAATTTTTTTTATTATAAATTTGAATTGTGACAAATTACTAATTCTAAAGGGTTATTCATTTTGACCCTTGATGGTTCCAATCTGGGAGTTTGTGGATTATTGGCCACGAAGTTCACCTCTTCTTCTTTTATTTCGGTTGCAGCAACGAATTATCGATTCATCAAATCCCCAAAACCACCGTTGTATAGGGCCTTATTTACAATTCGGGTTCGAATGACCTACTTCACTCCACATAGGTCTAAATAGAACACGATGTGCCCTTCCTTTTCTCTGGCCCGACTAAACCTGGGTTCGACCTCGTGGTTCCCATTCGTAGGTTGGGGTCGGGGCTTGCTCCTTCGTTTGTCTTTTGTGGGTTTTGGAATATTTTAATATGGTTAATATTTTTTTTTAATATATAAATTTATAATAAAATATATTAGTTAACATGTATATTTAATTAGTTAAATTTTATTGAAATATCTTTAAAAATATAAGAATTATTACTTAATTTTTATTTAAAGTTGATATAAAATTATGTTTATGGACATCCAAATATTTTAATTATGGTTGAGAATGAGGGTGAAATATTTTTACATCTCTATAACACTAGATTGTAATATCAAAAATCAATTGATCACAATGAAAATAATATTATTGATTTTTAAGTATTGAAGGGTTTATAGTGCATTATATTACATGTTATTTTTGGGATTCAACTGAGTTAAGTAAGTCATTCAACTATAATCATTTCCATGAGAGTCTCATGATTTAGGTGAAGAAGTTGGATTGAAACTAGTGAAATGAAGATTATTAATGTTTTATAATGTTTTTAATTAAAACTAATGAAACACATATATTCATTTTTTATTTTATTTTAGTAGATATTGAATGAATTACATATAACATTGTAAAATATTTAATTAAATAAAAAAGATATTAGAATTTGAATAAAAACATGAAAATGTTTTATGATAATGTTATGTTTTCTGATATTTTAAATTGTATTAAATTTTATATTTTTGTCCATATATTTTTTTAAATATTTTAAACTAATATACACATTCAAAATATACTTGGTTTTATTGGATTATAGTATATTCAAAATATACTTAGTATTAATATTATTGTATTATAGTATTTAACTTTTTATTAAAGAGTTGGATTAGATTAAACTTTAAAAATATCTTACTAGGGAGAAAATGCCAATACATTTCCTATTGCAATATATTTTCACCTTATAATATCAACACTTCGAACCCACAAGTGAAATTCATCGTCATTCTATCAATATTCAATGTTTTTTTTTTTTGACAGAAACAGTCATCTTGGCCTGAATGCCAGAAATCTGATTACATTGAGTATCTGATTACATTGAGTATGTCTAAATCCTGATGCATCTTACTGCTAATATTGAAAATGCAGCTGAAGCTTGCAAACTTCTTCCATGACAGACAATCTAAAAATTTGATTTCAGAGATTTTCCCTAACTTAAAGATACAAACAAATTTATTTAAGAGCCAACAGTAAAACATGACCACGGACAGCTTATGGGATAGGTTCCCAAGATTCTTCCTCGTATTTCATCTTGACCCCGACAGAGAGGAGGGTAGCTTTATTGGCTTCAATGTCCGCCTGTTTATTGTGAGTTCTCAGCACATGATAGTAATTCAGCTTCTGAAAAGCGTTTTCCATACCCTTAATTCTGGATATCAGCCTTGCTAGTTTGAGATCCGAGGCTGAGGAGTGGCCTTGGTGCGAGGCGAGGAGGGTTTGGGGGCATTTCTAAGAGAGTCCTGTTTCTGTTTTCTCCCCTTTGTCCGTTCACTGTGGCTGTCGTGGGTGATAAGGCTTTTGCCATCCTTGCTGGTTGGGGGGTGGTTACCAACTCCTAGGCAGCCTTGGTGCAATGTGACTCCATTTTTTCGCTTTGTGGATCTTGCATCCATCGTCCATTACGTTTGATGTCTTGCATGTCCTTGGCCAAATAATAATAATTTCGTAGCTGTAATTTCCTCCGCTCACCTCAAAACTATGTGTTAAACATTTTCTTCAGTCTCTGATTAGCAACGTGTACAAAAGTTTGATCGGATTCAAATGTCTCTCACTTACCAAAATCCAAGAAATATGGTGAGGGGCGATTTAAACATTTCCCCTCGTTTCTATAGTTAAATCGGATTTGCAACGTCCTCAACAGACCAATCGGATTCAGAGATTTATGATTTATCAAATCATTTATGCTAAGCAATATAGTCAGAAATCTATGATTTATCAAATCATTTATACGAAGCAATATAGTCAGAAATCTTTTTCGAAAAATGATAATAATGTGATTATAAAACATATGGAGCAATTTAACAAAGGCTACTTTTTGAAACTTTTTATCATTAACATTGTATCTACTATCACCCACTGGTTCGATTCAGAGAGATACCAAGCAATATAGTCAAAATCTTTTTCGCATAATGACAAATAACATGACTATGGAGCAATTTACCACGTCAACCTTTTTTTAACTTTTTCATCATTCACCCACGGGCTCGCTGCACGACTTCTCAGTCTTCACCTTTTGTGGGCGGCTATTCTGTTCATTATTTCTATCCAGAGCCGCCTTCAAAATATAAATAGATATTTATATTTAAAAGGCTATTTTCAATAGAGATTCATTTAGTCGTAGTCTAAAAAAGTAATAGAATAGTTTAGAATTGGATAAAGATTTTGAAAAAATTTGGCAAAGATTTATCAAAATTTTGTTTATAGTTGTTAAACTTTAGTATTTTGGGTGTCTTAAAAGTTTTAGATAGTACTGAATCCATTTTCATTATAAAAAATGCAATTCAAACACTCCAATTATGATAAAATTTTTTTTTTACCAAATTCCAACAAAAAAATTGCCATCCAAACTATTCCATAGGCTGAATAAACAACTTCAGGCCGACTCTCAATAGAAATAATGAACAGAATAGAACCCACAAAAGTTGAGAGTGGTCAAAGATTGAGAAACGGTGGAGCGAGACATTGCGTGATAGTATATACAATGGTGACCGAATGAGAAAGCACCACGCATTTAAATCACGTGTTTCTCTTCCGTTACGTCGGCAACATAGAGAAATGGAACTGAAAGTCCTGAGAAATAATTTAAGTTGTGGTGTAGAATGGAACTGAATTTTTTTTTTCCTTCTCAGTATAGAGATATTGTCTCATTTTCAAGACACAATTTTTAGAAATAAGTTTAAGTTGTTAAGTTGTGGGGTAGAATAGAATAATTTGAAATTCTTTTGTATTTTAGAGATATTGTCCATAGGCTATGTGAAGAGGTGAAAGTCAAAATTAAAACTTCAGCAAATATTTCACAAAGTTTTAAAAGTGACATTCAATCAACGCTGCTCTTTATCGCTTATTCTTTGGTTTATATATTGATAAATGGAAAAGTGGCTAAGTGGAGATGGTGGGTGTTTGTGATAAAGCTTTTTCTGTATGGTGATGATCTTGTATTGATTGCTAATTCGGCCCATGGATTGCAGATACACTTGTATGCCTTTGAGCATTTTTGTAGAGTAGTGGGGATGCAAGTCAAGACTACCAAGACCAAAATAATGATTTTCTCTAATAATGATATAAATGAACTCAACCCTCTTGTATTTATAGATTTAGTTGAGGAGATTCTCCTCCTTAATTAATTGAGTAAAATTCACTCCAAACCCAAACTTTGGGTTTCATTGCCAAGTTGCCCCAAAACTCGCCCACATAGTAGGTATTATGAGGTTTTCCCCTCTATCAAGGACTATAGCCTACTTTTTTTTATAGGCTACTTGTCTTTGGCTCTTGAGTGATTAATTTCTTGGGAACATTATTTTTAAGGCAACATTCTTGAAGAAGTAAATGAGTACAACTACCTTAGAATTCGAAACATTATTTTCAAGGCAACATTCTTGAGGAAGTAAATGAGTACAAGTACCTCGGGATTTATTTCAACAACTAGTCCAATTGGGAAGACTACAGAAAGAAGAGAATTTTAGGAGGGTGGAAAGCATTATATGATCTTCAAAATAAATGTAGAGATTCAGAGTTATGGGATTGAAAAATGATTAAAGTGTTTTTTTTACTCCTAGTTTGTCCAGTTATGCTATATGGATGGGAATTGTTGGCTAGCAGCACCCTGTATCAAAATGGAAACAAATCGAGAAAATCCAAAAACACTTGATCATGAACAAGTTCAAAATAAAAAGTTTCATTCCTTATGAGATAATGTTGAGTGAAATAGAAGCAACTCTCATCAAAGCAATTGCTATGGTGCACCTCATAAGATATATAAAAAGAATTAAATAAATGATTGTAGGTAGATGGCATAATGTTATCTTCAATGAAGGCATGAGTGAAAGAAATAAAACATAGATGAGACAAAACTACAGATGGAATATCTACCTCAATATTCTACCTCAATGCTTGTCCCACAAATAGCAAAGAGTTAAAGAATTTTGTTATGGAGAAGTTCAGGAATTCAACCCAACGTGTGATCTCTTCAACAAAAGTAGTACATTGGAGCTAGCATTTCGTGGAGGGAAAAGGTTTTTATTTCTCAATTAAGAACTAACTCACATCAACTTAGGTGTGAAACAAGACGGTGGAAAATGCCTAAAGAAGCTTGGGAAGAATAGTTGTGTACATTTTGCACATATGGGACATTGGAATAGAAAAAAAAAGAAAATTAGGGGTGGAAAAGGCCTAAAGAAGTTTGGGAAGAATATGTGTGTACATTTTTCACATATGGGCAATGTAATCAAAAAAACATTTTTGGTTTCTTGGCATTGTCTTTTCAGCAAGGGTACTTTTAGAAGGTTGGGCCAACTCATCATCAATTTGAATAAGAAAGTGATTGAATTGCAAAAGGCTAAAAGCAAAGAACTGGTGCTCCCATAGAATATTTTTAGTATTGTAAATGTTAAAATATTATTTCATTTCCATTTCATTTTGTTTAAAGAAAAATTCCAATATACTCTTCCGAGCTTGAACATGGAGATTTTTCACTTTGAACTCAAAACCTAGAAAATCAAAGCCTAAATAGTTCTCTTAAAAATTATAATTGCATGGAGACACTCTACTACTCACTCTCAATGTCATGTTCAAAACCTAGAAGATCACAAACCTAAATAGTTCTCTTAAAAATTATAATTGCATGGAGACACCCTACTACTCACTCTCAATGTCATGTTTAAAAATTATTAATAAAGATAAAAATCATATGTTTATAATAAATAAAATATTTTAGTATATATATTAAATAAAATATTTGTACATTTATATTTATAACTCTTTTACAACACATTGTAAAAGAGATATGTAATTCGTGAAAAAGTCACTGGATCAAAAATAGATGGCCACAAGGTGTTTTGATCCCCAGGTTATTTTGATAGCTTAAATGCCCCTAGGCCAAGCTACTCATAGGTGAGCATAGAGTAGATGGTGACAAGGTGTTTTGATCCCCAGATTATTTTGATAAGTTAGATGCCTCATCTCAAGACTCACATAAGCTAAGAAACAAAAAAAAAAGATATGTGATTATTCATATTTATGAAGTTGATATGTAGTATTTAATGCAAGAAAAAAATCACTATATAAAGAATTTCATTTTAACCTCAAGAAGTAAAAAAATTATTTAAAAAAATTATTTCAATCTACCAACCACTTCCACCCAAAGGGATCACTTCCAGATATTTGTACATATGTGTACGACCTAGGTCCATTTCCATGAATTATTTGTAAGTCCACAAAATATTTGTACCAGGTAGGTCCATGTCCATGAAATAAAATTCCACTAAATATTTGTACTAGGCAAGTTCACCTGAAGCGAAGAAGGGGTCACTTCTTGATATTTGTACTAGACAGGTCCACAGAATATTTTGATGCCAACTTTATATTAAATATTTTAATTTCACTCTAAGCTAGAGGTATGTGTGTGTGTCCATATTAATCACTCATCTAGAAAGTCTCAAGGGGAATCAAAGCCCTTGAGGTCCAAACTTCTTTTAGACAATTTAAATGTTTTAGGCCACTAGATCCACAAGTAAATAGTTTTATATATATATATTTTATAATGTTAGTTTTTTCTAAAAGGAAATTAAATAAAAAAATTGACATAATGTAATACACATTTTAACTAGGTAAAAATACAATAAAAAACAGTAATAATAAACTATAAAAATAGCCCATGGTATTGACTTTATTTGAAAACAACTACCCTAGCTGCCAATGTGTCCATGTCTCAACCATTCGATCAAATGTTAGACGATTGAAATGTTTTAGGCCATTAGATTTAACATATATATATATATATATATATATATATATATATATATATATATATATATATATATATATATATATATATATATATATATATATATATTAATGTTAGTTTTTTTTTTCTTTTTAATAAGGTAAATTGATTTTAGGTGTATAGTAGAAATGTTGTAATGTCATGTTTAACATTTGGACCATGTCAAATTACACAAAAATAAAAATAAAAGTAAATTAAATAAAAAGATCAACATAATGTAATGAACATTTTATCCAATAAAAATAATAAAAATAATAAAATAAAATAATAATAAACTATAAAAACAACCCATGGTATTCATGTGGAATATAGTTTATTAAATTATTTCACAGGACATGATTTATCTTGAGAAATAATGATGAATGTTCATAATTCAGATTTCCTAAATTTACCTTTAATTACTTAATTGTAGTAGTTTCTAGCTACATAACAGTTTGTAACTACATACATACTATTTCCCCTTTAATTACTTAATTTTAATAGTTTCTAACTACATAACAGTTTGTAACTACATACATACTCTTTCCGATTTTTTTTGTTAATGAATATCAAATTTCTTTTATTAAAAAAAACTATATACACATCTTTAATTACGTAATTGTAGCTAAAAAATATTACATGTTTTTTACTTTATGATCATAAACATATTTCATATTATATGATGTCAAACTTACTCAACTTTTTATTCTGAAATTTTAAACAAAGTTTTTCACTACATAATTTTAGCTTTTATAATTTTTTTATTTTTCAATTCAAACAAAAATTACAAAAGAAAAAACCCACTCAATCCTTACTATAGATTATAGTTTTACAAAATTGGCACTATGTGATTAACAATAGAGTAAGTTGACATAACCATAAGGGGTTCTTTTACAAGTTTTATCATAACCTTTCCCTTCATCCAATATATATTGTAGAGTCTTCTGAAGAGAGAGTTTATTCTAATTTATAACCTGATTCACAATCAAAGAAAATGGCTAGGGATTTCACAAAGTATTAGTTTGTAACTTGATCCACAATCAAAGAAAATGGCGAGGGATGTCACAATTTATCATTCACACAATGATCTATTGATGTTCTTAGTTGAAATGGATCCATGGTGACGAGAGACACTAAAAATTCAAAATAGATATTTGTTATGGCATCCATATTCTCTACAAACCATCCAAATTTCCCATCTTATAAAAAAAATTCTAACAATAACCGCTGAATTTACTCTCCAATTTTTGTGTGAAATCAAATGTTCATGTGGTTTTTTTAAAGGGTTCATAAACAAAACAGATGATGAGAAATTCAATAGATTCAATAGTGTGGTATAATAACTGATTTTTGAATCATTGTGACAAACAAAACATCACATTATCTCACAAAATATATCTAATGCTATAAGGATATGAGATGATAGCAATGTTTTGAATCATGATAACTAGGTCACAACCAAAAATAAGTTTTAGCCACAAGAAAACAAATCACAACAACTCACATAATATATCCAAGGTTGCAATGAACCCCATACATAGTGATGGACATCATGGGAATTTTAGTGAACATAGAACACCACCTTAAAAATTCTATACTCTTGATCAATTTAGGATATCCTAAGATGTCTAGATTGGATGTTGAGGTGGGTGGTACAGTGATTGAGGCTGCTTCTTAATGGGTAAGAGAATTTAGATACTCTATCCTTCCACCAAAGTTATAAAAAGTGAGACTTGTAGATTATAGTTTTACAAAATTGACACTATGTGATTAAAAATAATTTACAAACATTAGGTATTTTAAAAGGTATTTAAAAAGTAATAAGAGGAAGGTACAAGAGGGCCATGGTAATTAATGTGATTATTTGTACTATTTTTATTTAAATTAGTAATTTGTATTTGTATTTTTTTAAATGAATATTGTTAAATGTGTTGTAATATTTTTATTTAAAATAGTAATTTTTATTTTTATTTTTTAAAATGATTATTTCTAAATGTGTAATTCAGTAAAATGCATTAAATTGATATTCTAATTTTTAAGATATTTATGTAAAAAAATTAAAAGTATGGTGAGTTTTGCTTTATTAAGCTTTGAGTCTAGATGCGCAGAGAATGAATCTATCTCAAGTCCCAAACAAGATTCTCATGTCCCAAACAAGATTCTTCTTTCTCTTCTTATTCTAGCTTGCACCTTGAGACTCCTCTCTTCCTCCCTGCAAAAATTTAAAATATGAGGCTTCTTAATATTGCATTTGTTTTTAATAAATGGAACTCAATTATATATTTAAAAATATGATTAGGTAAGAGAATTTTAGAATTATAATTTGTTTTTTCCAATCTGACAATGTGAATGTTTATTTACCTAAAGTTGTCTCTCATGTTCAATTACCTCCCCATGGGGTTTGAAGATAATAGATAATGGAAATTCAATGACATATAAAATAAATAATTAATACATCAAAAAATCAGTTCTATATATTATACTAGTTCTCGAGTGAGCAATCTTTTAATTTGGCATTCAATTCTTTATTAATAAAGTTGTTTTACTTAGTAGGGAGTACAATAATTTTGTAATCAAATAATAGGAGAACAAATATTCACAATATAATTTAATTGAATAAATAGATGTGTGTAAAATAGTTTAATAAGAAACTAAATTTATAATTATAAAATATAAAACTATAACTTAAAATTGTGAAATTACTTTGTATTTTTTGTTTCTTATGTATATAGAGATAGAATAAACCAAGTTTGGAGTTAAGAAAATAAACCATAACATAAATAACAATATCTCCTTCCAAAAATGTCTTCATATTAAAATAACATTCACTTTCTTGTATACCAAGACTAATGTTGGTTTATATATATGTTTTCACCCACAATTGCCTATTTCAATATCTATAACAAAATTTTCTAGTTGATAACTCTTATCATCAATATTTTTGAAACCTCCACGACCTGCTTCCATGGAAGCAAAAATTGCCTTTCATTCCTTCATGATAGCTCCTTCTCTACAACAATTTATTTCTTTTAGGCTACTCTTTCCTATGGTATTGCTTTAGGTGGTTTCTTTTACAACATGTAGTGCAATTGCTAATTAATTATTTTATCAAGTTAATATAAAATTATCATACTTCACATGCTATCAATAACTAATCTAGTAAGAGTTTTCCCCTGAACACAAGGAAAAAGGGCTCATAGCAATAAAAGATTGTCAATAATGGTGGGCGGTATTTTCACTCTATGTGTTTCATGGAAATGACATCATACAAATGAAGACAAGCTTCATTTTCTCATACCACATGGTTTTCTTCTTCTTCACTTTATAGACACTAGTGATTTTCTCATACCATATTAATGCAAAATTTGAAAATCTAGTGATTTTCAAAGAGACTACCTGGTTTTTGAAAAGTTTTGTGACCCCTTGGGCAATGTCGAAGGCTACCTTTCAAGTCATAATGGTTTAGATTACTTTGTATCGTTTCATCTCATTCGTTAAATATTTGATTTATCAAATTTCATCACAAACACTTATGATTTGATGTCGAATGTAATGAAATATTTCAAAATTTTGTTTGTATTAGTTGCTCAAAATATCACATAATATTTGGAAGTTGCAAGAGTAGTTATATACTTGGGTAACTATGAGTTACACTCAGAAAATCTGTATCTAATTAAAGTTGAAAATCGCTCCACATTGAGATATTTTAAGTATGTTTTTTTAATAATTTAAAATTGTCTAATAATGTAAGTATACATTACTGTGTTTATTATGGATAATCTATTTCCTTGTAACTGGATTACTGCGTTATCTTTATACTCATATTGGGTTGAACAAAACACTGAAATAAAAAATAGTCTTCCGTCCCCTACCCTCCTTGGTTGTCCTGCTACCGAACTGCAGGTTCAAGTGATGTCTCGTCATTTCAATGAGAAATACGTTTCCCAGTTATACTAAAGATAACTCGTAATCTAAATAATAATAACGTGGATTTTGATGAAATAAGAGTAACTGTGATTATGGTTAATGATGCATTACATACACAGATTTTGTTATTTTGTTCTTCTTATTTCCAGTGGAGAATAAAAGATATAAGATATCTAAAACATCTATTATTCTTATTTCCAATGGAGAATAAAAGATATAAGATATTTAAAACATCTACTATTATCATTTATTATTTTTAATATATTGTTTTTTAAAATTTATAATAATTTTTAAAACATATATTATTTATAATTTCAAAATTAAAGATAATATATTTATTCCATCTTTTTCATAGAAGTTTATTTTTTTAGTTTATTCAATTTGAAAATAAATTATTTAATAATTATTTGATTATTTGTTAATAACACATGTATTTAACGATTATTTGTTAAAAGATATTTTAATTAGTAATCAAAAGTTGTGACTTAAAGTTTCTTACTTTCGAAAATAAAGTTTCAATTATAGTATGATGCCATGAATCTGATGGTAAAAAATTTCCAAGACTCCAAAGTAGTTGAATAAAGCAGTTACTTGCACTCTGGTAAATAAAATGAAAATCTTAGAAGAGGAAAGAGGTTATGTACAAGTAAAGAGGAACAATTGGGAAGCTGGTGGAAGAGAGCCTCTAGAGTTGGTGGAAAACTAATGGAGCTTTGCTATCTGATTAGGAGAAGAGACTGGAGAGGAGTCCTGAGGTCTACCTCCTTGGATAGATATACTGCTGCGATTTCCTACTTTGGTGAGGAGAATGGGAGGAGTAAAGAACATCATTGCCTCACTCAAGGTTGGGCAGAAGCCATTAGAGTTACAAAAAGTGAGATAAGTAAATTTGAATGGAAAAGAATCTTGTATATTCCATATGAAATGTATGCTCAGATATAGAAACAAAAATTTTATTTGATGTGATTTTCTGGCAAAATAACTTATAGAAGTAGAAAGCTTTGTAGAAAATAAATTTTGGAAAAGTTTCTCTATTTATGAATTTGATCATTATGTATGCAAGTCTTGTAGAAGGGAATTAAAATAAATCACTAGATAACCCTTGGTAGAAACTGTAAACATAGCAGGTTTGACAGTTAAAAGTTAAGAAGAAAAATCCCAAGAAAAAGACTAGTTGTCCTATAGGCATAATTTAACTAGTACACGGACAAAGAGAAGAAATCCCCTTAGAGTGGTCCAGACACTCATCTAGAATAAATATGGAAGCAGATGCAAATAGCATAAACTATCGAACTATCAAAACTTTAAGTAAAACAGAATTTACTGTATGAAAAAAATATTCTAAAATAATTGGTAATTCTTATTCATAACATTATACAGTCTTAAATCCAGTAATTCTTCGCAAAGAGATATTATGCCTTTAAATATATTATGCATTTGCAAAGAAAACGAAGCAAAGATTATTCATAGACAGTAGAAAACTTTGAATTACAATTTCCTCTAAAAAAATAACCTGGAAAGTATACGAATGGGGGAACCATAGAGCACCATAAATTATCCTCTAGAAGTTTAAGGAAGAAATCGAAAAAATGTACCCAACAGGAACATAGAATAAAGGATTGTAAATCTGGTAAACTTAGTAGTTTATAAATTATTAAACAAGCATAGTGGAACCTCATGGCTCGAAGTTTAAATTAAAAACCTGGGTGGTTGCAATACCAAACCTCTGTCGAATATAGACAACCCATGACATTGTTTCCGGTGGTGCCAATGTGACATATATATATATAAATACAAATGTACAATAAGAAGTAATGAAAAACCCTTAGGGGTAACTTTACACAGTTGAAGGATAATTAACAAAATGACCACTAAAAACCTTATCAATATCATAGTTAACTACTCTCAACCTCTACAAGGAAATAAACAAGAAGTAAACCCTCAAAAGAGCTGACATGAATATAAACTCTTGAACCGAAGAAATAGTGTTGAGAACCAGCTAAACAAACAGCTGAGGAATTAACAAATGCACCTGAAAGAAAACGAAGATTCTTCAGTATGTAACTGCTACAGGGGAAGGCAAATGCGTAAATGGAAAACAAGGATGGAAACATTACCTACAGGGAAAAAAGTACATATCAATTAGTAAAAACTTAAAAAAAACATTTGTTACCCAAGAATTCCAGACTAGGAGTAATTGAATATCCTTACCTTGGGTCAACCGGAAACAGTATGCCCTCGAACCTACAAAACAAGAAGTTAATTCTGGGTATGAGAATGTGTACAACCACAATAGATATAATGGAAGGATTTCGGTTCTGAAGGTAGATAGAAGAAAAACATAAATGCCCAAATAAATTGAATAAGGAAAAATTACTAGTGACCGAAGCGAAAGAAAATGCCATCGGCTAAAGACCAACGCGAAGATCTAAGCATAAGCCTAGGCGCCATGGCCACACTATGATCAAACCTCTGTCGACAAAAGAAATGCGGAGGCATTTTATTAACCAGCGACAGAAATCCTAAGCACAAAGACTCATCTGAAAATAAATAGTAGATATTCTGGTAGTAAGAAGCAACACACTGGCATAACAGTGGAAGAGGCTCACCATTTCCGGATCCTATGTGAGAAGAACCTTGCGCAGTGGAAACCCCATGGTTGCAGAGCTCGAAGACGGTAGCAGTGGAGGCATAAGAATGAAGTGGTTAGGGTTTTGACGGGGGTAGGCTAATACCCTAACGAACCCTGGATCAACCTCTACCGTCGATGTAGCGAGCAGATCTATAGAGGAAATGAGCCACATGCCAACACAATGGGATCACAACAAAAATAGAGGTTCAAGATTGACAGGTCCATAAATCTCATATTAAAACTCCTAACTCGTGGAATGGATAGCATATGTTGAGATTATTATTTGCACCATCAACATAGTTAGACCATCATGGGTATATTTAATCCACCTCGAAATGGGAGCAATCAACCTTGTAAACTTTATAATAATTATGAATATAATATTTGTATGGTATGATGAGCCCAATGACTATCATATGATATGGTAGTGTCACTTGACACTTCGTTTATGATTGCAATATGAGAATATATATATAGTTTTATTTTTGTAGATCGTGACTTTATATTTACTAATTTCTAGTAAAAAGAATTAAGGTAAGTTTTCTTGGTTTTCAACAATTATAATCTAGGATAAAGATTCCTAGAGTAGTTAGAATGGAAAGTTATGGTAAAAAAATAATAATTATGAGGGTTAATTGATATGATTGAACATTACAAGTGGTATCAGAGCAACTTTCAAATGTTGGGACCAACAAGGGGTCACTTAAATAACAATTGATGTGTGTAAATGTGCACATAAAAACTGAAGGAAGAAATTTACTAAGAATAATGAGAAGGGGATCCATACAAAAAACACCGAGGACTACAGGGGAGATTCACCCCCAGCCTAACCAAGAAGCGAATCCAGAAATGTGGGTGCAGCTAAGTATAGATCAGCACCAACAAACTAGTAGATTGTTGGAAGAACAACATAGACATACCAATAGGTTGTTGGATATCGTGCAGAAACTCCAGAAGGAAATGGTTCGGGTACGAAGTGACAATGAAAGACTGATGAGGGAATAGGAAAAGATACCTAAGAGTCTTTCAGATAAGCAAAATAATACGACTGCACATCCTAGCCCAGACAGGGAAACCCATGTACAAGGCAAGCAACAGCAACATATTCCTTATAATCCTCAGGGAAGCCACACTCATCGAAGCAACAAGAGTAGGACTTACAATGAGGCTGAGTATGAAAATGCTTCTGATCAACAAGAAATGAAGAAGAAGAGAGTGGTATTGCAAGGGGAAATTTGGAAGATTAAACCCCCTACATTCGATGGAGAGGCTGAAGAGGTGGCAGAAGCTTGGATCATTAACATGAATAAATATTTTCAAGTGTATGAGGGTAAAAATGCGAAGTTGGGTTACACTTTTGTGAGAATCGGGGGTGGAAAACTTTTTTTCTCAATAATTCGACCGAACTTTTATAAAATTTCGGCTGAACTATTCGATAGTTCGGCCGAACTTTCGAAATTAGTTTGGCCGAACTCATTCTATCATTTACATTGATGGCGTACTGAAGCTGCGGGAAAATAGATTTTTGGCTAGAGATGGGAAAACCAGAAACAAAAGTTCGGCCGAACTTGTTCTTATAAATATATTGGCCCGCAAACCTTAACAGATTTCTTATGCACATGTGCCTCGCGTCTGTCTCTGTCTCGCTCTGTTGCGGCTTCATCAACGATCTCTCGTCTTCGTCCTCGTTGCTGCTTCGTCTGCGAATTGATCTCCCAGCTTCGTCCTCGAATTTCTGCGAATTTGCAGGTATGAAATGCTCTGTCATTGAAATCCTTTGTTAAACATTAAATGGTTAAACTGGGATATGATAACAATGACCATGCTAATTTTTGTCTCACGTCTATCTCTGTATCGCTCTGTTGCGGCTTCATCAGCGATATCCCGGCTTCGTCCTCATTGCAGCTTCATCTCCGAATTAATCTCTCGTCTTCGTCCTCGTTGTGGATTCGTCTACGAATTTCTGTGAATTTCCAGGTATGAAATCTTCTATCATTAAAATCCTCTGTTAAACATTAAATGGTTAAATTGGGATATGATACCATGCTAATTTTTAACAATGGTATGTTCTATTTTTGCAAAAATTACTTCAATGTCCTTTTATTATCCCAATTACAATTCTACTTTAAATAGAAATCACATTAACCATTAGATCAATCTTGACAGTAATTGTATATAAAACATAGAAATAAAATGCAGAAGACAAAACAGATAAGGGAAAACCCAATAGATATTCTTCTTCTTAATAGATATAAATGTTTAGAGAGAGAGATAATCCAATATTTTACAATGATAATGAAGTCAAATTCAAGGCTTTGATTTTCAAACTGCCCTCCAAAATCCAAATGATAGTTGACCGAAAGATGCTCAGAAAACCAATCAAACCAACCAAGTGTCACCTCTGAAATCTCTTAGGAAACCCGAATTTAAGCCTTTGCAATTTTGGTCAAGGATCTTGACAGTAATTGTATATAGAACATAGAAATAAAATGCAGAAGATAAAACAGATAAGCGAAAACCCAACAAATCTTCTTCTTAATAGATATAAATGTTTAGAGAGATATAATCCAATATTTTACAACGATAATGAAGTCAAATTAAAGGCTTTGACTTTCAAAATGTCCTCCAAAATCCAAATGACAGTTGACCGAAAGATGCTCAGAAAACCAATTGAAACAACCAAGTGTCACCTCTGAAATCTCTTAGGAAACCCGAATTTAAGCCTCAGCAATTTTGGTAAAGGAGTGCATAGTTGAGTTGCCTTCAATGTAGGTCAATAGAGGGTCTAAACATGCAATTGATAATCCTAGAGCTTCGTTCTTTCAGCCTTCAAGAACTCGCTCAAGATTCCTCTCAAAATATCCTTCTAGAAAAAAGATAATATTTCTTATGCATGCACAATTATAGTAGTGTTAAAGAGAACATTTTTTTCTTTATATGTATTTGAGGTATGTTACACTCTTACCTATCATATCAGATAGTTTGGATTCTTGAACTTCCTTCATGATATCTATGGTTGCTCACCTTCGTTCAATATTGGGTAAAAGGTCGTGATCTTACCTTAATTTCTATTCTAATTCCCTTTCCTAACTTTGATTTTCCTTTTGACCTTGGAGATAAACCCAATCATTAAATATGATAGTAATCCCTTCTAGAGAACTTAGTATGGGTTTCTTAGTGGTTTCCAACCCTTATTATGATGTGAGGTGGTGTTTCAAACATGGGAGTAACTTGTGTTTGCATGTGATGCTCACAGGCCATGGTTTATTTTGTGGGTTATAGATGGTTTAGTTCTACTTCCTAAGATAACCTTTCTAAAAAACATGAAATATTCCTTAAAGTCAAAATAGATCTATACTAAGGATTATTCTTTATACGTATTTCTACCATATAAATTCTAACGGTAATTAATCACGTATGTGTTAAAGAAGAATATGAAATAAGCCCTTTTTACACTTGGATTTGCTCTTAGGTACATAGATGGGTTGGTTTGGGAATGTGGTTCACATGAAAAGTAATAGGGAATGGATTTAGTGGAAACCTTTTATAAGATCAGGACTTAAAAAATGAGAGAGAGAGAAAAAACCTTTTATATTCAATTTAAAACAAATGAATTAACATATAATTGTGATATTTTCCCTTCTTTCCAACTTAGTCCATCCTTCTAAAAAAATCCCTTTTAATGAAGCAGATATATCCATAGTGATCCACTGATATTTTTTCACCAACAACTATTCCATTTTGGACTTATATATCTCAAAACTATGCTCATTGAATTTATGCATCTATATCTTTAAACTACTTGAAACTATTTTATTACATCATAGGAATCATTTCGATATATCTCCCATTTTAATAGGGTCTAGCACGTTTCGAGAAAAACACATTACCCATAAAAGTTTCCCATTGAAACCAAAATTAACTTGATACAAAACATAGGTTTTAACCTTATATAGTTAATTGTTTCAAATAGATTCTTGATAAAATGAAAAATATTCAATGTAAAACACATGCACATTAACATATAATTGCGATATTTTCCCTTCTTTCCAACTTATTCCATCCTTCTAGAAAAATCCCTTTTAATGAAGCAGATATATCCATAGTGATCCACTGATATTTGTTCACCAACAACTATTCCATTTTGGACTTATACATCTCAAAACTATGCTCACTGAATTTATGCATCTATATCTTTAAACTGCTCAACTATTTTATTACACCATAGGAATCATTTCGATATATCTCCCATTTTAATGGGGTCTATCACATTTCGAGAAAAACGCATTAGCCATAAAAGTTTGCCATTGAAACCAAAAGTGATTTGTTACAAAACATAGGTTTTAACCTTATATAGTTATTTGTTTCAAATAGATTCTTAATAAAATGAAAAATATTCAATGTAAAACACATGCATTAACATATAATTGTGATATTTTCCCTTCTTTCCAACTTAGTGGACATCCTTCTAGAAAAATCCCGTTTACCGAAGCAGATATATTCATAGTGATCCACTAATATTTATTCACCAACAACTATTCCATTTTGGACTTATATATCTCAAAACTATGCTCATTGAATTAATGCATCTATATCTTTAAACTACTCAAGTATTTTATTACACCATAGGAATAATTTCGATATATCTCCCATTTTAATGGGGTCTATCACATTTCCCATTTTAATGGGGTCTAACACATTTCAAGAAAAACACATTAGCCATAAAAGTTTCCCATTGAAACCAAAAGTAATTTGATACAAAAAATAGGTTTTAACCTTATATAGTTAATTGTTTTAGATAGATTCTTAATAAAATAAAAAAAATTCAGTGTAAAACACGTGCATTAACATATAATTTACTCGAGAAACCCAAAACGAGAAGATCATTTTTTTTATTAGTATATTAATTTTTAGACCATCAAACACACACACACACACATATGTATGTATGTATATATGTATATATCCCACGACAATTATAAACTACAAATCTGTTACCTTGGATCAGATAAAACTTTAGTTCTTTAACTGAAACTATAGAACCATGGGGTAAACTACCATGCACTAGAAAAATGCTAAAAGAAAAAACCATGTGATGAAAACCATCATAAAGGGAGAATTTTGTTTTCCCAATTTTTTTTTTTGGGGCACTACCCCTGAACACCTGTGTGTGGGGGATTTTTTGTCTTTATGAAACCCTAAAGTGGGGGTCCTTTCCTCCCTTTTTATTCCCACCACTATGCTTAGAAAAATATATAGTGCATGGGGGTATTCACATAAAGATTATAACACATACCAAACATCCAATAATTCTCCTTAATGTGACCATCAATGTTGCAATGGTTAGAATTATTTCTACTACCCTTGCATGGATATGTAGTGGCTATTTTATTCTTATCCTCCTATTTCCAGTTCTTATTCCCCTCTTTCAAATTTTCTTGGTGCTATTTTTTCTTCAAACCACTTAAGTACCCTTTATTTTGGCCTATGGTTTCTAGATAATGTGCGTATACACATGGCTCATACATTATCCTTAGCTTGGAAAGAATCACTTGTTTTTGTAGATGGTTATATAGACCCCACATATACTTAAGGAGTACATTTGGGCTCTTGGGAAAGATATCCAATAATATGATCATATTTTTGAACTTAGTACACTCTTATACACCCTTATGTCTACGTAAAGTAGTGTGAGTGAATCCACGGGTCCTCTACACACTTCATAGGATATAATTGGGACAGGTAGTGTTAACATCTACAAGTTATATAGGCAGAGTCTGTAAAGGGCCAGGTAGCCTCTAGATCTCATCTTTTATGAAAGGTGATATATCTAGTAAATGCCCCTACAGTCAATCTCTGGAATAGATCTAAATAGAAGTTCTTCATTTTAATTGTTACACAAAGGATAGCAACAATGAAACAAATATATATATATATATATATATATATATATATATATATATATATATATATATATATTGGAGTTAATTTTATTACATGTAAATGGGCATACTGTTGTAAGACCTGGTATGGCATGCGTAGCCCTGGGTAAATCACTGGTAAAGTCTAGGTTAGACATAGGTGATAGGGGGGGTGTCAAGTTAACAATTACTCTGGGTAAAAAATTTGAGGGGGCAAGAGCTAGAGTGAGCGGGGTTTTCTCATCTAGCAGGTTTGGCTGGATTTAGTCAATAATCCCCAAGTCAAGTTTAAGGGGGGAATTGTTGGGTAAACTTAACTCGGGATAGAGTCAAAGTTGACTAGGGTAAATAGCAGTGGTTTTGGGGCACATGGTTTTGTGCACCCATGGTTTTGGCCCATGGTATTGCATATAATGGAGCCTATAAAAAGGTTGCGAAGACTTCATTGTAATGTAGGTCTGGAGGTGAGCGGTGAAGGCTCACTTGGCCGGATTGGCTAGGGTTTTGGCCAATGGTTAATGAAATTTCATTGGTTGAGTTTTTCCCCAGATTTGGGGTTTTCTCGGTTAAATATTTGTGTTTATGTTTATGTGATTTGTTGCTGGCTCTTTCATGGTTATGATTATTTATTCCTCTCAATAAATTATTTATGTTCTCTGGTAAATTCCTAACATTAATATCCATAAACCACAACCACTTTTAGGCAAACTATGTACATGTGTCATTTCTCCCATAAATTCTTAGGCAAAGTTTTTAAATCATACATGTCATGTTGGCTTTCTCCCATTAACTTTAAAGCATGTTTTTTGTAAGTGCATAAAATAATTTTTCAAACCATGTAAATGTCATTTCTCCCACAAACTAAAGGCTTTCTCTCATTAATTCAAGGCAAACTTTAAGGCCTAAAAATTGAACTTAAAGTGGCTGAACTCTCATAGGATTTTGAACTTCCATAGGATTTTAGTCTGTATGTTGAGCGTTAACTTCTACAAGTTCTAAAGGCAGAGTCTATAAAGGGCTAGGTAGCCTCTGGATCTCATCTTTTCTCAAAGGTGACATATCTAGTAAATTCCTCTACAGTAAATCTCTAGAACAAATCTAAATAGAAGTTCTTCATTTTAATATCCATAAACCACTACCAATCTAAGGAAAACCTTGTACATGTGTCATTTCTCCCTTATCCCATAAACTTTTAGGCAAAATTTAAGTCATGTGTCATTTCTATTTCATTTCTCCCACAAACTCATAAAGGTGTGACCTTTGACATAACTAGTTGTTTTAGTAAGTGCATAAAATAATTTTGCAAACGATGTAAATGGCGTTTCTCCCACAAACTAAAGGCTTCCTCCCATTAATTCAAGGCAAACTTTAAGGCCTAAAAACTTAACCTAAAGTGGTTGAACTCTCATAGGATAGTATCCCCCAAACTCAAGGCTTTCCCCCATTAATTTTTGGCAAACTTTAAGGCCTAAAAACTGAATGTTGTTTTAGTAAGTGCATAAAATAATTTTGCAAACCATGTAAATGTCATTTCTCCCACAAACTAAAGGCTTCCTCCCATTAATTCAAGGCAAAATTTAAGGCCTAAAAACTAAACCTAAAGTGGTTGAACTCTCATAGGAAAATATCCCAAAACTCAAGGCTTTCCCCCATTAATTCAAGTCAAAATTTAAGGCCTAAAAACTAAACCTAAAGTGGTTGAACTTCCATAGGATTTTAGTTTGTTGGTTGAGTCTTAACTTCTACAAGTTCTAAAATAGTCTATAAAGGGCTAGGTAGCTTCTGGATCTCATCCTTTCTTAAGGCATGTTATAGAACTAGATGTGATTTATGCCATAAATTTTAAGGCAAACTTTCATGCAAACCATGCATGAACCATGTATATGTGTCATAAATATCCCTTAAACTCTAGGCAATGCAATCTTTAACACGTCTCATTTCTAGATGTGAATTCTACCATAAACTTCAAGTCAAAATTTAAGATAAACCATGCACATGTCATTTATCTCATGCACATGTGTCATTTCTTCCATGCATTTGCAATAAATTTCAATTTAGGATATATATATATATATATATATATATATATATATATCAGGGATAAAAGAATCCACTAAATATGGTTGAAAAGTGAAAATTATGCATAGATGTTTCTTGCTATCCCAATCCAGGGAAAGCAGTGATTACATATGTGCTTTCCAATATTGTGACTAGCAAAGTCGTCCAAAGGAAAATGAATATACCGAGAAGAACAACAAACAACGAAGCATATTATATTTCATTGATAGAAGGCTTGGGAACAACTATGGAGTATGGATCAAATGGAATTGTAGTTTTTACCAATTCTGAACTTGTGTGCAACCAGTTGAATGGCGTGTACCAAGTTAAGAAGGAGAGGCTAAAAGAATTGCGTGGAATAGCAAACAATATTGTTAGCCAATTTCATTTTTTCAGTTTAGGACATTGTATAAATGTGAATAAGATGTCTGCTGATCTATTGCATGGGGCAATTCCAATTCAAGATTCATCTATCAAAAATGAATTAATATATGAATTAGAATTATACGGGGCAATGCCAATGCAAGATTCATCTCTCAAAGATGAATTAGTTTTGAGACACTCTTCTTCAAAAATTCAAGATTCATCTCTCAAAAATGAATTAGTGTTGAGACGCTCTTCTTAAAAAATTCAAGGTTCATCTCTCAAAGATGAATTAGTTTTGAGACACTCTTCTTCAAAAACTCAAGATTCATCTCTCAAAGATGAATTAGTGTTGAGACGCTCTCCTTCAAAATTGATTGATTGACATTGTAACATATCTTGGATATGTGTCTATTTTATACTTATAAATGCGTCTTTTTTAATGACCATGTGTTTTTTTCAATTATATACCAAGTGTGCTCCCACCACACCATGTAAAGCGCAACTTGGTTAACTTCACATTTTTATTAAATTAAATGCGGGGACTTCAACAATTTTTTGTTTAAATGGAGTTTCACGCTTCTTTTTTAATGACCATATGTTTTTTTCAATTTTATACCAAGTGTGCTCCCACCATGTAAAGAAAAATTTGGTGAACTTAACATTTTTATAAAAAAAATTTCTTAAATTGAGTTTCACACATCAATTAGTGCTTTGAAAGTTGTGTTTTACATAATTTGTGTACACTAAATTACATTAATTTTCTGAAATTTATTTTGAATTTATTTTAAATAGTAATTTTAAAAATAATTGTAAATGTCTACTGTAGATATATATATCATGGAGGATGAACAACGAAGATTAACAGAATCCCATATCTCTGCGAGAGAGGGGGATCAGGGATCGAGGGGTGTTCATTGTATTTAAATATAATTTTAAATATCCATACATATACATACATGTGTGCACATATGGAATTGATTCTTTTATCAATTTTGTGAGTTAAATTAGTTGTTAATAAGTTTTATTTTTTATTTTTTAGGAGCCAAGAGGAGAATGGTGTCTACTCCATCAATGGAGCATGCCCATGGTTCACGCAATCGTGGTATGGTTCATGCAATTTAATCAATGAATATGTACATGTATTCATACATATGAATGTATTTTTGAATTGATTATAAATTCATATTTTTTATGAAGCTTCTCTCTCCTCTCGGGAGGTTGATGGTGGTTCAGATTCCCTTGGAGGGCCATCAATAAGTGTTGGCGAGTTGCATGAAGGTGGTGATATTTATTCCCCTAGAGGCCAATCAACAGATGGTCGTGTTGGTTCTCAACCAATCGGTGGTTGTGTTGATTCTGAACAGGGTCATTCTGGTTCTCAACAGTCTCAGAGTGGGCAAGATGCTAGCCAACCACATCGAGGTGGCCATCAATTTGAATATTTTTTTTATTAAATTTGTACAAATTTATTTACATGTATTTTTTTAATATACAAAATTTTATATATTGATGCAGAGGCTGAAAATGTTGCTCCAAATGTTGCTAAAAAAAGACGTAGGGCAGAACGCTTCATTCAAGAAGAAGGTTGTCAACCAACCACGACTTATCCAGCCGACATTTTCGATATACCTTGGGAAACAAACATGTATCAATGCACCTTAGAAAGGTGTCAACATCTTCATGCAAAATTGTAGAGGGATCTCGTGGCTTTGACTCTACCTATTGAGAGTCGACAAAGCTTGGAAATTGTTACACACTCTTTAGGTGAACTGGTATATGTGTACAGAAATATTGGGCCAACAACTGATACTTTTGTAGAAGTCATGAGAAAAAGAAAGAAAACAGTGATGGGTCCTGATAAATGGGAGGTTGTTAAACAAAGAGATATAACAGATATGGCCAAGTCTATGTTTAATTTCAAATAAGGGCTGAAAAGAAAGATGTTGAAGGTGCAATATTTCAAGCAACCTAATATAGCTCACTATTTGTATGATAGACACCTTGCATACCATGGAAGACCCCCATGGAACAACGAGGTTCCATTTTATTTTGCAGAATTGTTTTATGCAGAATTATTTTTGCAAATGAAACCCAATTACAATGACCTTCCCTCTCAATTTTTTGGTCCTGGGAAAGGTCGATTGTGTGACCGTAGGGGCGCTAGGTGTGATGTTGAGTTGCCTCGCCCTAAGCCACCATTGGTTAGTCAACATTTTCGTGTCGAAACTTTGCAGTCGGAGGTGGAAGCCACTTCTCAAATTAGTCGAGAAGCAAGGGATGTCATCATTGACAATGTTCACAGTGGATTGGGTGGAGTCAATGTTTGTATGAATCGAAAAAGAGCACGTGAGAATGCACACGCTAATTTTGTGTATTATATAGATGAAGAGATTGACAACATGAGTTTTGAAGTTCTCAAAACATATGCAAAGAATTGTCGCAATGGTTGGTAGGACCTAATTTTTCACGAGGAAGAGGGCATGGGAACAGTATGTGTTAATGGTTAGGGTTCAATTATTTTAACACACGTACAATTTGTAATAAATACATATATGCATACATTTGTTTGTATACATTAATCTAACAAAAATGTATCATTATATGTTAACACCATTTGCAGTTGTCACGCTTGATGAATGAATAAAATTTTAGTATCACAGTCAGAGCCTCTGGTTCAAACAATCAAGATGAGTCTCACCATCAATCATACAATCAAGATGGTTCTCACCATCAAGATATGTTGGCAAATGTTAGTGTTTTTTAAGTGAACATGATCATGTACAATTATTTTTTATCTATTATTATATATATCGAAACATGATGAGATATTTTTAAAATAAATAATTGTGCACACATGTACATGTAAATATATATAATAAAATGTTTTAACATATTCTGATTCCGTCTGATGTTTTTGGGATGGTGGTACCTTCTTCTTCTTTGGGAGATGTACCTTCTACTTCCTTAGGAGATGTGCCAAATCCACAATCACAAGTATGGACAATTTTTCACTTTTAAAATTTATGTTTTTAAGTTATATATTCCACCTCAAAAAGTTCCATTAAAAAATGAGATATATCTAGATCTTGAGTTATTTTAATTTTTTTGAATTTTATGTTTTTGGAGATTTTCTTTCTGAGCCACTCTTAGGAGATGTGCCAAATCCACGAGCACAAGTATTCAATTTTTCACTTAAATATATGTATGTTTTTAAGTTATAAGTTATAAATTGAAGTTTAAAAGTTTTATTATAAATTGAGATCTAGAGATTTTGAGTTATTTTAAATTTTTTGAATTTTAGGTTTTTGGAGATTTTCTTTTGGAGCCTCTCTTAGGAGATGTGCCAAATCCACCAGCAGAAGTATTCATTTTTTCACTTAAATATATGTTTTTAAGTTATAATTTATAAATTGAAGTTTAAAAGTTTTATTATAAATTGAGATCTTGATCTTGAGTTATTTTATACTTTTAAATTTTTTGAATTTTAGGTTTCTATAGAGGATTTCTTTTCTCCACGGACTCTAGCAATGGAGATAGGAACATCCACACCATTTCAACCATTTGAACAAGTTGTCTAACTTTTTTTTTAATATTATTGAAAATAAGTTTATATATGCATTTTCATTTGAAAATTTTTAATATATATATAACTGTACATGTATATTGTACAGTTTACTATTCAAGATGTTCTTGTGGGGGAAGTTGTAGTGGATGAGTAACAAATGGACAGGGAACCTCGTATTGCATGATTTTTTTTTACGTTTTGTTTTTACATGAAGTTCTATATATTCTCACTCAATTTTAAAACATCAAATTTTAATGTTTGTATACATTGTGTACAGGTTCCCCATGCTTCGCAGGATAGCTCGAGGATTGTGACTTTGCTGGGAAAGACACTACATCCATCTGTATTTGATGGATGATGCACATGCACACATGCAACATTATATTTTCAATAGATTTAGTCTTAAATTTACTTTTTATATATAATCTTATCTAGATGCAGTCATATATAACTTGATACTTGATACTTGTGAGATCTACAAATTTTGAACATATTTTATGTGAACTACATTTGGTACATGTGAATGTGATATATAATGTTTTTAAAACTTAAGTTTTGGATGGTTGAACTACATTTGGCATGTGAAGTAATGTTACTTGATACTTGATACTTGTGATCTATAATGTTTTGTTTTTAAAAAGTTTTGATACTTGTGATCTACAATGTTTTGTTTTTATAACTCAAGTTTTGGATGGTTGAACTACATTTGGCATGTGAAGTAATGTTGTGTTATAATTTGTTTTGTTTTTAAAACTTAAGTTTTAAATGGTCAAGAACTACATTTGGCATGTGAAGTAATGTTGTGATCTATATTAATGTTTTTCTTTTGAAAAACTCAAGTTTTGGATGGTTGAACTACATTTGGCATGTGATTATGATATTATGTTTTTTTCTAAAATTCAAATTGTCGTTTTCCAAACAAACAAACAAAAATTCACATGAATATATGTACATGTAGAAATTATTTTACACATGTTTGAATATGTATGTTAAAACGATTGAAGTACAATACACACACACACACATATAAGCAATCATAAGATTCTAGGTCTTGTTAGATGTGTCAAACAATCATAAATTTTTTAAAATGCATTCTATAATGTATATATATCCAGTACGTGCAACATTTTTCATCAATTCATGTATAGAAAAGCCACTTTCAGTTAGTTCCATTCTAGAACATATATATCTAGTACATGCAACATTTTTCATCAATGCACATAGAAAAACTACTTGAATAGTTAATTGCATTCTAGAACATATATATTTAGTACGTGAAACATTTTTAATCAATGCACATAGTAAAACTACTTGAACAGTTAAAATTGCATTCTAGAACATATATATATATCCAATACGTGAAACATTTTTCATCAATGCACATAGAAAATCTACTTTCAGTTAATTGCCTAGAACATGTATATATCCAGTACGTGCAACATTTTTCATCAATGCACACAGAAAAACTACTTTCAGTTAATTGCATTCTAGAACATATATATCCATTACTTGCAACATTTTTCATTAATTCACATAGAAAAGATACTTTCAGTTTTAATTGCATTCTAGAATATATATATATATATATATATATATATATATATATATATATATCCAATACTTCTAGAAAATATATATCCACTACTTGCAACATTTTTCGTCAATGCACATAGAAAAGCTACTTTCAGTGAATTTCATTCTAGAACACACACACACATATATATATATATATATATATATATATATATGCAACATTTTTCATCAATGCATGTATAGAAAAGATACTTTCAGTTGATACTAGTGTGCATGTACCAAAACAATATACATGTGCAAACACTTGCACAGATAACATAACAAGGTATCTCAATTTTTAGTTGAGTGAATTGGAAATTCTAAAACATGAATCCAAAGAGAAGAAATTGTTGGGCAGTTCAATCAAAAAAATTTCAATGGAATGCCATCTTCAATGATCTGTTCATGATCGGATTTTAACATTTTCCATTTCTTAATTTTTTGTTTTTTTCTTTGATTGAACCTTTATCAACATTATGTAAGTTGCAGACACCAAGTGACTATATTGACAACTTATGACATCAGGTTCATAGTTTTCAAAGTAAACAAAATCCCCACTTTGATTAGTTTGTCTGAAAAAATAACCTTTCAGTATAATAGATCCTCTTTCATATGGAAACTTGTGATCATTATAGTTTTCTAATAATTTCATTTTTCGTTTAGTGCAACGCATCAAATGATACTTCACATTTTCATCGTTGTCAGTAGGTGCAATTACAGCAAAAACATCTCCTGCAAAATAAAACAAACTTAACAAACTTATGTATTTAAATTTATTCCTAGATCTCTATCATTTGAAAGCAATTCAAATGTTACCTTCTCTAATAAGATCAAAAACTCGATCACCATCAGATGATATTGTAGTCTCCTCTTATTGCATTTATTCAAACATTGCAATGGACATTTTCCCCTTTGTATTTAGCTCTGTATGTTTCCAATCTTTTACATACATTTTGTTTTCACAAATGTCATTGGATTTTGTGTTGTCTATGCAAACATGCCAAAAACAAGAATATTTTCTTTTATCCAATGCAAACACATTTGTGGACAACTTTGTTTTAATTGAATGCAATTTTTGAGTCCCTTTTATTATTTCAACGTCATTTCCAATTGATCTATCTACATCTTCGGTCCCAATATGCCAAAAAAAACTATATATGGAAAATTCAAAGAAGAATGTAAATATTATATCAAAATACTATCAAAGATAATCATTGTGATAAATGTACACTATTTAAAATTAGATATCCAATAAAAATTAAAATGAATGTACCTTCGCACTTCCCTTGATCGATTAGTCTTATGGCTTAGAGAAGTGATGCACCATTGAACAAATTCTTTAGTGTCCACAAGTCGGTTTACAGAGGGGTTTATTTGATATCTTTGAAGTGCTCATTTTATGCATGCCCTTGCACCGCCATGTTCTTCTTTTCCATGGCCAGTCTCAAAGAAATTCCAACAATTTTTAATGCAGGTTTTCTTATGAACACAACACAACCAAAAGAATGATCGTAAAGATTTGAATTGACCTGCGCATCTGTCTGAACATATCCAATGTTCATTGAATTTTATTCCATGACTTTTCAAGGAGTCATAAATCTTTTCAAAACAGTGTTTTACAAAATATGTATCATGTGTACGATCGTCACTGATATAAAATTGATTTTCATAGGTGCTTTATATATGATCGATTTTTTGTTTAGCACGTCTATATAGAATATGGACGAGCATGGAGACTTGGTCAAAATGATAGTATTCACTCTGAATTTCTTTTTACAGAACAAATGTGTAGTTTTCTGCAAAATAAATTACTGACAAAATGGTCCCTGGTGGAAAAAATTTACGAGATTTTTGAATTGCAAGTTTTGCCATCGAGCTCTATGGGAATGCTTGGTGTATTTATAAATTTCTACCTCAAACTTTCTCAAAAAATCTATAACAAAAATTTCTTCTTCTTGTAATTCAATTCTTTTAGCACTATTTGAACCTTGAATCGATGTATGGATATATTCATATATTTTCCATTTCACTTTCATATTGGACAATGATTGGTAATTTGTATCAATACGATATTTGTTTTAAAATTTAGTCAAATTTCCACAATCATCGCATTTTTTACCACCATCACATTTCTTTTCGTAAAATAATTCATCGCTTTCTCTTTCACATAGAATTTGAGATATGAAATCACAGATAGTGGAAGGAGGAGGTGAATCTTTCCAAAATGTTCTACCAAAATTAAGGAATGTCATAATATAACTCAAATTCCACATGATAATGACAACAACAAGTTTCGCGTACGGTGATAGGTTTTACATACCATGGTTTTTGTTGAACAAAAGCACTGATTGAGACATGAATTTCACGATTCTCTTCTTTGAACTTGTTGAACAACTCTATCTGAGTGGTTTCTAATAAATGTTTTTCATGTTGTTAATACTAATTTCGTGCTATTCTTCTTTGCATCACATCCCTTGCATTTGGCGAAACACGTGAATTTTTCTTCTAATATTCATATATTGTTTTTTTAACATTTTCTCCAAGTCTATCTTTGTGTGGTTGCCTACAAATAGCTCTCCAACAATCGAGTTCATCATTTGCATCTATTTGCAACCGAAATTTTTTATGTTTGTGCAAATTTTTTCGTGAGATTCATAATGTTCGTGCCATAGATTTTACCAAGCGATTCTCTTTAGTACTTGATGAAGCCACTACCATATGTATTTCTCTACGTACAACTGAAACATTTTTCTGTCTAGATCTTCTAATTGAATTTATAGCACTATTTATATTTTGTATCACATTTTCCTTCATTTTTTTATCTTTTGTTGATGTTCTAATACCCAATAAAGTCGTAGCTTCTTTTAATTTCCTTAATGCTAGGATACCTTTCAACATTTTGGCTTGAACTGTCACATTTTCCTTTATGAAGTACGTATCAAAAATGCGTTTAACACGATATCTTATAACATGATCAACTCTTTTATCTCCATATGTATGAGTGTCAACATTTTCTAACATCTCATCATCGACATTGATTTCATTTGTACATATTCAAATGAATAGTACATAATAAGTTTACATATTCAATAAATAACTAAATTAATAAATATGTATAAATTCAATAATATGTGCATGTGTTCAACATATATATATATATATATATATATATATATATCTTCTGATTTAATTTCTTCACTTGAATTTATTTCAACATTTTCACCATCTTCAATCATTGGTTCAATATCTCTTTTACTTTCTCTTTCAAAATTTTGTATCTCATCATCAATGTTTTGAGGAATATCTCTCTATGTTTACATTGCAAAATATTTTTCAAATTAGTTCATCAAATAAAAATTAATCTTCACATTTTACACTAGGAAAATTAAATATCAAATTCATAATATTTACATTTACATACCTGCTCCAACTTCTAGTTGAGGTTGATTTTCCCTTTCAATATTTGAGAGTGCTTCTCTCTTTTTATTGCGAAATTCTCCCATATCTTCTCTACATTCCTCAGGGTCTCTTTTTCAGTCATATTTTCTCGTGCAATTCCTTCGATTTCCCATGATAATAGAGTATGAAGTTCAAAAAAATTCCTTCAAAAATTTAGACAAAAACTCAATTAAAAAAAACATCACAAAAGATTTAATTTAAAAAAAAAAATTCATTTTAATTTTTTTGCAAAAAATACATACTTCAATCCAAAACACTTACTTTAAAAAATCCGAGAAAAAATGAATTATAAAAATGAAACGAAGCTCAAAATATTTCCTTCCAAGTCCTGCAAAAAAATTTCATTTAAAAAGTTAGACAAAGACTCATTTTAAAAAATCATTATAAAAGATTTACTTCAACCCAAAACACGTACTCTAAAAAATTGTCACTTCAAAAAATACCTCCAAAAAATGTCCATTGAAAATTAATTCCAACTTCTTAAAAAATGCCACTTTAAAAAATACTTCAAAAAAGCCTCTAAAAAAATATCACTTTAAAAAATACCTCCAAAAAATGTTCTTTGAATATTAAGCTTAAAAAGAGTCCTTTCGAAATTAAGCCTAACAAGAGTTCTTTGAAAATTAAGCCCAAAACCTCTAAAAACAATGAAAATTAAGCCCAAATTCTCTAAAAACAAAATACCTTCAAAAGAAATGAAGCCCCAAAAACATCCAAAAAATGTATCACATACCTCCAAGAAATGTTCTTTGAATGTAATGTCCTTTGAATGTACCTCCAAGAAAAGTCCTTAAACTCAAAACAATCCTTTGCAAAAATGTCCTTTGAATGTACATCCAAGAAAATTCCTTAAACCCAAAACAATCATTTGCAAAAATTTTCTTTGAATGTCCCTCCAAAAAAAGTCCTTAAACCCAAAACAATTCTTTGCAAAATCAGACTAAGACCTTTGTAAAATCAGACGAAATGTGTGAAATTATGCGAAAATAAGGAATGTTTTTACGTCAATTTATATTGCCGCGAAATGTTTTTTTGGAGGGGTTTCGTTGTATTTTCCGGCCAACGGAAAGTTAGGTAAAAGTTTGGTCGAACTTTTATGTCATTAGACTTGACGGGCCGTCGACGCAAAAAACAATTCGACCGAACTTTTTTTAAGAGTTCAACCGAATTAACATGTCTGCAATTACACAGAACCAAGCTCTAAATACATATATTCAACTTTGGACTGACCAAACTCCATGAAACATTCTGAATTAACTGTCAGAACCAAGACACGCATTTTCAGAATTCAATCTACTTTCAGGAAATACAACTTTTATGGAATTTCATAAATATTTACTAATTTTAATTAATTTTGTAATAAAATGGGTGCAAACAATTTTTGAAGGTCATTATGATTCAATGAAATCATAATTATGTATCTTCCAAAATACACTATAAAAAAAATTGAAACAATTATGGTGCATTACATTGGTTTGTCGTCTGTAATGGGTATTTTTTAGATTTTTAGTTTATAACTTATATGTTAAGAAATTTCGTGTGTCACGAAACATATTCAAAATATGCAGTTTTTTCATATTGGACCAATTCAAAAAAAATTACTAATTATGATATGCATCAGTTAGCTTTGTAAATATAACGAAACCGAAGTAAACTCTAACTAGATTGTTGTAACACATTTTGTTTCTCAAAAACACAAAGTTTCAAAGAATACATCAGTGCGTATTAACATGACTTCATATGAATCCTTTCATTGTTAAAAAACACACACTCAAAGAAACGCTAATTTGACATATCAAATATGTATAAAAAAATTTCAAAAAATAAGTAATAGAAAGCTAATAAATTTTTGATAACTTTTATTTTTATCGCAAAATAAAATTCTAAACAAAAAAATTGTTTTGGCTTACAGAAAGTTGAAGAACAGAAAATAATAATAATAATAATAATAAATAAAAATAAATAAATAAATAAAATAAAAATTTTCCTCAAAAAATGGCAAAAAGCGTAACCCAACTTCACATTTTCACCCATGAGTATGACAACAAACTCAAAGCTTGGTTGGAAATCTACCAATTGTGAGAGAAGACCACTTTATGGTGGGAAGAAGAGAAAAACATATGTGGAATTGAAGACTAAAATGTAACCTGGGATGAATTCCAACAATACTTCGAGGATGATTACCTAACGAAACGATTCTATGATGAAAAATCCTGGGAATTTAATGATTTGCAGTTGGGACAACTATCTATAGTTGAATTCATCACCAAATTCACTTCTACGTTAAGATACGTGCCATATTTAAAGGATGAAAAGGAAAAAGTACAACGATTTTTTAGTAGTTTACCTACTCACATGAAAGAGAGAATAGAATTTGTAGGTCCAAAAACGATGGATGAGGTAATTCGAAAGGCACGGATGTGCTATCAGCAGTTTAAAGCAAAAGGATAAGTTGGCAGAAATTGGCCACCCAAGAAAGGATAGAAAAACTCCTCAAGCTTTAGAAATAACAGATCTAGAAATTATAAAGTCGTTGTAAGGAATTCAGCTGTAGAAATTTCTCATTTCCCACCCCAGTTTTCAGTTTCACCTTATTTCTCCAAAATAGTTAAATGTCCTTTCCCATATCCATACATTCAACAACTGGAAAATAAATTTTGCTGAAAACACAAATTATGGAAATTTTTTCAGAATGCTGGAAAATGCAGAAATAAAAATCAGCAAGCATAAAACAGTCATTCACACATTTTGACACAGATATTTTTGGTCAACATGACCCTGGAAAAACCCCCTACAACTCTTGGGGAAAACCAGTTTGAGAGCTTCTTCTTATTTCTGAAAAATGCTTTTACAGTGAGGCAGAAATTACAGCAGAAATTTCAGCAACCAAACAACTGTACTTATCTCGATTTCTGTGCATTCACTCCACCTTGGAAAATGTGTAGAACAGTAAAAACCAAAAACAGAAATTTTACAGCATTTATTACAGCATTAAATGTTGAACTGGATTTCTCGAAATGTGTGCCCAGATGTACAGTCGTACTGCTGTACAGACTTGATAGCAAACCCTCCTCGATTTTGGTGCTCCTTTGCCTCGAAATCTGTGCCGAAGCTGTTGTTCTGCTGTTGTACGGATTTCTAGAAATTCGTGCCACCAACTAGCAGTCTCTCTCCTCGATTTTCGTGCCCAGAATCTGCCCAAAAATAAATGTTGAAGCTGTTGTACGGTCTTCCTTGAAAACTGTGCCTCCCTCGAAAAATGTGCCCAACACTTGCTGTATGGATTTCTGTCTTGGGAACCGTGCCTCTTTGCTGCTGTACGGATTTTGCTGAAGTCTCTATCAGCTGTCCTCTTTCTCCTCTCTGCTTAGAAATCTCCCTTGCTCTCCTTCTCTTCCTCTCTCAATCTGCTCATGAAAGAATGAATGACATTTTCCTCCTTTTCCTCCTTTAACCTAATCCTAAGTGACTTTTGGGGAATCCCTAAATCCAATGGATAAGATAGATTGAGATCTAGGGCTGAGATTAAATGCTCATTTAAATCTCACTTTCTATTTTTTAATTCACCCCACTTTAATAAAGACCCACTTAGTCATTTATTTCCAAAGTCACCTTTCCTTTCTAATTTTACATTGACTTTATTAAAGTCACTTTAAAATTAGACTTTAGTAACTTTATCACTTAAAGTCACTTTTAAATTAGATTTGACTTTATAACTTTATAAAGTCACTTTAGGAGAAAAATTAAATTCTTTGGACACTTTTCCCTAGGCCAAAGATCAAAGCCTTAGGGAACCACCTGTCCTCCGGTAACCAAATTTCAACACTCCCTCTTACCGAGGAAGGTGTTCCTCACCACATCCATCTTGTCTCTGAAGTAGACATGCTTGCCCCATGGTAAGGCTTTGGTAAGAATATCTGCAACCTGCTCATCAGTGGGAATATACTCAAGCTTCACAGCTCCTTTCTGAACATAGTCTCTGATGAAATGATATTTGATGCCGATATGCTTTGACCTGTCATGAAATATTGGAGTCTCCGTGAGTTTAATGCAACTCGATTATCACGATCAAATCCTTTGAAGGTCTCAGCAGTACGACCAAATAAGCCAAACAACATCTTGCGAGCCAGATGGCCTCACAACTAACGAATGGCTGCCATGTACTAATAGCCTGCTTGAACTCAATGCTGCGATTCTTTGCTTTAGTTCGAGACCATGACACCAGCTTCCACACCCAACCCAATACAACACCACAGAAGTGCTCTTCACCATCGGAGAAGCACGCCACCTTGTCAGTCAGTGTAAAGAAAACACCTTTAATCTCCTCCAATCACCCACTGTAGTCTAGACCATCATCCTTGTCC